>CM060411.1:112645021-113019112 GCA_030545235.1 Helianthus tuberosus | reverse complement strand
ATACATGGTTTACAAAACGAACATATGATTTACGAAACGAATGCTATGACTGAACAACCAACTGTGAACTCGCTCAACTTTGTTGTTGATTCGTTGCTACGTGCCTTGCAGGTCGTTAGGTACTCATGGAGCTTGCACAGGGAGGCGCGGTCGTTGTGGGACATGGCAGTGTGTGCCATGCTAAAACATTACTTTATTTCGTACTTAATACTTATATTGGGTTTTACAATTATGCTTCCGCTAAACACTTAACTACGTTTTTGGTTTGATACACCTTTCATATTGTGTGGTTGAATTTTACTTATTTCTTGTTATGTTCAATATGATTGGTGGCTTGATCCTGGTCAGTCACGCCTCCAAGCGGTGATACTCCGCGTGTGGATTTTGGGGGTGTGACAGTCACCGTCTCATTTGTTTGCCTTAGGTAACAAACAAATGATCGCAATTTCTATGCGTTGTCATTTTGTTTTATTTACCGATAACACTTCATTTGTTTCCTCCTATATCTTTCTTTTCCTCCAGAATGTCTCTTCATCGCAACGATGCGCAGATATCCGAGCAGACTGCCAAATTTGCCCAGCGAATAGGCGAAGTAGTCCTGAAGACTGTTGAATTAGCTACTGCCATGTATCGTCTCCAGGATGAAGCCACTCAAGAGTCACCGAAGGAAGCATAAGTCAAGCCAGCACCACCAGCCAAGAAACCAATCGGGGAATCAAAGACCATGGATGAACAGACTGGATCCCCTAAGAAGTCAAAGAAGCGAAAGGCTTCTCAGAACTTCACCGTGGTCGCTCACAATGGTCAAGCCATCCCCAACCAACCAGCTCAACCCCCTGCTAGGAAGCCATACAAAGGAACTGCTCCTTTATGCAAACGATGCAACCGTCATCATTCAAACCTCTTACCCTGCTTCAAATGTACCTACTGTGGACGGTGGGGACATCTGATTAACATATGCCGCTTTGCGGTCCAAAACAAAGCTGCTATAAACATTGCTGCTACCCAACCACAAGCCAATCCTGCTCAAGCTCGCTTCCCGCCTGGATCGTGCTACAACTGTGGCAAGATGGGTCATTTTGTGAATAAATGCCCGAAGCTTGCTAAGGCAAATCCAACCCACGGATGAGCAGTTGGCTGATTAGAAGATGTTGTTGTCTTATGCTTTTGTTTCTTCTATTTTCTTGTAATGTGAAACAATCTATTTTGTTTATAGATAAATCGTTGTTCACAATTCTGATGTACAAGTGTAGTATATGTGTGTATGACTTTTCCCTATGATACCTACATCAAGGAACTATGTTCCTTACAAACTGCTCTTGTGAATTTCCCATTCTTGCGTTTGCTCATGATTCCCTTGGAAAATTCTAAGTACTCGTTTCATTCTAAGAAACGAAGTACATGAAATAAAGTGACATTATGAGTAATCGTGCTTTTCACACATCTGTGCCTTTGAATTCTTGGTTAGATAACTAAGGGTATTTTCAAATCTTAAACCCATTACGTTCTGATTTTTTTCAACATGCATAACATATGTTTTCAAAAAACAACCTCCATGATTTCAAAAACATTGTGTATGTTTTCAAAAACAACCTTCATGATTTCAAAATGTTATTAATACCACATAATTACTTATATCAAGTGCATGACTTTAAAAACATCATTCATGATTTCCAAAAACCTTATACATAATTTCAAAATTCATCTCGCATGATTTTAAAACATTTTATAAATATACTTATCTAATACACTTACTTTATGATTTCAAAAAAATATTTTCCTCATACATTGACTTAACCTTCAAATTTCGCTTCATATGTCACCTTGGCATATCGAGCATCTCAACTTCATAAGCATTTTACCTCATGTTTTGACTTAAGCACGTCTAGTGCAAGGTTTTGAAACGCCTCCCGCTCTCCAATTCCCAAAATCCACATGGGATCTTTTTATCTCCATAATTAGACCCTTGTGGATGATTATTATACAAATCAGAGTCCTTAATTGGATTCCTTGTGTACCTTAATTCGAACATTTCGGTTCCTTATAATCGAAATCGAATTTTCTCTTTAAGATCTTTCTATCTTCATAGTTAGATTCTTGCTAATATTTAAAGCACCAATCAAAATCCATTGATTGGATACCTGGTGTGCTTTGAATACATGTGCACAGTTAGCAGAACAAATTAACAAGATGATAACAAATCTAAAATCAAGTTAAACAATTATGTAATTATGTGTTTATGCATTTTGTGTTTTCTTTTATGCATTTTTGTGTTTTTGTATACTCTGGATATTCGTTATCCAAATCCTCGTAGAACCTTTCGTATCTTCATATGAGGGATTCGTAGAAGGATATTCAAAAAGGTACTACCCTAAATCCTTATTGGGTTTCTACGTGTTAGTTAAGACCCCTGGATTATCTAGTACCACTCCATGATTCATAAGAGACCCTCCTAGTGGTCTAGTAAAAAAGATTGAATCAGAATCTGGTTAAAAATGACATGCGCTGATGTAGCTAAACAGACTCCTTTTTTTTTTTTTGGGTAAAGGGTTACCCCGGTAAAATTTTATAACATCAACCAATAAAAAACAAGTGAGGAAAAAAGCATAATCCCCAATTCTCTAGCATGACATGCCATCCTAGAGTTTACAAGCAACAATGCACAACCAAAACTAGTTCATACTAAGACACTCGGTCACTAAACTCAAAACAAGTTATAAAATTAGCCGAGATCATCATCAGCAATCACCAGACCACGAGGCAAACTCCAATCCCGCAAAATCCCTTCAATCTGAGTCGTTCTTTTAAACCTCATGGTATGAAGTTTTAATCGAACGGTAGATAACACCATGTCAATAAGCTGATCCGAGGTTCTCTTTTTATTAGAAAAGAGTCTTCTATTTCGTTCCTGCCACACAAAGTAAGCCGATGCCCCAACAATAAGTTTTGCAATAATATGTTGAGCCTTTGTAGATGTCGCCACCTGATCCAAGAAAGCAAAGATTGCAGCCCAATTAGCTTGAATATGGCCCATACCCGCTTTTACTTTAACACCATTCCATACTTGAGAAGCATATCCGCACTCAAAGAACAAATGCTCATGAGAGTCCGGACCTAAAACACAAAGCGAGCAACACAATAAGTTAAAATTAGTGTTACCCGTGGAACACCATTTACTCATAACATCCTGTGTTTTTAGTTTCTTATTCACAAGAAGCCACATGAAGAACGAGTGCCTTGGAATCGACTGCTTGAACCACACCATATTAACCCATGACACCTCATTTTGATGAATTCGAATATCGTCCCACACCATTGAAACACAATAATCAGCCAGTTTACCTGACCTAGTTTTCCACATCAACCGATCCTGAGTAGACAAGTTTAAAACAATACTTTTCATGTTATTGAGTACCGAAAACCGCTGAACCCAATTAGTCGGCCATCTCCACCCCCCTTGATCCCACACCTCCGCCACGGTCGTAGTTAGAGAAAATCCAGCGTTAGCAATAAACCTCGGAGTTATAAACGATTTTAACGGGCATACGTCATCCCATCTATCAAACCAAGCTGAGGTTCTAGTTCCATCACCTATCTTGGTCCATATGTGTTGTTGAATAAGCGGTCGCATACCTAATAATTTCCTCCATGTCCAAGATGTATTATTCCGTAAAGGAACATCCCAAAAACTTCTATTCCGTAAGCGATACGAGTGCATCCATTTTACCCACAAAGACTCTCTCAAAGATAAGAGACTCCAAATATGAGCTATCATCAGCGAAATGTTCATATCCTGCACCCTACGAACACCCAAACCACCCTCCTGCTTCGGCAAACAAACATGGCTCCATTTAACCTTCGCTTTCCCCTGAATATTGTTCCCTTGCGCCCAAAGAAATCTCATCTTTCCCTCAAGATCATGAATAACCTGTTTTGGTAAAATGAATACCGAGGCCCAGAAGATATGCATGGAAGACATAACTGATTGAATAAGTTGTAATCTTCCCGCAAATGATAACGATTTCGTCTTCCAATTCGTGATCCTAGACTCCAAGGTTTCCACCAACTTTTTACAATCATTACTACTCAACCGCGAAGTGATTAGAGGGACACCCAAATAACAAACAGGCAATACCCCTTCATCAAAAGAAATAATATCTTTAATACGGACCTTAACTGCATTTGCCACATTTCCAAAGAAGACTGTACTCTTATTAATACTCGGAACCAAGCCAGACATGCTCTTGAAAACATTTATAGAATCAATGATGACTTTAGCTGATTTGTGATCCCCACGAGAAAATAGAAACAAGTCATCTGCAAAGCACAAGTTTATAATTCTTTGTTTCTCACATTTATGATGAAATCTGAAATCATTCGACAAAGACACCTGTTTTTGCAAGATCAGAGTTAACACTTCCATAACTAACGTGAACAAGTACGGAGACATTGGATCACCTTGTCTTAACCCACGTTTCCCTTTAAAATACCCATACAGATTCCCATTAATTGCAATAGAAAACGATGTAGAGGTAACGCATGCCATAATCCATTTCACCATTTTCCAATGGAATCGAAAACCCATTAGAGTTCTTTCAAGAAATTTCCAGTCAATCGTATCATAAGCCTTTTGAATATCAACCTTAAAAGCACATTTCGGAGGCCCCTGATTTCGATGATAGTTATGCATAATCTCCTGAGTTAGCAGAATATTATCTGTAATTCTTCTACCCGGAACAAACGCTGACTGATTTATATTGACAATGTCACACAAGCACTCTTTAATACGATTCGTAATAATTTTACTAATGCACTTGTAAAGAGTATTGCAACATGAGATGGGTCTATAATCCGTTATCAACGAAGGAGTACAAACTTTCGGAATTAGAGCGATTACCGTATGGTTTAACTGTTGCAAAAGCTGGCCGTTCTCAAAGAAATCCTTCACAGCATTACACACATCCTGGCCCACAATATCCCACGCCTTCTTGAAAAACACTGAAGTGTATCCATCCGGGCCCGGTGATTTGTTACCAGCTATAGAAAACATAGCCAATTTAATTTCATCATCAGTAATGTCCCTCACCATATTAACTGCTTTCTCTGGCAATAACACATTTCGAAACAATTCAGGTGACGGCTGCATAGTAATATTCCCCACACTCCCGAAAAAATCCGTATAATGATCAACCAGAACTTGCTGCACCATACCGCCTTCATGCAGATTTCCACCACCATCTCTAATAGTAAAAATCCTACTACGATGATTCTTCGCTTTAATAGTGTTGTGAAAAAATTTCGAATTGGAATCCCCCACCGCAAGCCACTCAAGTTTCGACTTCTGCTTTAAAAATAAACCTTCATCTTTAACCGCCTCCTTGTAATCATGCACCAACTGATCAAGCTTGTCTTTGAACACATCATTTTGAGGATCATTATCAATAGCCTTCTGACAATCCTCCAAAAGTTTCCTAGCCACATTGACCTTTTCGTGTAAATTCCCTTGCTTAAAGAACAGCTTTCTTAATGGAGTTTTGAGCAACTTAAGCTTATTCACCACTTGGAACATACGAAATCCGTGAATATGCTTACTCCAAACCGAAGTAACTTCATCCAAGAATCCGGGTTTATCAGCGATCAGATTCACAAACTTGAACGGTTTCGGCTTTTCTCTAGTCACATTAGGAAGCTTCAGAATACATGGGCTATGGTCAGATATTCGATACGGCAGGAAATAAGCACAAGTGGCTGGAAAAGCATCAATCAAGCGCACATTACCCATGACCCTATCAAGCTTCTTTAATATAGTTGCACGATTTTTCTGGTTATTTGTCCACGTAAACTGAATACCCGACCGATTAAGATCAAACACCTCAATTTCATGAACACAATCCTTAAATTCCCTGCTACCAATACTTAGATTCGAAGAACCAGCAAAAACATCATCATGAAATAATGCCTCATTGAAATCTCCCATCACGGACCACGGTTTATCATGCATTAACGTACCATGCCTACAAAGATTACTCCATAACTCTCTCCTTCTCTTATACTGATTGTGCGCATACACAAAAGAACAAAACAGAGACTTTCGGTCCATCTTAAAAACAATCTGGGTGTGAATGACTTGATCCGAGTGAGATAAAATCATAACATCCACCATATTAGGATCCCACCCCACCATTATTCGAGTTCCCTTATCACAACAGTCATCATTTGAAACCCAGTCCCAAAACCCACAAACTTTTTTACAAACCGTAGCAACATTAGACGAATCAACATGAGTTTCCATAATTGCACAAACTTGAACGTGATTATCAAGCAACATCTGTCGAACCTCCTTCTGTTTCAGGGAGCAGTTCAACCCCCTTATGTTCCAAGCAGCAACACTACCCATTTAAACCTTTTTGACCGGGTGTGCTTGCACCCTCAGATGTACTTTTATCCAACTTCGCATCCTGAAATTTAGGTATCTCACCTAGGAGATCATCAACCTCCACTCCATCCACGAATATCTCATCCGTGTTTTTAGTATTACCTTTTGTTTTCATCGTAGGCGGATCCTTATCACTATGCGCTGGCTGATTATTCAGGTCTTCTACATCCATGTCTTTTAAAACATCAAACGGGTTTGAGACAACAACCTTAGGATTAGCTTTTACCGTAGGACCTCTAGATGATGACGAAGTTTCTCCAGCTGACTTTGCATTCGGAACTGGCCGATAAACTAGCTTTTGTTTCTGGTTTTTCACATGAAAACCTTGCTGAGCAGGTTTTTTATTTTTTCCTTTATAATTAACATCCTGAAAGTCATCCGACATCTTTCTATTATTATCCGGCATATTATTTTTTTGGTTTTTAGGACACGAACTATCATCATGGCCAAACACACCACAAGCAACACACCTTAACGGTTCCCAATCATACTCAATGTTAATCTCAGCGAATGAATGTCGAACACCCTCCAAATCCGGAACCGCAATTTTAATCCTCCTAACCAATTCCCTACCAGCATTGACCTCAATCAAAGCCCTTGCAAAACTGCTTCGACCCCATGATTCTGAGCACATCGTCGCAGTAAACGAATCAAGCATCTTAGGAACACCTATTTTCGTTGCTAATAAACTCAATCCATCCTCAGTAAAAGCCGATAACGGAACATTATGCATTTTTACCCATACCGGTATCGATTTGATATCCTCCTTTACCAGCACAGTTGACGGAGACCATTCATTAAGGATTATAGGAACATTACGAATCAGCCAAGGACCATCCTCCATTAATTGTTGAAGACCTCTTTTGGTTTTAAACTTGAAAAAGAAAAAACCATTGGAGTTCATCATCATCCTCATCAACCCATATTTCGCCCAGCTGTTTTTAACAAAGTAATCTACGACAGGAAACGCGAGCCTCTTCCCTAAGAAGTACCCATAAAGAGTGTTCTCAAACCTATCATTCACCTCCTTAACCGAAGATAAAGGAATTACCACATCAACACCATCCATTGTATCTAAGGTTTCCATCGACCTAAAATTTACCTTTGGAACATCCTTTTGATTCTGAACAATCTTTGCAAACGATAGAGGATTGGCTGTTCTATTACTCGAATCATTAGAGTTACTACTCTCCTGGGTACCCTTTCCAACATTAGGGTTTGCATGAAAGTAATCAGCCTTCATATCATCCTTTTCAAGGTTCGATTTAAAGTTAGCATAAGAAAGATCAGGAAATTTCGCATCCCTATAATCATCAACCCTCCCTCCCTTGGAATCCAGATCCACAGGTTTCGAAATTTCAAATAAACCATCAATAACCGAAGGGTTATTAATTGTGTACATACCACGTCGCGCCAGCAAAGGGTTACCCTCTATGTTTGTGACTTTCAATCCAATACCCCGAACCGGACTAGCACTAGCCTCACCTGGAACCGGGGATGTACCCCCTTTATCCACCGTACGTTCATCCATGCTCAATAAAACACCTCTCTCAAATAACAATAAAGAAACCAAACATGCACGAAAACCCTAGCAAACCTTACGTCCAACCAACAGAAACAGAAGACAAAACCCTAATCCTATAAACCCTAGATTGAAACCTGAACCCTTAATCGATTAAACCTGAGCACCAATCTAGCTAAATTAATCTCAGTTAACCGCAATCAGTGACTACCAGTGTAATAAATCAGGGTTCTTGAATCAATAACTAGAGCGGCGATTACAAGAAAAACCAAAAAAAAAAACCAGGTTCTAGATCGATCCCTAGTGCTAACTAGTTCGTTATAGAGTTTCGAAAGATCAAACCTCTAATCACAGACTGTTATACACAAGATTTCGAAGAAAAACCTAGGATTCATGAAGAACAAGAAAATCGCCTATAGGAGAGAGAGAAGGGTTACGCCTATATTTTAACTTCATCCGAGAATAGACTCCTTGGTAGTCTATTTAAATCATTTATTGATTTAATTAAAAGGACCCTATGGTGGTCTAGTCACAATCATCACAAGCTCGTTCATTGCTTTCTTCCACTACACATTATAAGATGCACTACGTGACTATGCAAGGAATTACGTAATTATGGATGCATACATAATTGCGAAGTTCAGTGCACGGAAACCTCGGTAAGACTTATTATGTGTAAGAACCGATAGTGACAACCATAACGAAATGTGAACAATGTAATAGAGGTACGGTGGACGCACCAATGACGCTTTATATACTTGTATATAAGTGTCCCTCTCACATTGCAAGCATGATGTTATTGTAAAGTTACTAGAAGTTCAGGACTCTAACCAGTGTTGGTTGATCTTTTCAACTTCATGTTTCAAGCTCTCACAAGTTTCCTCTGAATAAATTTTGGGACGAAATTTCCTAAAGTAGGGGAGACTGTGACACCTGGGCCATTGCGACCATCAAACAAATACCAAACCAATGAAATATTGTATTTCATACTTGGGATTTGTACAAATATGTGTATCATTTGCACATATCAATTCTTGTTCGATTTCGGGCTCTAAATCGCTTTCTGGAAGGTTATACGCACACTGATGCGTAAATATAACCCGTTTAATGCAAAGAACACTCCGGAATAGTGAAATAGGCTTCACATTGAAAGTATCAGACCTGCAAGGTCCTTACGGACCGTAAGGTTCTAAGTCTTACGGTCCGTAAGCAGGGTTCAGACAGCAAAAACTTGTTTAAACAGTTGTTAACAGCAGTTACACTCTCCTAATCCCTTTTGCACTTGCCTCTTCCTGATAATGGGGGGCCAATTTGAGTTACCATAGGGTTGCAACAAGTGTAGGGACAAGATCAAAGAACGGTATTCGAGAAACGATCCTAACGGTCTTGCATATCCTATAAATACCCAACCCATTCACTTATAAAACCCACAAATCTGATCTAAGAATGCTCTAAGTTGAAGCCATTGCTTCATACCTGAGCTACTTGGATCAAGATTAGCTTTCGGGGACCCTTTGTAAGTGTTCCTTCATTCTTTTCATTCGTTTTAGCATTAAAGTCAAACTTTGTTTGACTTTCTGCATTGACCAGTTTATGGTCAATGCAAAGTTCGTTTGAACTTCATAACGTGAGCCTAATCACGATGGTTATAGTCCCTAGTGACTATACCTACTGATTACCACGTTATCTAGGCTCAGTGACGAGTCGTAGTTTCGGCCAAAGTGCGTGTTATTGTGTATTTTGTAACCAAACTACTTATAGGTATCAAAACCGTTTGTTTTGATACCAAACCTGTTTTCTAAACTTAGTTAAGCATGTTTTAACATGCTTAGCTCGTCACTTTTAGTTTAGTGCTTATATAGAGTCGTAAGGTAAGCGATCTAAACAATCGCTTATACTTTCAAACCCGACCCGTTTGGTCGATCATTAGGATCCGACCAAACACATTAGGTGACCATAGTTGTATAGGGAATAACCTTCCGAGGTTATACCTTATGGTCACGACGTTTAGTTAGTTGTATGATAGTTAGTTTATATGCCTTAGGTAAATTACCAAAATGCCCTTTTTACGCCTAAATTCATTTAAAGCATATGTAACATAACGATTGGTATCTAAACTGATTTGGTAACAATATTAGACATGTTAAGGCATATTTTACTTATCATAGGACTAGTTAGGCATTTCGAACGCGTTTCACGCGAACGACGCGTTAAAGTAGCATAAGCTACCTAAACGGGTCGTAATGGGTCGTAAGCACTTAGGTTAGGTTTCATTTTAGTATGTTGGTTTTGTTAAACCATGTTACATGAGTCTCCATACTCGTTTGGTTTACGAACCCTCATTCTATCCGATCCTCCGATTTAGGTCCGGTATATTAACATAGTTACCTATATTAGGTGCCGTTTGATATCCGTGATCTCTAGCATTGTTTGGTTGTTACTCAAGGACTACTAAGCAATCTCAAGTGAGTACATAGACCCCTCTTTTACTGTTTTCCAAACTGGTTTGGGGTGAAACACATGTGCCTACTTGTTACTTTCATGCTTTCCTGTTTTCACATCATATACTTGCTATGTTCTAATACATTTATAGTACATGATTTCATTGTGTTTTTGCTATGTATGTCCTTTGTTGCATACTTAGTACATCGTTTTACATTACATTTTATGCTATGTATGTCCATTGTGTGCATACTTAGTACATTGATTTACATTACATTTTATGCTATGTATGTCCATTGTGTGCATACTTAGTACATTTGTTATTCATCACATGCTTACATTTTGGTATGACATTTGGTTTGTTTAAATGGGACAATATACATTCATTAACACCGATCATGTCGCTCGTTAGTAGGTAATGGTACCATAGGACTTGACAACTCCCATTCCTGAACCCTAGGTTTGTTTGGGTGGAAGGAATGACCGAATCCGAATACATTTCTAGGTGGACCTTAGACTTTGTGCTAGGGTTTATTCTACAGTCGCAAGGCTTGGATGTATGCATTTTACAATACCGCATAGATGTTTATATCAGTATAGCATGCATTTGTTCCACAAAACATAACTTTGATTTAAACCATGTTTTACTTCAATACCTTGTTTTTGTGCATTTTACATATGGTTTAGTTGATATATTTCACCTACCATACATGATATTTTGGATACACATTACATGATTTGCATTAGACATAAACATTTTGACATTGATATACACAATTCATGATTTACATTAGACATAAACATTTTGACATTGATATACACAATTCATGATTTACATTAGACATAAACATTTTGACATTGATATACACAATTCATGATTTACATTAGACATAAACATTTTGACATTGATATACACAATTCATGGTTTACATTAGACATAAACATTTTGACATTGATATACACAAAACATTTTGACATTTAATTATACATAAACATTTTACTTTGGTGGTTTGGTTTGAGTAAGTGATTTAAGTAACGAGGCGTGTGTAATATGATACAAGCATGGTGGATACGCCGCTGGTACTTCCTATATATAAGTGCTTGTATGGTATTACATATCGTAGCGTTATTTGAATCATTTCGATTTAGACATATAACATTTTATACAAATAACATACTTTTCACAATACATTGTTTTACAAACAACTTATCTAATACAAACTCATTTTACTTGGTTATTTACTTAACCATGTATTATCCTTTTATACATATATATCATTTGGTTTATTTATCACTTTTCAAATGATTTACAAGACAAAGCAAATTACAAGGTTCATGACTAAACATTTTCTTAAACATAAGTCATGAATTCTATTTTCACAAAACCTATGTATCTCACAGGCATTTTTATGCTGACGTACCTATTTTCACATGTGTTTCAGGATATGATGCATAGGATTTATCAAGATACACTTAGGCGGACTTGGGCCTTAGTGACAATAAAAGATGCAAGACTAGTTATTTATGTTATATTTCTTTGATTGTCAAGACATTGTAACTCTTTTAATCAATAAAACAATATTTCAATTTCCATGTGTTATGAAACAATGATTCTGTTACAACCCTCCCCGACGTTTTCGCCACGTTTTGTTGTTTTACGTGGTCGGGGTGTGACAACCACGGCCCCGTGTCCGCTGGGCACGACCCCGTGTGCAGAAGCATATCTGTACTATCAAGATTTGCTTGGATTCTACGAATCGTATAGTTGACCACGGCCCCGTGTCCGCTGAGCACGGCCCCGTGGTGGGCGATGGAAGCTTCTACAACTTTGTCTTTTATGCTGACACTTGGGCACGCCCCCGTGCTGAGCACGGGGCGTGTTCAGCCTTCTGGTTCTCTTGTTTTGCTTGGGAAGATGCTGTCGTGGGGTCGGGCATGTCACGTTTGTTCCTTTTCTTGTATTTATGTTAGATTTAGCTGCCTTTTTGCTTCTTTTGTTAATTTGAGCTCATTTAATCCTGAAAATACAAAAGGAAGACAAAAGTACACTTTTTCCAACATTAGTACTAAAAAAGGGTTAGTTTTATGCCACAATTGATGTAATTTATATGTTGCATTTTGCACACATCAGGATCCTCATGCTCACGTCCGTCAAACTGCACCGAATTCTGCACCATGTTAATAATACTATATTTAATTTCAAAAGTAGGTGAATCTATAGTCGGCTGTAGGATATTCGGCTCCAGGCCTGCCCCTCCGAGCTGATTCAATTCATTCAAAGCTCGCTCGTCGTCCGCCATGATTGCGTTTCCTGCTGCCCCTGAGCCCTCGGCTTCAGCAGGTGGTTGAGGACAACAACCTGCAAATGAAAAATTGACACAATGAATATTTTATTAATATAATAATGCTATTTTTTTTAGCTGAATTGAAACAGAATATTATTTTAAATGGGCTGAAATTTTTATAAAAATCCGAAAATAGGCCCGAAATTTTATAAAAATTAAAGCAATAAAAATAATCGAATCGGCTAATGTAAAAATGATTTTTCGGAGCCGAAAACTCAAAGAATAAATGAATAATAAATTCGAATTCGAACAAATAAAAGGAATAAAAAAAATTTACAAGTGTACAAAATAATCTTGAAAACGAATAAATCAAATTAAAACAAGAAATATTAACAAATAAATAAACGAATAAATAATCACGAAAATATTCACAAATATTAACAAGTATATACACCGATAAAACAATGACTCAGGTCGTTCCTAAAGCTCGCCATTTCCCCGGCAACGGCGCCAAAAACTTGACGTGTGCGCGTATATACATATTTTTATAATGAAATTACACACGATTCGGTTTTAAATTTATAAAAGTGATTTGTACTTCAACATCAAAACACACACGAAAGAGGCAAGTGTACCCCGTCATATATGTAGTAAAGTATCGGTAAGAACCAAGTATCGATCCAAGGAAGTGGGCGGAGGAATAATACTAGACCTTTATCATTAAATTAACGGAAGAAAGATAAGTTGTTTGATTTTCTAAAAACTAAAATAAGCATAAACAACTAATTATAAAAACATAGTAAACTTCAAATAAGAAAATAGATATATAGCCTTGCTTTATACACAACCAAAGCATGCGAATTAAGTCGGTTTTGTCACTAGAAACATTTGGTCAATTCTTCATTTTCAAGACAATTAGTATCCCTTTCGGGAATCCTAACATGACAATCATTCGGAAAGCTAAAACGATAAACACACTTTAACCACCTAAAATTGTTCTTTAACGTGCAATTGATAAATGTCTATGAAAATCTCTTAAAAATAAGTTAGTCATCCGTTAGGAGTTTTCTAACCTCACTTAAACAAGGAAAGTGACATCGATAAACACAATGCAACCACCGAGACAAGCATAAACTAGATTAAACCACAACCGAGTTCATTTTACAAATCTTGCATATAAATTCACCAAGATAGCAATTTTGGCCTAAACTACTAACTAAGCTAACAATTCATGGCAAGAATTCATAACAACACCATTTAACCCGTTAAGGTCCTTACGTGATGGAAAGCTTTCTTGATTAACAATAGTTACATTTTATTAAACCACTAACCATTTCTAGTATCATGGTGCACACATTTTAAACAAGTTAAACAAGTTAAGCATGTTCTAAGTCTACTAATGCATGATTAATTAAGCTTCATCTTTCAACTATCACAACTAACCATATACTAATCATCCAACATAATTACTTATAATCAAGAAATCAACAACAATAACAAGGTTGCAAACTAATCATCAAAGATTATCATAGAAAATACTTCCAAGTGTCATTACAAACAAAATTAACATACTAATGGTTATAATTAAGCAAGGGATTGTTGTTTTTGCCCAAAGGCTTACAATAATACATAGAACATTAATCTAAATGCTTGAAACATTAACAAAATAATGGAAAGATTAGAGAACCAAACCATAAACAAGCACTAGATTAAGAATCCGGAAGATAACGGAGCTAAACGGCACAATGTGGCTTGAATCCGGGTGAAAGCTAATGCCTCCGGAGCCTGAAAATCACCTGAAGAGCTCCCAAAATATCCAGAGTTATGAACAGAATGTTTCTGCATGTTTTTTATAACTTTTAGCGATCGCACGGTCGTGCCAATAAAGTGCACGACCGTTCACTTTTTGAATCATTGGAGTTACTGTTCACCATACCGCATGACATCATCAGATCTTGACCAGTCTTCGATCTCGCATGACCGTTCCTTAGGCGGCACGAGCGTGCATCTCCGGGTTGTGTGGCACGAGCTCTTGTACGGGCAGTGCATAGCCGGGGTTGGGCTGGACATCGGATCCGCACGGGGTGCAACCATCCGCACGATCGTTCAACACCGAGATCTTGTTGCACTCCGGGTCGCACTGTCGTTCAATGCCGGGCTGGGCTATATTGTCGGATACGCATGGTCGTTCCACTCATTGCATGACCGTGCCAAACGCCCAGGTCAGAATCTTCACAGAATGTTCGCAGCTTTGTCGTTTCATCCGGAAAGTCCTCGTTTTCACTATCATCTTGTTTGGCATGCTGTTTTAGGCCTGTAAACAAAAGTATACCTGATTAAGTATCCGAATAACAGTTTTACGGCCGAAAACGCATAAAATGGGGATAAGAGTTTGGGTTCCTTTAAGTTGTCGTGTGCATGGAGAGAAATAAAGAAAGGGGTTTGGAGGATTTAGGGTTTCAGTCTTTTTCTGAAAAGTTGCATGGGGATGTCTTCATTACTTCGAAGGGTTCTAAGCCGTCGGGTGTCCAGGATTTACGTGAGAAATCCTCCCTGTTTGGTAAGTCGTTGAATATTGATGGCAATCCGTTGATGCCTCGTCGTGGTGTACTACAGAAAGAGCAAAAGGTTATTAATGTGATTGATGAATTGGAGAAAGTGACTGTTCCAGTTCAGCCAATGAGCACTAAAGCCGATTGCCAGGATGATCAGAATGAGAAAACATCAGTGCCAATCTCTTATGCTGAGAAGCTTCAATCTGCTGTGAGGAACAAAAGGGAGATTAATTTCAGGCTTATGGAGGCTCAAGAAGTGTTGGAGGAAGCTGATGTTGTTATCCCAAAAGAAGCGGTACGTAAAGTGCAGGATAGGTTTGCTAATGTCTTGTATGGTTATTTTTTGGGTAGTAGACTTCCGTTTCCAGTGGTAGAATATTATGCAAAAAATGTCTGGAATAAGTTTGGATTCTCTAAACTTATGATGAAGTCCAATGGTTTTCTCTTTTTTAAGTTTGACTCACCAGATGGTATGAATAAGGTTCTAGAATGTGGTCCTTGGCTAATCAGAAAAGTCCCGTTATTTCTTAATGTTTGGTCTCCGACAGTGACACTCAGGAAGGATGGGATTAAATCAGTTCCTGTCTGGGTTAAATTCCACAACGTGCCTATTGCTGTCTATACTGATGATGAGTTGAGCTGTAACAACTGTGCTTGTAATCACTATGAACAGTTCTGTTATCAATAAAACAATTTTTTTTTATCACAATGTTTGTTTTGTTATGTTCTACATTTTTCGTGTTTTGACTTTTGTTCAATTCCAAACTCTACATCGCTTTCTGGAGAGTTATACGCAAACTAGTGCGTAAACGTACTCAGTTTAATGCGAGAAATACTCCGGAACATCAACATATACTCAACATACCTTAAATAACCTTTACATAACTTAGAAATAAGTTTTGAAGGCTTTGGTATGGCAAAAATAAGTTAATTCGTTTACAGGGACTAAACTTGACAAACTGCGAAAGTATGTCAATTTGAACTGTAACGAACATTCCGGAACATGACCATAAGTTAAACACACCCTAAATATCCTTTACATAGCTTAGAAATAGGCTTTGATGGGTTCGGTGTGCTAAAATAAACTTTTGGGTCATTCAGGGACTAAAAGTGTCAAAAAGTGCACAAGTTTGCATTTTCGCGCATAACTTACGTTCTGAATACATCCGGACATCCAAAAATTTATGTGAGCATGACTATATTATATTTTAGTTTTCGCCTTAAGAAAAATCCATTCGTCGCGTCATTTGGATCGTTTTTCGCGCTTGTGCGCATTCCGTCGTAATTAACCGAACATCGCGACCGTACGGCCAAACGAACCGACATCCGAGATATTTTTGAGCATGTTTTAAGTTCCCTATACTTTAACTTCATTTTAGAGCTTTGAAATGGGGTTAACGGGCCTTAAACGTGTCAAAAATGACCTTATTGCACTGCAGGGACCAAAACTGTAATTCTGCCAAACTTGCACCATACGATGCGTATGGTATCTATACCCTACGATGCGTATGGGGTCTTCTGACCAGATACATAGTTTTTAACAGCCTGTTTGCAGCTGTTTGATCCCCCACCACATGTTCTAAGTTGCTTAGTCAGCTGATAAGGATGGAATTTAGCTTCCATAACCTTTCCACAAGTGTACGGATGTGATCGAATCACGGTTTCCATGAAACGATCTCAACGGTGGACTAAAAACTATAAATACCCCAACATCCCCATTGCAAAAATCACAAGAAATTTGATTTGAGAAACTCTAAGTTGAAACATTTGTTTCATACCTGAGATTTTTTAATCGAGTTTAGCATTCGGGGACCCTTCGTAAGTATTCTTTCGTTCTTTTCCTTATTTTTACTGCTTTTCGAGTCAGAAAGTCAAACTTTGTTTGACTTTCAGCGTTGACCAGTAATGGTTAATGCGAAGTTCGTTTGAACTTCGCAACGTGATTGTAATCACGATGGTCATAGTCCCTTGGGACTATGCCTACTGATTACCACGTTGTCTAGGGTCGTAGGGTAGGCGATCTGATAAATCGCCTATACCTTCGAACCCGACCCAGTTTGGTCGATCATTAGGATCCGACCAAATACATTAGGTGACCATAGTGTAGGGAATAACCTTCCGAGGTTATACCCTATGGTCACATCGTTTAAGTAGTTGTATGATAGGTAGTTTATATGCCTTAGGTAAATTACCAGAATACCCTTTTCATGTATAATTGGTAATTAAGCATATGTAACCTAAACCTTTGTCACATAACTGATTATGTAACATGTTTAGGCATATAACACTTGTCATAGGACTAGTTAGGCGGTCCGAACGCGTTTCACGCGCACGATGCGTTAAAGTAGCATAAGCTACCTAAACAGATCATAATGGGTCAATAAGACTTAGGTTAAGTTTCTGTTAGTATGTAGGCTTTGTTAAACCATGTCACGTGAGTTCCTACACTCATTTGGTTTACAAACCCTAATGCTACTCAGTCTTCCGATATAGGTCCGGTTTATTAACATAGTTACCTATATTAGGTGCCGTTTGATTCCGAGATCTAGCATTGCTTGGTGATTATCTTTATACATCTGAGCAATCTCAAGTGAGTACATAGACCCCTCTTTTACTGTTTTCCAAACTGTTTTGGGGTGGAACACATGTGCCTACTTGTTACTTTCATGCTTTCCTGTTTTCACATCATATACCGGCTATGTTTGATTGTACATTATAGTACATGATTTCATTACATTTCATGCTAGGTGTGCCCATTGTGTGCATTACTTAGTACATCGTTTTACATGACATTTCATGCTAGGTGTGCCCATTTTTGTGCATTACTTAGTACATCGTTTTACATGACATTTCATGCTAGGTGTGCCCATTTTGTGCATTACTTAGTACATCGTTTTACATGACATTTCACGCTATGTATGTTCATTTGATTACATACTTAGTGCATTGTTTTTCACATGCTTACATTTTGGTATGACATTTGGTTTGTTTACATGGGACAATACATTCATTAACATTAGCTACGCCGTTCGTTAGTAGGTAGTGGTACCATAGGAATTGACAACTCCCGTTCCGGACGTCCCAGGGAAAGGGGATGAAAGGAATGACCGAATTCGATGATATAAGACAGATAGACCTTTAATTTGTTTAAAGGGTTTTATCACCACAGTCACAAGGCTTGGATGTATGCATTTTCACAATACCGCATAAATGTTCATATTAAATATTTGCATGCATTTTTCCACAAAGACATAAGATTGATTTAAACCATGTTTTACTTCAATATTTTGTTTTTGTGCATATGGTTTAGTTGAGACATTTCACTTGCCATACATGACATTTTGACATAGACATTTTACACAAAGACATTTGACATAGACATTTGACATGGATATTTGACATAGACATTTGACATGGATATTTGACATAGACATTTGACATGGATATCTGACATAGACATTTGACATGATTTACATTTGACATATAACATGTTTGACAATTAGTTTAAACATAGACTTCTTACATTGGTTGGTTTGGTTTGATTAAGTGATTAAGTAACGATGCGTGTGTAATATGATACAAGCATGGTGGATACGCCGCTGGTACTTCCTATATATAAGTGTTTATATGGTATTATATGTCGTAACGTTATTTGAATCATTTCAATATTGAGACATAGAACATTTTATACAAATAACATACTTTTCACAAGACATTGATTTACAAACAACTTATCTTATACGAACACATTTTTACATGGTTATTTATTTAACCTGACATTTACTTATACATATCATATGATCTTATTGTTTTCAAATGATTTACAAGACAAAGCAAATTACAAGGTTCATGACTAAACATTTTGCTTAAACATAAGTCATGAATCCTATTTTGACAAACCTATGTATCTCACAGGCATTTTTATGCTGACGTACCTATTTTCACATGTGTTTTCAGGTGCTTTTCCATAGGATGTTGATCACGATACTAGGGCGGACCTGTGCCTTAGAGACTTTAAAAGAAGATAGACTATGTTTAATTATGTTCTGAACTCTTAAATTCCTGTTTGAAACAATGTAACACCTCTGTTTTTAAATAAAATACAACTTTGTATGCCATGGTTATGAAACAATTAATTCTGTTACAACACTCCCCGACGTTTCCGCCACGTTTTGTATGTTACACGTGGTCGGGGTGTGACATGAGCCTTCTGGCATCGAAGATTGGGATTCCAAAGAGGTTGGACAGTTACACTGCTGACATGTGTCTTGATAACTGGGGTAGAACAAGTTTTGCTCGTGCTATGATAGAAATCTCAGCTGACAAAGAACTGAAAGATTATGTAGTTGTAGCCGTTCCTAAACTGGAAGAAGAGGGTTACGTTATGGAAAGAGTAAAGGTTGAATATGAATGGAGGCCGAAAAGATGTGCTACCTGTTGTTTATTTGGCCACGATGTTTCTTCATGCCCAAAGTCAGAACCGGTGCAGTCTAAGAAAGTTTCAATTGACCAGGAAGGATTTGTAACAGACAAGAGGAAAACAGCTAAACATGTGTTCCCCCAGAAAAAACAAAAGCCTAAATTTATCTATAAACAAAAGTCTAACTTGTCTGGGCCTGGGCCATCTGGAACAAAACATGATGAGGGGAATTTTCATAAGGATGGCACGAGTAATGGTGGTAATGGCAGCAACAAAAACAATCTGAATCTTCGTAACTCTTTCTCGGCCCTCTCGGATGATCAGGCTGCGGATGGGGACCCATTGGAGGATCTGAGTTATAAGAGTGGTTCGAGCAGGCTTCCGGAGGATGATGATGGGGTTATAGACAATTTACAAACTGAAATTTCCAAATTTATGGCTGCTGAGACGAATACAAAACCTTCTGAGGGGGCAAGCACTCCCGGTCTAAAGGGTGTTAATGGGTAGTATAATGGCATGGAATGAATGTTAGGGGCTTGAAACGGCCCCTGAAACAAAGAGAGGTTCGGAAACTAATTACTGAAAACCATATTAATATTTGTGTCATTTTGGAGTCGCATGTTAATATTACTAACCTTGATAGAGTGTGCAAAGGGGTGTTCCGTAACTGGGAATGGTATTCTAATGGTAGTAGCTGTTCGAGGGGTACAAGGATTATAGTGGGTTGGAATAAGGAGATGGTGGACCTTATGGTGATCCATCATACAAACCAGGTTATTCATGTGCAATCTCGTCTTAAATCGGATGACAGAATTCTTTTCTGTTCGTTTGTTTATGCTGAGAATAAGTACCAAGACAGAAGAGTCCTATGGGAAAACCTTTGTAAGCATAAAAGCTTTGTTCGAGATAGGCCGTGGGTGGTGATGGGTGATTTTAACTCGACTCTATCATTGGAGGATTGCCTTGTTGGTTCTTCGACCCTTTCTATTGGTATGAGAGAGTTTTATGAGTGCGTCCAACACAATGAGCTGGTTGATATCAAGAGCCATGGGATGCATTTTACATGGAATCAAAAACCGAAACAAGGAGTGGGCGTGTTAAAAAAGATTGATAGAATAATGGGAAATATTCGTTTCTTGGATATGTATCCTGATGCCTATGCTCTCTTTCATCCTTTCCGTGTGTCGGATCACACCCCATGTATTCTTAACTTATTCAACTATAAACATAGTCGGCCAAAACCCTTTAAGTTTGCTAAGTTTTTAGCGACCAAGGAGGGCTTCATCCAGTGTGTTTCTAATGAATGGGCTAAGGAGATACAAGGGGTCACCATGTTTTCGGTTGTTAAAAAACTTACCTTCTTGAAAGCTCCCCTGAGACGTCTTTTATTCAAACAAGGTAATCTCCATGACAAAGTTAAGTCTTTGAGGTTGAAGTGGGATGATATTCAAAAGGATATAGATGCTAACCCGTTACATGTTGCGCTTAGAGAGGAGGAGTCTATTTGTCTTAAAGAGTTCCAATCGGCCTCTTATGATGAAGAGTGCTTCTTAAAACAAAACGCTAAACAGGACTGGTTGGCGGCGGGATATTCGAATACTAAATTTTTTCACAACTGTGTGAAAACTAGAAACGCGAGCAGTAAGATTCATAACATCCAAGATACTAACGGTAACCAGTTCAAGGGTGATGAAGTCTATGCAGTATTTGTAAATCACTATTCTGATTTCTTGGGTCGATGCGTAATGTGGATAAGCTGGACGTCAATGGCTTGTTCACTAATGTTCTTGATTTAAATGTTGCAACCTCTATGATTCGGCAAGTTACTCGTGAGGAGGTTAAAAGCGCTATATTCTCCATAGGTGAGAATAAGGCTCCGGGTCCGGATGGGTACACTTCTGCTTTTTTTAAAAATGCATGGGAGATTGTTGGGGATGAAATTACGAAAGCTATTTTGGATTTTTTTGAAAACGGGAAACTGTTGCAACAAATTAATCACACCATTATTGCGTTGGTCCCAAAAGTTACTACCCCCAATTCGGTTGGTGATTATCGGCTGATTTCTTGCTGCAATGTGCTATATAAATGTATTAGCAAAATTATTACTGACAGAATTAAAGGTAGTCTGGATTTACTGGTGAATATAAGCCAATATGCCTTTGTCCCTAGTAGAAAGATTTCAGATAATATTCTTCTTACTTAGGAGTTAATGCATAACTATCACCTGAATGTTGACCCTCCTAGATACGCTTTTAAGATTGATATACAGAAGGCCTACGACACAGTGAGCTGGTCCTTCCTAGAGGATATTCTGATTGCGTTTGGGTTCCCTCATAAAATGGTTAGCTGGATAATGACTTGTGTTAGCACAGTTTCATACTCTTTGAGTATAAATGGTAATCTTCATGGGTATTTCAAGGGCAAGCGTGGGTTGAGACAGGGTGACCCGATGTCGCCTTACCTATTTACTTTGGTTATGGAGGCACTATCGCTACTACTAAAAAATGCAGCTGCTTCTAGTAATGCTTTTAGATACCATCTCCACTGTAAAAAACAGAAGATCATTAACATTTCATTTGCTGATGATTTATTCATATTTGTGAATGGTGATGCCGCATCGGTTAAGGTTGTGAGAGATTCTCTTCATCGGTTTTCGAGGGTCTCGGGCTTGATTCCTAATATGTTCAAAAGCACGGTTTTCTTTGGTAATGTTCCTCATCCTATCAAGCATGAAATTCTAAGCATTATGCCGTTTCAAGAGGGTTCGCTTCCTGTTCGCTATTTGGGAGTTCCATTAATATCCGCTAAACTCTCGTATAAGGATTGTAAGGTGCTGGTTGAGAAAATGGAAAAGAAAATCGATAACTAGACGACTAAATCTTTTTCATTTGCTGGTAGATTACAACTGGTAAATTCGGTCCTCTCGGCTATGCATATTTACTGGGTAACGTGTGCGCATATACACATAATTTTGCAATGAATTTACACACGATTTGGTTTTAAATTTATAAAAGTGATTATTACTTTTACATCAAAACACACACGAAAGAGGCAAGTGTACCCCGTCATATATGTAGTAAAGTATCGGTAAGAACCAAGTATCGATCCAAGGAAATGGGCGGAGAAATAATACTAGACCTTTGTCACTAAACTACCGGTAAAAACATAAGTTGTTTGATTTTAATTAAACTAAAGTAAGCATAAACAAATACATATAAAAACATAGTAGATAATAGATAAATAGCCTTGCTTAATACACAACCAAAGCATGTCAACTAAGTCGGTTTTGGCACTAGAAACATTCGATCAATTCTCCAATTTCAAGACAATTAGTATCCCTTTCGGGAATCCTAACATGACAATCATTCGGAAAGTTAAAACGATAAACACACTTTAACCACCTAAAATTGTTCTTTAACGTGCAATTGATAAATGTCTATGAAAATCTCTTAAAAATGAGTTAGTCATCCGTTAGGAGTTTTCTAACCGCACTTAATCAAGGAAAGCAACACCGATAAACACAATGCAACCATCGAGACAAGCATAAACTAGATTAAATCACAACGGAGTTCATTTTACAAATCTAGCACAATAATTCACCAAGATAGCAATTTTGGCCTAAACTACTAACTAAGCTAACAAATCATGGCAAGAATTTATAACGACACCATCTAACCCGTTAAGGTCCTTACGTGACGGCAAGCTCTCTTGATTAACAATAATTACATTTTATTAAATCACTAACCATTTCTAGTATCATGATGCACACATTTAAACCAAGCTAAACTAGTTAACCAAGTTCAAAGTTTACTAATACGTTGATTAATTAAGCTTCATTTTTCAACTATCTTAACTAACCAAATACCAATCATCCAACACAATTACTTATAATCAAGAAATCAATATCAATAACAAGGTTGCAAACTAATCATCAAAGATTAACATAGAAAATACTTCCAAATGTCATTACAAACAAAGTTTAACATACTAATGGCTATAATCAAGCAAGGGATTGTTGTGTTTTTGCCCAAAGGCTACAATAATACATAAACATTAATCTAAATGCTTGAAAGATTAACAAAATCATGGAAAGATTAGAAAACCAAACCATAAACAAGCATAAGATTAAGAATCTGGAAGATAACAAAGCTAATCGGCACAATGTGGCTTGAATCCGGGTGAAAGCAGAAGCCTCCGGAGCCTGAAAATCGCCAGAATCGCTTCCAAAATGTCCAGAGTTCCGAGCAGAATGTTTCTGCAAGTTTTTTATATAATTTCGATCTCGCACGGTCATGCGTCCTGTTGCACGACCGTTCACTTTATGAATTATTGGAGGTATGGTGCACCATACTGCATGACGTCATCAGATCTTGACCAGATTCGATCTCGCACGGGCGTGCCATGGGGTGCACGGGCGTGCATCACCAAGCTGGGGCTGGTCACCGTATCCGCACGGGGGTGCGTTCAGTCGCACGGCGGTGCGTTCCCGAGATTTCGCTGCATCCGCACGGGGGTGCCACCAGTCGCACGGGGGTGCGTTCCCGGGATGAGCTTTGTTGTCGCATCCGCACGGGGGTGCGTTTTTGTTGTCGCATCCGCACGGGGGTGCGTTCAGTCACACGGGGGTGCGTTCCCGAGATGAGCTTTGTTGTCGCATCCGCACGGGGGTGCCACCAGTCGCACGGGGGTGCCACCAGTCGCACGGGGGTGCGACTTGCCCAGGTCAGAATATTTCACAGAATGTTCGCAGTTCAGCCGTTTCGCCCGGAAAATCCTCGTTTTCACTATCATCTTATCTGGTATGCTGTTTTAGGCCTGTAAACAAAAGTATACTTGATTAAGTATCCGAATGACGGTTTTACGGCCGAAAACGCATAAAATGGGGATAAAATGGGGGACTAAAATATGTATAAATTAGTGAATATCAAATCTCCCCACACTTTAACCTTGCTTATCCTCAAGCAAGCTAAACTAAAATGCAATAAAAGATAGAAACTGACAAGAACGATAATTTACAAACTATTTATTGAAACAACTACAAACGGTTAGCCGGTTTTTCGAAAGACAACATCAAATGAATCAAACCAAACAAGCATATTGTCACACCCCGACCACGTGTAACATACAAAACGTGGCGGAAACGTCGGGGAGTGTTGTAACAGAATTAATTGTTTCATAACCATGGCATACAAAGTTGTATTTTATTTAAAAACAGAGGTGTTACATTGTTTCAAACAGGAATTTAAGAGTTCAGAACATAATTAAATATAGTCTATCTTCTTTTAAAGTCTCTAAGGCACAGGTCCGCCCTAGTATCGTGATCAACATCCTATGGAAAAGCACCTGAAAACACATGTGAAAATAGGTACGTCAGCATAAAAATGCCTGTGAGATACATAGGTTTGTCAAAATAGGATTCATGACTTATGTTTAAGCAAAATGTTTAGTCATGAACCTTGTAATTTGCTTTGTCTTGTAAATCATTTGAAAACAATAAGATCATATGATATGTATAAGTAAATGTCAGGTTAAATAAATAACCATGTAAAAATGTGTTCGTATAAGATAAGTTGTTTGTAAATCAATGTCTTGTGAAAAGTATGTTATTTGTATAAAATGTTCTATGTCTCAATATTGAAATGATTCAAATAACGTTACGACATGTAATACCATACAAACACTTATATATAGGAAGTACCAGCGACGTATCCACCATGCTTGTATCATATTACACACGCATCGTTACTTAATCACTTAATCAAACCAAACCAACCAATGTAAGAAGTCTATGTTTAAACCAATTGTCAAACATGTTATATGTCAAATGTAAATCATTGTCAAATGTCTATGTCAAATATCCACGTCAAATGTCTATGTCAAATATCCATGTCAAATGTCTACGTCAAATATCCATGTCAAATGTCTATGTCAAATATCCATATCAAATGTCTATGTCAAATGTCTTTGTGTAAAATGTCTATGTCAAAATGTCATGTATGGCAAGTGAAATGTCTCAACTAAACCATATGCACAAAAACAAAATATTGAAGTAAAACATGGTTTAAATCAATCTTATGTCTTTGTGGAAAAATGCATGCAAATATTTAATATGAACATTTATGCGGTATTGTGAAAATGCATACATCCAAGCCTTGTGACTGTGGTGATAAAACCCTTTAAACAAATTAAAGGTCTATCTGTCTTATATCATCGAATTCGGTCATTCCTTTCATCCCCTTTCCCTGGGACGTCCGGAACGGGAGTTGTCAATTCCTATGGTACCACTACCTACTAACGAACGGCGTAGCTAATGTTAATGAATGTATTGTCCCATGTAAACAAACCAAATGTCATACCAAAATGTAAGCATGTGAAAAACAATGCACTAAGTATGTAATCAAATGAACATACATAGCGTGAAATGTCATGTAAAACGATGTACTAAGTAATGCACAAAATGGGCACACCTAGCATGAAATGTAATGTAAAACAATGTACCAAGTAATGCACACAATGGGCACACCTAGCATGAAATGTAATGAAATCATGTACTATAATGTACTATCAAACATAGCCGGTATATGATGTGAAAACAGGAAAGCATGAAAGTAACAAGTAGGCACATGTGTTCCACCCCAAAACGTTTGGAAAACAGTAAAAGAGGGGTCTATGTACTCACTTGAGATTGCTCAGATGTATAAAGATAATCACCAAGCAATGTTAGATCTCGGAATCAAACGGCACCTAATATAGGTAACTATGTTAATAAACCGGACCTATATCGGAAGACTGAGTAGCATTAGGGTATGTAAACCAAATGAGTGTAGGAACTCACGTGACATGGTTTAACAAAGCCTACATACTAACAGAAACTTAACCTAAGTCTTATTGACCCATTATGATCCGTTTAGGTAGCTTAGGCTACTTTAACGCATCGTGCGCGTGAAACGCGTTCGGACCGCCTAACTAGTCCTATGACAAGTGTTATATGCCTAAACATGTTACATAATCAGTTATGTGACAAAGGTTTAGGTTACATATGCTTAATTACCAATTATACATGAAAAGGGTATTCTGGTAATTTACCTAAGGCATATAAACTACCTATCATACAACTACTTAAACGATGTGACCATAGGGTATAACCTCGGAAGGTTATTCCCTACACTATGGTCACCTAATGTATTTGGTCGGATCCTAATGATCGACCAAACTGGGTCGGGTTCGAAGGCATAAGCGATTGATCAGATCGCTTACCCTACGACCCTAGACAACGTGGTAATCAGTAGGCATAGTCCCAAGGGACTATGACCATCGTGATTACAATCACGTTGCGAAGTTCAATCGAACTTCGCATTGACCATTACTGGTCAACGCTGAAAGTCAAACAAAGTTTGACTTTCTGACTCGAAAAGCAGTAAAAATAAGGAAAAGAACGAAAGAATACTTACGAAGGGTCCCCGAATGCTAATCGTGATCACAATAACTCAGGTATGAAACAATGGTTCCAACTTAGAGTCAAATAGATCAGATTCTTGTAAGTAATGAGGTTGGGGGTGATGGGGTATTTATAGTTTTCGTTGAACCGTTAAGATCGTTTCATGGAAAACGTGCCTTAATCCCATCCGTACATTTGTGGAAAGGTTATGGAAGCTAAATTCCATCCTTATCAGCTGACTAAGCAACTTAGAACATGTGGTGGAGGATCAAACAGCTGCAAACAGGCTGTTAAAAACTCTGTATCTGGTCAGAAGACCCCATACGCATCGTAGGGTATAGATACCATACGCATCGTATGGTGCAAGTTTGGCAGAATTACAGTTTTGGTCCCTGCAGTGCAATAAGGTCATTTTTGACACGTTTAAGGCCCGTTAACCCCATTTCAAAGCTCTAAAATGAAGTTAAAGTATAGGGAGCTTAAAATATGTTCAAAAATATCTCGGATGTCGGTTCGTTTGGCCGTACGGTCGCGATGTTCGGTTAATTACGACGGAATGCGCACAAGCGCGAAAAACGATCCAAATGACGCGACGAATGGATTTTTCTTAAGGCGAACACTAAAATATAATGTAGTCATGCTTTCATAAAATTTTGGATGTCCGGATGTATTCAGAACGTATGTTATGCGCGAAAATGCAAACTTGTGCACTTTTTGACACTTTTAGTCCCTGAATGACCCAAAAGTTTATTTTAGCACACCGAACCCCTCAAAGCCTATTTCTAAGCTATGTAAAGGATATTTAAGGTGTGTTTAACTTATGGTCATGTTCCGGAATGTTCATTACAGTTCAAATTGACATACTTTCACAGTTTGTCAAGTTTAGTCCCTGTAAACGAATTTACTTGTTTTTGCCATACCAAAGCCTTCAAAACTTATTTCTAAGTTATGTAAAGGTTATTTAAGGTATGTTGAGTATATGTTGATGTTCCGGAGTATTTCTCGCATTAAACTGAGTACGTTTACGCACTAGTTTGCGTATAACTCTCCAGAAAGCGATGTAGAGTTTGAAATTACATAAAAGTCAAAACATGAAAAATGTAAAACACAACCAAACAAACATTGGGATCAAATAACATTGTTTTATTGATAATAGAACTGTTCATAGTGATTACAAGCACAGTTGTTACAGTCTCCCCTACTTGTGGAAATTTCGTCCCGAAATTTATTTAGAGGAAACTCGTGGAAAAAGATGTGGATATTTCGCCTTCATTTGATCTTCGCGTTCCCAAGTAAACTCAGGTCCACGCTTAGCTTCCCAGCGAACTTTGACCAAAGGAATGCGCTTGCGTTTAAGCCACTTGACTTCACGTTCCATGATTTCCACTGGTTTCTCAACAAATTTCAGTGTTTTGCCAACACGAATTTCGTCAAGCGGTATGGAGAAGTTCTCATCAGCTGAACACCTCTTGAGATTGGACACGTGAAAAGTTGGATGAACATTTCCAAGTTCAGGAGGTAACTCAAGTCTGTAGGCTACCTTTCCGATTCTTTCGACGATCTTGAATGGTCCAACGTATCTAGGTGCAAGTTTTCCTTTCTTTCCAAATCTGATCACACCTTTCCAAGGTGAGACCTTAAGTAATACTCGATCACCGACTTGAAATTCCAAGGCTTTGCGTTTTGGATCCGCGTAAATCTTCTGACGGCTTCTAGCTGCCTGAAGGTTATCACGAACTTTCTTGACCTTGTCAGTTGTCTCTAAAATGAGGGTAGGTCTAGTAAGTTGAGCCTCGCCAATCTCATTCCAGCAGACTGGTGAACGACATTTTCGACCATAGAGAGCCTCGAAAGGAGCCATTTTGATGCTAGTGTGATAACTGTTGTTGTAGGAGAATTCAATCAATTTAAGATGTGAATCCCAGCTACCACCAAAATCGATCACACAAGCTCTTAGCATATCCTCCAGAGTCTGGATTGTTCTCTCAGACTGACCATCCGTTTGCGGATGATAAGCTGTGCTCAGATTAAGTTGGGTCCCCATAGCAGATTGCATGGTTCTCCAAAAATGAGAAGTGAAACGAGCATCTCTGTCAGAAATGATGTTCAAAGGAACACCATGTCGAGCTACAATTTCATCCACATAGATTTGAGCAAGTCTGTCAGCAGGAAAATCGTCACGGATTGGCAAGAAATGTGCTGACTTTGTAAGACGATCAACGACTACCCAGATGGCATCATGACCCTTCTTTGTGCGTGGAAGTTTGGTAACAAGATCCATAGTAATGTTTTCCCATTTCCAAACTGGGATCTCTGGTTGCTCCAATAAACCAGAAGGACGCTGATGTTCAGCCTTAACCTTAAGACAAGTAAGGCATTTTGATACGTATAAGGCAATGTCTTTCTTCATACCAGGCCACCAATAGTGAATACGAAGATCCTTATACATCTTATCTGAGCCCGGATGAATAGAATAACGAGACTTATGGGCTTCATCCATAAGCAAGGTACGAAGATCATCCTGGCTTGGGACCCACAAACGGTCCATGAAGTAATATGATCCATTGTCCTTCAGTTCCAGTGCAGGTGTTATGTGATAAGGAAATTCCTTATCCATCAAACCTTGTGAAACACAAGATTGTTGAGCCTGAGAAATGCGTGCTTGGATATCGGATCGAGCTTGAATAACAGATTGAACACGTACACAATGAAGCTTAGTACGTTCCTTACGACTCAATGCATCAGCTACGACATTCGCCTTACCAGGATGGTAGCGAATTTCGCAGTCATAGTCGTTTAAAAGCTCAACCCAACGTCGTTGCCTCATGTTGAGTTCTTTCTGGTTGAAGATATGCTGAAGACTTTTGTGGTCAGTGAAAACCACACATTTTGTACCGTACAAATAGTGTCTCCAGATCTTGAGAGCAAAGACAACTGCACCCAACTCAAGATCATGAGTGGTGTAGTTCTTCTCATGTATCTTCAACTGCCTTGATGCATAGGCTATGACTTTGTTCCTTTGCATAAGAACACAGCCAAGACCCAATTTCGATGCATCACAATACACAACAAAATCATCATCACCCTCAGGCAATGATAGAACAGGCGCATCGCAAAGCTTCTGCTTCAAGTGCTGAAAAGCTTCCTCTTGTTTGTATCCCCAATAAAAGGGCATTTTCTTCTGAGTTAGAGCAGTTAGAGGAACTGCAATCTTCGAGAAGTTTTCTATGAAGCGGCGATAATAACCCGCTAGACCAAGAAAAGAACGAACTTCAGTAGGAGTAGTAGGTGTATCCCAGTCCTTAATCGCACTGATCTTGGAGGGATCTACATGAATACCCCGTTCGTTGATAGCATGCCCCAAAAATTGAACTTCTTTAAGCCAAAATTCGCACTTGGAGAATTTGGCGAAAAGTTGCTCTTTCTTTAGGAGTTCCAGAGTAAGACGAAGATGCATCTCGTGATCAGCTCGCGTCTTAGAGTAAATCAAGATGTCGTCAATAAAAACAATGACGAACTGATCCAAATAAGGTTTGCAGACCCTATTCATTAAGTCCATGAAAACAGCAGGAGCATTAGTCAAACCGAATGGCATGACTGTGAATTCATAATGCCCATAACGAGTACGGAACGCTGTCTTCGGAATATCTTCTTCTTGAACCCGAAGTTGATGATATCCGGAACGTAGATCAATCTTCGAAAAATAAGAAGCGCCCTGTAACTGATCAAAGAGGTCGTCAATGCGAGGTAGGGGATATCGATTCTTGATGGTAAACTTGTTAAGCTCACGATAATCGATACACATCCTAAATGATCCATCCTTCTTCTTGACAAAAAGAATGGGAGCACCCCAAGGTGAAAAGCTAGGACGGATAAAACCTTTGTCAGAGAGCTCCTGAAGCTGTTTAGACAACTCTTGCATCTCAGATGGTGCAAGACGATATGGAGCTTTGGCAATGGGATTTGCACCAGGTACGAGGTCAATGCGGAACTCGACTTGGCGTGCTGGAGGTAGACCAGGTAAATCTTCAGGGAACACTTCAGAATAATCCTGAACGACAGGAATATCTGAAATAGACTTACCCTTGCCTTTATCTTCTGTAACATGTGCTAAGAAAGCCACATAGTTCTTCCGCAGATACTTCCGAGCTTTAAAACAAGACATGAGTTTGAGACCACCGGTAGGCTTCTCACCTTGAACCTGCAGGATCTCGCCTGTCGAAAGCGGCACACGAACAATCTTCTCAGAACAAACTATCTCTGCGTGATGCTTGGATAACCAATCCATTCCCACAATAACGTCGAAGCTTCCGAGTTGCATAGGCGTGAGATCGATAGGGAAAAGATGATCATTTAGGTTCAACTGGCAGTTGCGTAGAACAGAATCAAGAATAATGGGTTCACCACTAGCAACTTCTACTGTCAAAGGTTTTCCTAGTTTCGTTCTAGACACTCGAAGCATAGGCTCAAAAGACAAAGACACGAAACTCTTATCGGCACCGGAATCGAAAAGAACAGATGCAGGCTGATTATTAATAAAGAACGTACCGTTCACCACATTATCGTCAGCCTGTGCCTCTTGGGCATTCATGTTAAAAAATCGCCCTCGAGCCGGAGCCTGATTCTGATCCTGGTTCTGGTTCTGGTTGGCTAGTCTTGGGCACCGGTTTCTGTAGTGGGTCAGGTCCCCACAATTATAACAAGCACCCGGTGGGTATTGTGGTCGTGCAGCTTGACCCTGTTGCGGAGCAGGAGGCTGAGCAACTTGTTGAGCCGGGTTCTGAACCGCGGGATTCTGAGCAGACCGACAAACATTGGCAAGATGGCCTGATTTCCCATAGTTAGTACAGAAACGGCATGGAAGTTGCGGCTGGTGGTGACTGTTGCATCTATTGCACAAAGGTGCATTCCCTGAATAGGGTTTCTTCGCTGGAGGCTGTGCTGGTTGGTTGGGAGCTGCCTGGTTAGCTTGGGCAGTGACAGCATAGTTTTGGGAAGCCTTACGCTTCTTTGCCCTCTTCGAAGAACCAGAGTTCTTTCCATTCCCGTTTTGACCTTTATTGCTATCCACCTTGTCAGCCGATTGTTTCTTGCCCTTGTCACCCTTCCGGTGTAACTTGTTCTTCCGGATCTGCGACTCAGTCAATGTCGCAGATAACTCGATCGCCTGACGAAGTATGGCAGGGTTACTACCAGTAAGAATGTCTTGTACCGAGTCAGGTAGGCCATCGATGTATCTCTCGATAGCCTTGTCCAGTGGGGTGACCATTGTTGGGCAAAGCAGACTCAACTCTTCAAACCGATTAGTATAAGCCCTGTGCTCACCACTATCTTGCTTCAAATCATCAAATTCCTTCTCCAAAGCTCGCTGCTCATGACGAGGACAAAATTCCCTCATCATAAGAGCTCTTAGTTCAGCCCATGTCTGTGCCAAGGCAATCTCAGCACCCCTATCTCTCATAACCCCGTTCCACCATGTCAAAGCCCTCTTCTGAAATACGCTCGAAGCAAACTCAACTTTGCGATTATCCGGACACTGCACATGGCGAAAAGTATTCTCACTGCTCTCGAACCACTGAAGAAGCCCAGTCGCTCCCTCAGAACCACTAAACTTGAGTGGTTTAGCCTGGTTAAAATCCTTGTACTTGCATGGAACATTGTTGTTGTTGTTATTGTTGGCTTGATTCCATTGAGCAAAGAGATTTGGAAATTGAGCAGCCATCTGCTGCGCAATAATTTCTGCCAGTTCGGCAGTTGCTATCAGATTGTCGCGTCGAGGAGGCATTCTAAAAGAGGAAAACATGAAAGGAAACGAGTGAGATGATTGGATGAAAAGAATGAGATGATAAAAACAAGAATTGCAAATAGCATAGATGGTGGTCATTCATCCGTATCACAAAGCAAACAAACGACACACAGTGACTAATCAAAGTAAATGGATCAAAAATAATGTATAATGAAGACATGCTCGCCTATAAGTGAACACTCATCCCAAGAATTCCCAGGTAAGCACAACTGGTCTCGCGTCTGGTTGAGATGTATACGAAGTGCTTGCCTAGACAGAAAACTCAGAATACAGGCATTCACCCTTCCAGTTTGCACGTGTTCACATTATTTAAAACCCAAAACTTTGATGAGATTTTGAAAACTTGAAGGCACAAGGCCAAAAATTTAGTCAAACAAGAAGGGTTCAAAACCTTACAAAAGAGGGTTCAAAACCTTGTAATAAATTATTCAAAAACAGATGATTGTTTTTCAAAAATCGTTTCGGAAAATTTGGTTCTTGTTTTGATAATCACCTAAGGATAGGTGATGTATATGTTTTAAGATCTAAACACAAGATAACTTGTGTTAGGGTCCTAGAAAAGTTATAGTCTAGGTCAAAGCATTACTAATAACCTAATTCCCTATAACCATTGGCTCTGATACCAACTCTTCTGTCACACCCCGACCACGTGTAACATACAAAACGTGGCGGAAACGTCGGGGAGTGTTGTAACAGAATTAATTGTTTCATAACCATGGCATACAAAGTTGTATTTTATTTAAAAACAGAGGTGTTACATTGTTTCAAACAGGAATTTAAGAGTTCAGAACATAATTAAACATAGTCTATCTTCTTTTAAAGTCTCTAAGGCACAGGTCCGCCCTAGTATCGTGATCAACATCCTATGGAAAAGCACCTGAAAACACATGTGAAAATAGGTACGTCAGCATAAAAATGCCTGTGAGATACATAGGTTTGTCAAAATAGGATTCATGACTTATGTTTAAGCAAAATGTTTAGTCATGAACCTTGTAATTTGCTTTGTCTTGTAAATCATTTGAAAACAATAAGATCATATGATATGTATAAGTAAATGTCAGGTTAAATAAATAACCATGTAAAAATGTGTTCGTATAAGATAAGTTGTTTGTAAATCAATGTCTTGTGAAAAGTATGTTATTTGTATAAAATGTTCTATGTCTCAATATTGAAATGATTCAAATAACGTTACGACATGTAATACCATACAAACACTTATATATAGGAAGTACCAGCGGCGTATCCACCATGCTTGTATCATATTACACACGCATCGTTACTTAATCACTTAATCAAACCAAACCAACCAATGTAAGAAGTCTATGTTTAAACCAATTGTCAAACATGTTATATGTCAAATGTAAATCATTGTCAAATGTCTATGTCAAATATCCACGTCAAATGTCTATGTCAAATATCCATGTCAAATGTCTACGTCAAATATCCATGTCAAATGTCTATGTCAAATATCCATATCAAATGTCTATGTCAAATGTCTTTGTGTAAAATGTCTATGTCAAAATGTCATGTATGGCAAGTGAAATGTCTCAACTAAACCATATGCACAAAAACAAAATATTGAAGTAAAACATGGTTTAAATCAATCTTATGTCTTTGTGGAAAAATGCATGCAAATATTTAATATGAACATTTATGCGGTATTGTGAAAATGCATACATCCAAGCCTTGTGACTGTGGTGATAAAACCCTTTAAACAAATTAAAGGTCTATCTGTCTTATATCATCGAATTCGGTCATTCCTTTCATCCCCTTTCCCTGGGACGTCCGGAACGGGAGTTGTCAATTCCTATGGTACCACTACCTACTAACGAACGGCGTAGCTAATGTTAATGAATGTATTGTCCCATGTAAACAAACCAAATGTCATACCAAAATGTAAGCATGTGAAAAACAATGCACTAAGTATGTAATCAAATGAACATACATAGCGTGAAATGTCATGTAAAACGATGTACTAAGTAATGCACAAAATGGGCACACCTAGCATGAAATGTAATGAAAAACAATGTACCAAGTAATGCACACAATGGGCACACCTAGCATGAAATGTAATAAAATCATGTACTATAATGTACTATCAAACATAGCCGGTATATGATGTGAAAACAGGAAAGCATGAAAGTAACAAGTAGGCACATGTGTTCCACCCCAAAACGTTTGGAAAACAGTAAAAGAGGGGTCTATGTACTCACTTGAGATTGCTCAGATGTATAAAGATAATCACCAAGCAATGTTAGATCTCGGAATCAAACGGCACCTAATATAGGTAACTATGTTAATAAACCGGACCTATATCGGAAGACTGAGTAGCATTAGGGTTTGTAAACCAAATGAGTGTAGGAACTCACGTGACATGGTTTAACAAAGCCTGCATACTAACAGAAACTTAACCTAAGTCTTATTGACCCATTATGATCCGTTTAGGTAGCTTAGGCTACTTTAACGCATCGTGCGCGTGAAACGCGTTCGGACCGCCTAACTAGTCCTATGACAAGTGTTATATGCCTAAACATGTTACATAATCAGTTATGTGACAAAGGTTTAGGTTACATATGCTTAATTACCAATTATACATGAAAAGGGTATTCTGGTAATTTACCTAAGGCATATAAACTACCTATCATACAACTACTTAAACGATGTGACCATAGGGTATAACCTCGGAAGGTTATTCCCTACACTATGGTCACCTAATGTATTTGGTCGGATCCTAATGATCGACCAAACTGGGTCGGGTTCGAAGGCATAAGCGATTGATCAGATCGCTTACCCTACGACCCTAGACAACGTGGTAATCAGTAGGCATAGTCCCAAGGGACTATGACCATCGTGATTACAATCACGTTGCGAAGTTCAATCGAACTTCGCATTGACCATTACTGGTCAACGCTGAAAGTCAAACAAAGTTTGACTTTCTGACTCGAAAAGCAGTAAAAATAAGGAAAAGAACGAAAGAATACTTACGAAGGGTCCCCGAATGCTAATCGTGATCACAATAACTCAGGTATGAAACAATGGTTCCAACTTAGAGTCAAATAGATCAGATTCTTGTAAGTAATGAGGTTGGGGGTGATGGGGTATTTATAGTTTTCGTTGAACCGTTAAGATCGTTTCATGGAAAACGTGCCTTAATCCCATCCGTACATTTGTGGAAAGGTTATGGAAGCTAAATTCCATCCTTATCAGCTGACTAAGCAACTTAGAACATGTGGTGGAGGATCAAACAGCTGCAAACAGGCTGTTAAAAACTCTGTATCTGGTCAGAATACCCCATACGCATCGTAGGGTATAGATACCATACGCATCGTATGGTGCAAGTTTGGCAGAATTACAGTTTTGGTCCCTGCAGTGCAATAAGGTCATTTTTGACACGTTTAAGGCCCGTTAACCCCATTTCAAAGCTCTAAAATGAAGTTAAAGTATAGGGAGCTTAAAATATGTTCAAAAATATCTCGGATGTCGGTTCGTTTGGCCGTACGGTCGCGATGTTCGGTTAATTACGACGGAATGCGCACAAGCGCGAAAAACGATCCAAATGACGCGACGAATGGATTTTTCTTAAGGCGAACACTAAAATATAATGTAGTCATGCTTTCATAAAATTTTGGATGTCCGGATGTATTCAGAACGTAAGTTATGCGCGAAAATGCAAACTTGTGCACTTTTTGACACTTTTAGTCCCTGAATGACCCAAAAGTTTATTTTAGCACACCGAACCCCTCAAAGCCTATTTCTAAGCTATGTAAAGGATATTTAAGGTTTGTTTAACTTATGGTCATGTTCCGGAATGTTCATTACAGTTCAAATTGACATACTTTCACAGTTTGTCAAGTTTAGTCCCTGTAAACGAATTTACTTGTTTTTGCCATACCAAAGCCTTCAAAACTTATTTCTAAGTTATGTAAAGGTTATTTAAGGTATGTTGAGTATATGTTGATGTTCCGGAGTATTTCTCGCATTAAACTGAGTACGTTTACGCACTAGTTTGCGTATAACTCTCCAGAAAGCGATGTAGAGTTTGAAATTACATAAAAGTCAAAACATGAAAAATGTAAAACACAACCAAACAAACATTGGGATCAAATAACATTGTTTTATTGATAATAGAACTGTTCATTCTGATTAAAAGCACAGTTGTTACACATATGCAAATATATAGCGATAACCAAAAAGCCGTGACTCACTTTCAATTGACTTAACATGCTAATCTTCACACAACTCACAATGTTCACACACACTCGGTTTTATTTGTGAAACATACATAAAATGTGTATGTGCAAACACTCAATGCCTCGTCAATGAAATGTGTAATATCATAAGCTTGTCATAAGATCTCGTCTCCACCAACTAACATGCGAAAAAGTGTAAATCAAGAGGTCTTTACGGGTTGTAACGTTAGGCTTGGGCGAAGGGTATGGAAATGGATATTTAAAGTGGCGAAAACGGTTAAAACTCGGTAGTAGCGTTTAACTAGCAACAAACAATACAACTATACAAACAAATGCCTTAAAAAGGCGACTTTTGCGAAATCGAGCTCATCAACGAAATTTTAACATTTTAGCATTAAAAATTGCTCGATTTTTGTCGACTTCGCCCTATTTTAGGGTGTTTTTTTTATTTTTTTTACAAACTAAATATACAATAAACTAAAACAAACGCTAGTTAAACGATTATTTTGACCGAGTTTCAACACAAAAGGGTTTAAAACATAAAAAGGCTAAATTTGGCTAAGTGGGCGATAATGTGGGTAAACAAAGGTAAACGGGAAGGCTCGACATGGTTAATCCTAAAGGGTAATATAAGGTTTACGGGAAGCACAACACAAAGAACAAGGTTTACAACAAAGGGGTAATCTAAGTGCCTCTATCACTTCTACACAATTCCGCAAGTTCATGGTCTTAACACGCATACTAGTGACAAGTTCTAAATTACACATAACATCCGGCTCACTCCTACATCCGAAATGAACAAATATATAACAATATCAAAGCTCAAATATGCTCACGTAACGGAAAGAATGGGTAAAAGTGTGAAAACTATCATGCAAGTCTTTCTTTGTTTGTCACGTTTTCCGGTTTCCTTTTTCAAAAAAATATTTTGCTTGTCGAGTTTTTATCAAGTCCGAAGCTTTCTAAAACACAACCAACCGGTTTATTTACTAAAATATATACATAATACAGATATTTTTGAATGATTTTTCTGATTTTTTTTTAGGACAAACAAAGTTAACAAGTTAAACCCCTCCCCACACTTGAACATCGCATTGTCCCGAATGCGAAACCCGAAATATAGAGATAAAGGATAATAATACTCCCCTGAAGATGATGTTTGATGCAACGAGACTTCCAAAACTGTATCCGTGATGTGCTCCGGTCCAAGATTTGATAGCCAAAATCCTTATAGCGCCAAAGACGCTCCTGCTACATTTTTAATCACCGAGTCAGTAGCGTAGACTCATGCTAAATTTTTGTCGGCGAGTCGATAGCAAGACTCATGCTAAGTTTTTGTCGGCGAGTCGATAGCAAGACTCATACTAAATTTTTGTCGGCGAGTCGATAGCAAGACTCATGCTAAATTTTTGTCGGCGAGTCGATAGCAAGACTCATGTCCCCACACCTGTTACATGTGCGGGTCAGTACCACGCCCTTTTTTTTTTTGGCTGAAAAGAAACAGAATATTATTTTAAATGGGCTTAAAATTTTATAAAAATTCGAAAATGGGCCCGAAATTTTATAAAAATTATAACAATAAAAATAATCGAATCGGCTAATGTAAAAATGATTTTTCAAAGCCGAAAACTCAAAGAATAAATAAATAAATAAAACCGGATTCGAACAAATAAATGGAACAAAAATTTACAAGTGTACAAAATAATCTCGAAAATGAATAAAATGAATTAAAATCAAGAAATATTAACAAATAAATAATCAAGAAAATATTCACAAATATTAACAAGTATATACACCGATAAAACAATGACTCGGGTCGTTCCTAAAGCTCGCTATTTCCCCGGCAACGGCGCCAAAAACTTAACGTGTGCGCATATACACATAATTTTGCAATGAATTTACACACGATTTGGTTTTAAATTTATAAAAGTGATTATTACTTTTACATCAAAACACACACGAAAGAGGCAAGTGTACCCCGTCATATATGTAGTAAAGTATCGGTAAGAACCAAGTATCGATCCAAGGAAATGGGCGGAGAAATAATACTAGACCTTTGTCACTAAACTACCGGTAAAAACATAAGTTGTTTGATTTTAATTAAACTAAAGTAAGCATAAACAAATACATATAAAAACATAGTAGATAATAGATAAATATCCTTGCTTAATACACAACCAAAGCATGTCAACTAAGTCGGTTTTGGCACTAGAAGCATTCGATCAATTCTCCAATTTCAAGACAATTAGTATCCCTTTCGGGAATCCTAACATGACAATCATTCGGAAAGTTAAAACGATAAACACACTTTAACCACCTAAAATTGTTCTTTAACGTGCAATTGATAAATGTCTATGAAAATCTCTTAAAAATGAGTTAGTCATCCGTTAGGAGTTTTCTAACCGCACTTAATCAAGGAAAGCAACACCGATAAACACAATGCAACCACCGAGACAAGCATAAACTAGATTAAATCACAATCGAGTTCATTTTACAAATCTAGCACAATAATTCACCAAGATAGCAATTTTGGCCTAAACTACTAACTAAGCTAACAAATCATGGCAAGAATTTATAACGACACCATCTAACCCGTTAAGGTCCTTACGTGACGGCAAGCTCTCTTGATTAACAATAATTACATTTTATTAAATCACTAACCATTTCTAGTATGATGATGCACACATTTAAACCAAGCTAAACTAGTTCACCAAGTTCAAAGTTTACTGATACCTTGATTAATTAAGCTTCATTTTTCAACTATCTTAACTAACCAAATACCAATCATCCAACACAATTACTTATAATCAAGAAATCAATATCAATAACAAGGTTGCAAACTAATCATCAAAGATTAACATAGAAAATACTTCCAAATGTCATTACAAACAAAGTTTAACATACTAATGGCTATAATCAAGCAAGGGATTGTTGTGTTTTTGCCCAAAGGCTACAATAATACATAAACATTAATCTAAATGCTTGAAAGATTAACAAAATCATGGAAAGATTAGAAAACCAAACCATAAACAAGCATAAGATTAAGAATCTGGAAGATAACAAAGCTAATCGGCACAATGTGGCTTGAATCCGGGTGAAAGCAGAAGCCTCCGGAGCCTGAAAATCGCCAGAATCGCTTCCAAAATGTCCAGAGTTCCGAGCAGAATGTTTCTGCAAGTTTTTTATATAATTTCGATCTCGCACGGTCGTGCGTCCTGTTGCACGACCGTTCACTTTATGAATTATTGGAGGTATGGTGCACCATACTGCATGACGTCATCAGATCTTGACCAGATTCGATCTCGCACGGGCGTGCCATGGGGTGCACGGGCGTGCATCACCGAGCTGGGGCTGGTCACCGCATCCGCACGGGGGTGCGTTCAGTCGCACGGCGGTGCGTTCCCGAGATTTCGTTGCATCCGCCGGGGGTGCCACCAGTCGCACGGGGGTGCGTTCCCGAGATGAGCTTTGTTGTCGCATCCGCACGGGGGTGCGTTCAGTCGCACGGGGGTGCGTTCACGAGATGAGCTTTGTTGTCGCATCCGCACGGGGGTGCCACCAGTCGCACGGGGGTGCCACCAGTCGCACGGGGATACGACTTGCCCAGGTCAGAATTTTTCACAGAATGTTCGCAGTTCAGCCGTTTCGCCTGGAAAATCCTCGTTTTCACTATCATCTTGTCTGGTATGCTGTTTTAGGCCTGTAAACAAAAGTATACTTGATTAAGTATCCGAATGACGGTTTTACGGCCGAAAACGCATAAAATGGGGATAAAATGGGGGACTAAAATATGTATAAATTAGTGAATATCAAATCTCCCCACACTTTAACCTTGCTTGTCCTCAAGCAAGCTAAACTAAAATGCAATAAAAGATAGAAACTGACAAGAACGATAATTTACAAACTATTTATTGAAACAACTACAAACGGTTAGCCGGTTTTTCGAAAGACAACATCAAATGAATCAAACCAAACAAGCATATGCAAATATATAGCGATAACCAAAAAGCTGTGACTCACTTTCAATTGACTTAACATGCTAATCTTCACACAACTCACAATGTTCACACACACTCGGTTTTATTTGTGAAACATACATAAAATGTGTATGTGCAAACACTCAATGCCTCGTCAATGAAATGTGTAATATCATAAGCTTGTCATAAGATCTCGTCTCCACCAACTAACATGCGAAAAAGTGTAAATCAAGAGGTCTTTACGGGTTGTAACGTTAGGCTTGGGCGAAGGGTATGGAAATGGATATTTAAAGTGGTGAAAACGGTTAAAACTCGGTAGTAGCGTTTAACTAGCAACAAACAATACAACTATACAAACAAATGCCTTAAAAAGGCGACTTTTGCGAAATCGAGCTCATCAACGAAATTTTAACATTTTAGCATTAAAAATTGCTCGATTTTTGTCGACTTCACCCTATTTTAGGGTGTTTTTTTTTTTTTTTTTTTACAAACTAAATATACAATAAACTAAAACAAACGCTAGTTAAACGATTATTTTGACCGAGTTTCAACACAAAAGGGTTTAAAACATAAAAAGGCTAAATTTGGCTAAGTGGGCGATAATGTGGGTAAACAAAGGTAAACGGGAAGGCTCGACATGGTTAATCCTAAAGGGTAATATAAGGTTTACGGGAAGCACAACACAAAGAACAAGGTTTACAACAAAGGGGTAATCTAAGTGCCTCTATCACTTCTACACAATTCCGCAAGTTCATGGTCTTAACAAGCATACTAGTGACAAGTTCTAAATTACACATAACATCCGGCTCACTCCTATATCCTAAATGAACAAATATATAACAATATCAAGGCTCAAATATGCTCACGTAACGGAAAGAATGGGTAAAAGTGTGAAAACTATCATGCTAGTCTTTCTTTGTTTGTCACGCTTTCCGGTTTCCTTTTTCAAAAAAATATTTTGCTTGTCGAGTTTTTATCAAGTCCGAAGCTTTCTAAAACACAACCAACCGGTTTATTTACTAAAATATATACTAAACTGGGATGACCTCGGAACCCATATGCAGCGGGAAAACATAACATACCGCGCCAGATCTTTAGTTCCCTGAAATACATGTAAGTTGAAAAATCAACAATAATGTTGAGCGAGTTCATGTGTAAGTGAGTATGTAAAACACTTGTAAGTATAAAAATCCCTGGTATGTAACAAATAAGGAAAAAGAGATCACCAATGGCTTGCAAGACCATTGATATGTGTGAAGTGCAAGTAGGAAGACTAAAACCTAGCAGATTTAGCGTTGGGTACAAAGTCACCCCGAGGTCCGTTCTGGTTGGGCCTGGGGTTGGGCTCGCTACACCCAGATAGATCTACCGCTTACGTCCCTCGGTCCTACAATGAGGATTAATGGCCTCCAGTTTCTGCCTACCCACTCACATGATCTAAGTAGTAAACCTCCTTACGCTAACCGTACCATGTATAAAGTACTTGTAATCAAAGTAACATGTATTTCACCCCCGTAGTTTAGAAAACTGAAAACAGTTAAGAGAAAAGAGGGACATGAACTCACAGTGGTGCGTCTCTACCAAGTATGCCTCCAAATCAAGCAGCTGTGTGACGACCTACACGTACTAACTCTATTAGACGGACGGCCGTGTCTTAGCTTTAAGGCTTAAGTTTTTGGGAAATAGTTAGGCAACTATTTCGTGTTTACATTTTGTATATACTTGGTAGTCATTTTCCTTCCCAAGGATGGGGGATTTAATACATGTGTGTTCGAAACATATTATTAAGTCTCACTTAAAATATATTTTATTTCTAACTCCCAAAATATAAATATTCTTCTCAAAAATATTATATTTTCTATTACATAAATTTTCCCAAAATAATACTTTAACAAAAATAAGCGTTCATGAGTATTTTCCCCAAAATGCGTAAGTTACGTTTTAAATGATCGAGTGGTAATAATAATTACCAGTGTAACTTATATAATTATCGTAGAGACGTTCGTATTATTTTGGATCCATTAACATTCGATAGTATTATTTTTACCCTAAAAATAATACTAGTATTTTCACAAAATAATCACAAACACATATCAAGTGACTTTATGAAAAATATATACTAAATATATATTTACCAAGTTTTATTTTGTGAAAATCCCACCTCCGATGTTTTGTAAATATAGTCGTGGTGAAACTTATATTTTGAAAACATGTCGAAAAGTATTTCTAACACTTATAGTGAAAATATTTCTAAGTGTTAGGTTTTTGGAAAAATTTCGCCAGAGTTTCCTCTGTAACTGGAGGTGGCCACGCTTTCAAGCGTATCATTTTCTTTTACAAATCAAACCAACAATTTTCTCAATCAACAATAAGCATTATTCAAACCATCAAACTAGTCAAAATAGATGTAAATCGCAAAAATACATGAACTTGCGGTTTTTCCAAAATATGTAGTATCTTTCCATTATTTTTAGTGGATCCTTTGTATAAATCAACCCAGTTTCGTGAAAGTCTCGTTTTTAAAGAAAATAAATTTCCACAACTTCTTGTCAACATTTAGAAAAATAGTTCTTTCGTCAAAACTTTGTGTTACACAAGTGTCTACGCACTTGTGTGTTTACAAAAGCACTTTTGGTTATGTAAGATCCGTCTTTAAAAGTATGTTTTCTCTTGACACGTGGTCCTTTGAAAATACCGCTTGTAGATCCGTAGATCTACTAGTTTTAAACACTATTTCACAAGTAAAATCGCTTTTACCCAAGTTCATGATTCGTGTGTGGTAGAGTTTCATCCTTTAACCCTTGTTACTTCCAAAACAACCTTATGTCATGATCCAAGATCGTGACCATCCCGGGTTAAATGATGATCCGAGCTACCACAACATAGATCGGGTCCAAATAATCACACAAATCAATTACTACAAGATTTACACAACATATGAGCTTTTAACCATCACTTTTAGTGTTTTTAGTAGACTTTTATGCTTCATCTTGTATGTTTGCATCTTTTAACCGTTACATATCATATTAACCACTTTAAAATGGTTCGAGAAGGTGATTTAAGCAACTTACTACTAGCTCGAGGCTAGGGAAGAATCTAAGCGCAAAATGAGAGGATAAAAGCAACGAGAAGAGGTCCTTTGAGTTCCGTATGCACCAAGCCTTCTTATCCGTGATCCTTAACACTTGTATGCACTTGGAATTGGTTGATCAAGATCGAAGGATGGATGGATGGTTGTTGTTGTTCTCGGCCGAGAGCCAAAGAGAGAGGGAGAGAGTGTGTGATTTGTGTAATGTGTGGTGAATGTTATGTTGAGTTATGACATGATCTTATAGACAAACTTCTACACCATTAACCATTGGTCCCTATGTCTTCAAGATCTTAAGCATGGGTGATTAATTTAATCATCAAGTACAAGAGGTGTCCCCCCTTGGGGACGGTTTCGTTAAGAGGGGGGGTCTTGGTTCGATTCCAACTAGTAGTTAGGATATTAGTTAGGTTAATCTAGTTAAGTTAAGTGATTAACTCGGTTACTAGTGTGTTGTGCTTTACAGTGGATGTTAGGGTATTCAGGGACCCTAACTGGCTCAGAAAAAGACAAATAATGTTATTGACAATATTTTCATGTTCCGGGTATAGTCCGGTTGTTCGGTTGGATAGTAATCCGTTAAAGTGCTTAACAAAGCTTTAAAGTGTCGTTATAATTATATTTAGTGACACAACTTATTCCTCCAAAGTGTCAGGAATATTTTTCTCATGTTTTGGCACTTTATTAGTTAGCTAAAAGCTGGATTGTTTATTAAAGTGCTGAGTTTTTGTGCTTAGAGCACGTTTTAGGCACATCCAGTCATTGTAACTTATTCCTAGAGACGCAGTTCTATAACCCTTGTATCCCTACACTCACCACTAGTGTAGTAAAATATTTATGGCTCATACAGGCCTTAGAGGCAGTGTCTGCCTGATGCTGGCTTTATCAGCATGTTCAATAGGTTATCCGTTTATAGTGCTACTGTGCTTTTTGTGCATCATGTTTGTCACTAAGGTTCAGCATGTAAATAATGTAGTGACGGTAAGTAAAGTATGATGCAGGTATATGCATGTATCAGAAATCAAGTAGCAGTTCATCAGTAATTTCAAACAAGCACAGTAATTAAGCAGTAATTAATTATTAATTAAGTCGTACGGATACCTGGTTTGGTGAGGGTTGTCACATTCTCCCCCCGTTAGAAAAATTTCGTCCCGAAATTTTAAGTTCTGCTTGTAGATGCAGGGTTCTTAGGAAATAGGTGGGGGTATTTCTCTTTCATCCGGTCCTCACGCTCCCAGGTGTATTCAGGACCATGTCTGGCATTCCAACAAACTTTGACGAGCTTGACACTGCTCCGGCGGGTCTTGTTTACTTTCCAATCCGTAACCTCAACCGGTTCTTCAACGAAATGGAGCGTGTCGTCAACATGAATCTCGTCGATGGGAATGGCAATGTTATCTTGGGTTGGACTTTTCTTCAGGTTGGATACATGAAATGTATCGTGAACTGAATGGAGTTCAGCAGGTAAGTCCAACTTGTATGCTACTAGTCCTATTCTTTCCAAAATTCTGAAAGGACCAATGTAGCGCGGATTTAACTTCCCACGCTTTCCGAAGCGTGCCACACCCTTCCAGGGTGAAACTTTCAATAAAACCATTTCTCCAACTTGGAATTCCAAGTGTTTCCGGTTTGGATCTGCATAGGCCTTCTGTCTGTGGCGAGCTGCTTCGATGCGTTTTAGAATCTGCGCAATCTTGTCTGTCGTCTCTTGGACGATTTCGGGACCAGCAAGCTGCCTATCACCTGCGTCAGCCCAGCATAGGGGTGATCGGCACTTGCGTCCGTAAAGGGCTTCAAATGGCGCGACTCTGATACCAAGCTGTTGTTGTATGAAAATTCGACCAAAGGCAAATGCTTATCCCAGCTACCGCCCAAATCCATAACACACGCTCTCAGCATGTCTTCCAAAGTCTGTATCGTTCGCTCGCTTTGACCGTCAGTTTGCGGATGAAACGCAGTGCTCAAATTTAATTGTGAGCCAAAAGCTTCCTGGAAGGATTGCCATATCCTTGACACAAATCTTCCGTCTCTATCAGAGATGATTGAGAGAGGCACTCCATGACGTGCGACGATCTCTCTTATGTAAATTTCAGCCAACTTGCTAGTGTTATCCTTCTCTCTGATAGGTAAGAAGTGTGCTGACTTTGTTAATCGATCCACTATTACCCAAATAGTGTCATGGCCTCTTGGCATTCTTGGCAACTTTGTAATAAAATCCATGGAGATTTGTTCCCATTTCCACTTGGGAATCTCAGGTTGTTGCAGAAGTCCTGAAGGCTTCTGGTATTCGGCTTTAACCTTAGCGCATGTTAAACATTTGCTCACATAAACAGCAACATCGCCTTTCATCCTAGGCCACCAATAATAATCCTTGAGATCTTGGTACATCTTATCCGCTCCAGGGTGGATAGAGTACCGCGACTTGTGAGCTTCATCGAAAATAACCTTCCTTAAACCACCAAACAGAGGAACCCAAATCCTTTTCTCAAAACATAACGTTCCTTCCTCGTTTGGCACCAAAAGCTTCTCCATCCCACGGAGATATTCTTCTTCAAGGTTTCCTTCCTTGAGAACTTCTTTCTGCGCGGCACGAATGCACAAGGAAAGATCGGTTTGGATAATCATTTCTAAAGCCCTAAGCCTTATGGGCTTGATCCTCTCCTTTCGACTTAGGGCATCGGCGACCACATTCGCCTTCCCTGGATGATACTTTATCTCGCAGTCGTAATCGTTCAGCAATTCAACCCATAGTCTTTGCCTCATATTCAGCTCCTTCTGGTTGAATATGTGTTGTAGGCTCTTGTGATCTGTAAAGATTGTACACTTTGTACCATAAAGGTAGTGTCTCCAGATCTTTAATGCAAATACCACTGCGCCAAGTTCCAAATCATGTGTGGTATAGTTCTTTTCATGTACTTTCAATTGACGCGATGCGTAAGCAATAACCTTTTGGCGTTGCATCAACACGCAACCCAATCCTTGACGCGAAGCATCACAGTATACCACAAAATCATCTGTACCTTCCGGTAGTGCTAAGATTGGCGCATTGCAGAGCTTATCCTTCAATATCTGGAACGCTTCTTCCTGTTTGATTCCCCAATCAAACTTCTTATCTTTCTGCGTGAGGAGCGTCGATGATTGAGCGATTTTTGAAAAATCCTCAATGAACCTTCGATAATAGCCTGCCAAACCCAAGAATTGTCGAATCTCGGTTGGCGTCTTTGGCGTTTCCCAACTCTTGATCGCTTCGATCTTTGTGGGATCAACATGGATTCCATTTCCATTAACCACATGTCCAAGAAATTGGACTTCACGTAGCCAAAACTCGCACTTAGAGAACTTGGCATACAACTGTTCTTTCTTCAGCAACTCCAAAATAGCTCTTAGATGCTGTTCGTGTTCAGCCTTCGTCTTTGAATAAATCAAGATGTCATCGATAAACACAATCACGAACTTGTCCAAGTACGGCTTGCAAACTCTATTCATCAAGTCCATAAAGACTGCAGGTGCGTTTGTCAATCCAAACGGCATAACAAGGAACTCGTAGTGTCCATAACGAGTTCTGAAGGCTGTCTTCGGGATACTCTCCTCTTGTATCCTTAACTGATGGTATCCAGATCGCAAGTCGATCTTTGAGTAAAAGCTTGAGCCTTGCAGTTGGTCAAACAGATCATTAATCCTTGGCAGAGGGTATCTATTCTTGATTGTCAGCTTGTTCAATTCTCTGTAGTCGATGCACATACGAAAACTACCGTCCTTCTTCTTGACAAACAGGACCGGAGCTCCCCAAGGAGAGAAGCTTGGTCGGATAAATCCCTTGTCTAACAACTCTTGAAGTTGTGTCGACAATTCTTGCATCTCAGACGGAGCAAGTCTATAAGGAGCCTTAGCCACAGGCGCGGCGCCTGGAACTAAATCGATGTGAAACTCTACTTGCCTCTGAGGTGGCAGTCCAGGTAAGTCCTCTGGGAAGACTTCCGGATATTCCCTCACGACAGGGATGTCTTCTATTCTTGGCTCAGCAGCCTTCTTGTCTACAATGTGTGCCAGGAAGGCAGCACATCCCTTCTGCAAACACTTTCGCGCTTTCAGGCAGCTGATAATCCTTAACGGCGCATCACGCTTCTCCCCGTGAACCACAATTGTTTCACCATCTTCGGTTGGGATACGAACGACCTTTTCGTGACAAACTATCTCAGCCTTGTTGCCTGATAACCAATCCATTCCTACCACCACGTCGAAGCTTCCCAACTGGACTGGTAGTAGATCCAGAGCAAACTCGCGCTCTCCCAATTCGATCACACAACCTCTGATCACTTCATTGGCTTCTACTAACTTCCCATTAGCCAATTCGATTGAGTACGGAATATCTAACTTATTAGCGGCTAAACCAAGCATATTCTTAAACTCTAATGACACGAAGCTATAATCGGCACCAGTATCAAATAAAACGGATGCATAGCGTTGGTTTACAGGGAACGTACCAGTGACAACATTGGGATCCTGGCGCGCCTCCCTCGCTTCAATATTAAACACTCTTCCACGGGTTTGGTTTAACTCTGGGCAGTTTCTTTTAAAGTGCCCAATGTCTCCACAGTTAAAGCATCCAAGTCTTTGCCCGTTTCCACCTCCATTTCCAGCTTGGTTGTTGTTTTGGTTCGCATTACCAGCTTGATTCGCATTGTTGCCTCGATTCCCGTTTCCTCCGTTGTTCCCCTGTGGGCGATTTCCATTACCACCACGATTATTATTTCTATTCCCAAATCCTCCTTGGCCTCCCCGGCCAGCACTAGCCCAACAAGAATCCTTCAAGTGACCAGTCTTTCCACAAGCTTCACATACTTTTGGCCCGCATCGGCCAGAATGGTGACGCTGGCAGGTGTTGCACTTGGGTTGGGTGCCCATATATCCCTTTCCTTTCTTCCCACTACCAACTGTAGCCTGAGCTGGCGCGTTTGGCTCTCCTTTCTTAACAACCCCACTAGTGCCTTGTTTGAAGTTCGAGAACTTCCGTTTGTTACCTCCTGATGACTCGACGTGAGTTTCTTTCTTCTTAGGCTCAGCATCACCAAACTTGTTCAGGCGAATAGCCTCCTCTGTGAGAGCCACGCTTAAGTCGATTGCCTCGGTAATTGTCGCAGGCTTGGATGAGGTCACCATGCTTATGATTTGAGGAGCTAATCCCCAAATGAAACGTTCAATCCGCTTGAACTCTGGAGTGACCATGTAGGGTACCACATGCGATAAGTCATGGAACCTTTGAACGTATTCTGCGATCTTTGGACCTTCCATTTTCAAATACCAGAACTCAGTTTCCAATCCTTGGATTTCCGCGCGAGAGCAGTACTTTTTGCGCATAAGTTCCTTCAGTTCGGTCCAGGTTAGCGCGTAGGCAACAGCTTCGCCAAGTGTCTGCACTTGCAGATTCCACCAAGATAGGGCTCCATCCAAAAATAGCCCAGAAATGTAGGTGACTTGCTGGTCTGGTGCACTTTTGCTCATGCGAAGAACAGATTCAGTTTTCTCAGCCCAACGAACAAAGGCGACAGCACCTCCAGTGCCATCAAAGTTGACAGGCTTGCACTCTAGAAACTGCTTGTAGGTGCACCCTGCACATACGTTATGACATATGAATGGCATTAGCATCCTTGCTATAGATATCCAATTAGATCATGGTAGGTCTTAATGACTTAGTATTACCATGAGGTGGATTGTTGTTGCCATTGTTGTTTGAGCTGCTTCCGCTGGGTCCTCCCTGCGAGGCGGCGTATTGCACGATGGCAGCAGCGATGACTTGTTGGAGTTCTGCCTCATTGGTAGGCAACGGCGTTTGACGTCTCGGCGGCATCTTCTAAAAGATGGGTTTATGTCGGTCAGGCCATAATAAAGATCCCATGTTATAATACGTACGCTTTATTATGATAGTAATAGTACATAACATCTCATGTTATAATCATATCAATCACACAACATCCCATGTCACAAACATTACTCACACAACATCTCATGTCATAAAACATAAATAACCAAATCAAGCATCAAATATGATGAGAATACTGCGATTGCCATATATTGAGACCACATAATAAGCGTACAAGTACATCACAGAGTCATACAACATCAGTCGACTAAGGGCTACATCACCCTAGTCCAAAAACTATATCAAATCAGTGTCAATACATCCCATATACATGATCAACAAAAGTCAGAATCAAAATGTAGTCTCCAAAAATGCTGTGCAGTCAAAAGCAATCGCCGTCTTCTCACCAGCGTCTACCCATACGGTACTGAAGAGCTCTACACGGATGGCGGTGGAGGAGGGGGAAAGTGAGTGTAAAACAAGCGACGCAACTGGAGCCAGTCCTCCTCCATGGCTCTCTGGGTACGCAACTAAGAAGCAACCTGCTGCTCTAGGGCAAAAAGGCGTGCAGCATAGTCTGGTGGTAAAGGTCGAGAGGGCTGCAAAGGAGAGTGGGTCTGACCCTGGCACTGACACGGCGGCGGCTGGGCTCTCTCAAGCTCCTGAATGCGCTGCGTGTGTGCCTCGTGCTGGGCGACAAACGACATCAGAACGTCCTCAATAGTATACCCCATATGGAATGAATGGTAGGGGTTGGTCGGTGGCATAACAGAAGGTGACGTCCAAAGAAACGGCTCACTGGCTGGATCAAAAGGTGCCACATGAAATGGAGAAACAGGGGGAAAAGTAGCAGACAGCGCTATAGCAGGGATAGATACCGGTACATGTCCAAAAGGGTGAGCCGAAGAACCCTCTCCAGGTCGAGCTGGAGGTGTGTACTGTGCAAATGAAAAAGAGAAATCAACGTGACGTGCATCAGTGGTATGAGGGGGAATAGGTGGAACCTCATCATCAGCAGGAATCCACCCACACTGGGCGTGCTCATCTCGTGGGTCAATCCGTGCCTCAAGAAGTGCTCGATCAAACTGAACTGGCATAGGATCAAGGTGAGGTGCAACAAGAGGGTCAACTGGTGCATCAGCAATAAGTGGGGGATCAACATGATCAGCAGCAATGACATGATCGCCCTCCAACAACGGAGCATCCACTGGGTGATCATCAATAGGTGGGTCAGCAATGACAGGCTCAATAATAGGTGCGTCAGCATGAACTGGGTCGTGCTCAAACGCAGGGTCTAGAGCGGCTACCTGCTCAGGGGCCATGGCAGGCTCGGGATCATCAAAGGCCATCTCAAAATCAAACTCAGGGTCGATGGGATCAACTGGGTCTACTGGGTCGACTGGATCCTCCATAGGCTGATCCATGGGTATAAACTCTAAATCCTGATCTGGGTCGAATCCTGGGGGAAAGACAGGATCGGAATCCTCCACATCATCGTGGTCGAAAGTAAAACTAGGAATAGGGGCAACAGAGGATGCCTGGTCGGGATCTGATCTATATGAGAAGTGCTGCGCACTCTGGGTGTGTGAAGGTGCGGAGGCCACAGACTCGGAAGAGTCTGGGACCGGAGAGTGAGCGGGTGACTCCTCGGCGGGAGCATCTGCGATCATCAAGAGATCACCAGCAGCAAGAAGGGCCTCGCCCTGAACCTCATCCTCTAAGGGCTCATCATCATACAGATCGACGTCGTCATCATCGTCGGCGTCGAGAAGCAAATCGTAAGCAGGATATGAAGCAAGTGGTATGGGAGCAGGGATCTCCACTAACGGTAGGTCCCCGGCCAAAGGGCCATCAGCGAGCTCATCAGCACCATCAGGTAAAGCAAAGGGCTGAAAGTCATCCTTGTCCGTGCTAGTAACGTCGGATGTGTGGACCTCGTGCTCTGAAGACTCTAGGTCATCTGATACTATAGGTCTAGGTCCTGTGGTGTCTGAGTCACCTGTGCCAGAGGTGTCCATGGTGTCTGTAACATAAATACAAACATGCACAAACAGTCAATCATACAATCAATTAATCACATAAGTCACCAAGTAAGCAATCAAATAATTCTCCTAGTCCCACTAGCCTCTCAGCCTCCCAGACTGCTCTTCCTAGTCCCACTAGCCAATCCTCCTAGTCCCACTAGCCAATTCTCCTAGTCCCACTAGCCAATTCTCCTAGTCCCACTAGCCAATTCTCCAAGTCCCACTAGCCAATTCTCCTAGTCCCACTAGCCAACTACCTCGATCTCCCAGACCGAGCCTCGGCCTCCAAGACCGAGCCTCAGCCTCCAAGACTGAGCCTATAATTAATAAATAAAATGTGCTCAACATTTGTTTGTAAAAACGTTTTGGATCTGGACTTAAGTGGTATGCAGTAAAAATGTTTTCGTGAGAGCCCTAGTGATCATAGTCTAGACTCGAGTAGGAATCCTAGTTCGCTATGATCAGAGCTCTGATACCAAGCTGTCACACCCTGGCTTTGCGGAAGCGTGGTTAATTTGGTGTGACTTCTTAATACCATAGCTTAACCATAACAAAGCTATATGAAATAAAACCATGCAAGATCATCCATAGATTTAAGTTTTTAAAACTAAAGTAACATAACATTGTCTTAGGGACTTACAACATCATAACATAAAACATTGTTTTGAAAGACATAATCATCAACATGAATATAACGCAGTTCAAGATTTGTGACTCGTCCAGGAAAAAGTCACATTTCCTAAACTGGGATGACCTCGGAACCCATATGCAGCGGGAAAACATAACATACCGCGGCAGATCTTTAGATCCCTGAAATACATGTAAGTTGAAAAATCAACAATAATGTTGAGCGAGTTCATGTGTAAGTGAGTATGTAAAACACTTGTAAGTATAAAAATCCCTGGTATGTAGCAAATAAGGAAAAAGAGATCACCAATGGCTTGCAAGACCATTGATATGTGTGAAGTGCAAGTAGGAAGACTCAAACCTAGCAGATTTAGCGTTGGGTACAAAGTCACCCCGAGGTCTGTTCTGGTTGGGCCTGGGGTTGGGCTCGCTACACCCAGATAGATCTACCGCTTACGTCCCTCGGTCCTACAATGAGGATTAATGGCCTCCAGTTTCTGCCTACCCACTCACATGATCTAAGTAGTAAACCTCCTTACGCTAACCATACCATGTATAAAGTACTTGTAATCAAAGTAGCATGTATTTCACCCCCGTAGTTTAGAAAACTGAAAACAGTTAAGAGAAAAGGGGGACATGAACTCACAGTGGTGCATCTCTACCAAGTATGCCTCCAAATCAAGCAGCTGTGTGACGACCTACACGTACTAACTCTATTAGACGGACGGCCGTGCCTTAGCTTTAAGGTTTAAGTTTTTGGGAAATAGTTAGGCAACTATTTCGTGTTTACATTCTGTATATACTTGGTAGTCATTTTCCTTCCCAAGGATAGGGGATTTAATACATGTGTGTTCGAAACATATTATTAAGTCTCACTTAAAATATATTTTATTTCTAACTCCCAAAATATAAATATTCTTCTCAAAAATATTATATTTTCTATTAGATAAATTTTCCCAAAATAATACTTTAACAAAATTACGCGTTCATGAGTATTTTCCCCAAAATGCGTAAGTTACGTTTTAAATGATCGAGTGGTAATAATAATTACCAGTGTAACTAATATAATTATCGTAGAGACGTTCGTATTATTTTGGATCCATTAACATTCGATAGTATTATTTTTACCCTAAAAATAATTCTAGTATTTTCACAAAATAATCACAAACACATATCAAGTGACTTTATGAAAAATATATACTAAATATATATTTACCAAGTTTTATTTTGTGAAAATCCCACCTCCGATGTTTTGTAAATATAGTCGTGGCGAAACTTATATTTTGAAAACATGTCGAAAAGTATTTCTAACACTTATAGTGAAAATATTTCTAAGTGTTAGGTTTTTGGAAAAATTTCGCCAGAGTTTCCTCTGTAACTGGAGGTGGCCACGCTTTCAAGCGTATCATTTTCTTTTACAAATCAAACCAACAATTTTCTCAATCAACAATAAGCATTATTCAAACCATCAAACTAGTCAAAATAGATGTAAATCGCAAAAATACATGAACTTGCGGTTTTTCCAAAATATGTAGTATCTTTCCATTATTTTTAGTGGATCCTTTGTATAAATCAACCCAGTTTCGTGAAAGTCTCGTTTTTAAAGAAAATAAATTTCCACAACTTCTTGTCAACATTTAGAAAAATAGTTCTTTCGTCAAAACTTTGTGTTACACAAGTGTCTACGCACTTGTGTGTTTACAAAAGCACTTTTGGTTATGTAAGATCCGTCTTTAAAAGTATGTTTTCTCTTGACACGTGGTCCTTTGAAAATACCGCTTGTAGATCCGTAGATCTACTAGTTTTAAACACTATTTCACAAGTAAAATCGCTTTTACCCAAGTTCATGATTCGTGTGTGGTAGAGTTTCATCCTTTAACCCTTGTTACTTCCAAAACAACCTTATGTCATGATCCAAGATCGTGACCATCCCGGGTTAAATGATGATCCGAGCTACCACAACATAGATCGGGTCCAAATAATCACACAAATCAATTACTACAAGATTTAAACAACATATGAGCTTTTAACCATCACTTTTAGTGTTTTAGTAGACTTTTATGCTTCATCTTGTATGTTTGCGTCTTTTAACCGTTACATATCATATTAACCACTTTAAAATGGTTCGAGAAGGTGATTTAAGCAACTTACTACTAGCTCGAGGCTAGGGAAGAATCTAAGCGCAAAATGAGAGGATAAAAGCAACGAGAAGAGGTCCTTTGAGTTCCGTATGCACCAAGCCTTCTTATCCGTGATCCTTAACACTTGTATGCACTTGGAATTGGTTGATCAAGATCGAAGGATGGATGGATGGTTGTTGTTGTTCTCGGCCGAGAGCCAAAGAGAGAGGGAGAGAGTGTGTGATTTGTGTAATGTGTGGTGAATGTTATGTTGAGTTATGACATGATCTTATAGACAAACTTCTACACCATTAACCATTGGTCCCTATGTCTTCAAGATCTTAAGCATGGGTGATTAATTTAATCATCAAGTACAAGAGGTGTCCCCCCTTGGGGACGGTTTCGTTAAGAGGGGGGGGGTCTTGGTTCGATTCCAACTAGTAGTTAGGATATTAGTTAGGTTAATCTAGTTAAGTTAAGTGATTAACCCGGTTACTAGTGTGTTGTGCTTTACAGTGGATGTTAGGGTATTCAGGGACCCTAACTGGCTCAGAAAAAGACAAATAATGTTATTGACAATATTTTCATGTTCCGGGTATAGTCCGGTTGTTCGGTTGGATAGTAATCCGTTAAAGTGCTTAACAAAGCTTTAAAGTGTCGGTATAATTATATTTAGTGACACAACTTATTCCTCCAAAGTGTCAGGAATATTTTTCTCATGTTTTGGCACTTTATTAGTTAGCTAAAAGCTGGATTGTTTATTAAAGTGCTGAGTTTTTGTGCTTAGAACACGTTTTAGGCACATCCAGTCATTGTAACTTATTCCTAGAGACGTAGTTCTATAACCCTTGTATCCCTACACTCACCACTAGTGTAGTAAAATATTTCTGGCTCATACAGGCCTTAGAGGTAGTGTCTGCCTGATGCTGGCTTTATCAGCATGTTCAATAGGTTATCCGTTTATAGTGCTACTGTGCTTTTTGTGCATCATGTTTGTCACTAAGGTTCAGCATGTAAATAATGTAGTGACGGTAAGTAAAGTATGATGCAGGTATATGCATGTATCAGAAATCAAGTAGCAGTTCATCAGTAATTTCAAACAAGCACAGTAATTAAGCAGTAATTAATTATTAATTAAGTCGTACGGATACCTGGTTTGGTGAGGGTTGTCACACAAAGTTAACAAGTTAAACCCCTCCCCACACTTGAACATCGCATTGTCCCCAATGCGAAACCCGAAATATAGAGATAAAGGATAATAATACTCCCCTGAAGATGATGTTTGATGCAACGAGACTTCCAAAACTGTATCCGTGATGTGCTCCGGTCCAAGATTTGATAGCCAAAATCCTTATAGCTGTAACACCTGTGCCTCCACGGCCATCAAACAAATACCAAACCAATGAAATATTATATTTCATACTTGGGATTTGTAAAAATATGTGTATCTTTTGCACATATCAATTCTTGTTCGATTTCAAGCTCTAAATCGCTTTCTGGAAGGTTATACGCGCACTGATGCGTAGATATAACCAGTTTAATCCAACGAACACTCCAGAATAGTGAAATAGGCTTAACATACCTTAAATAACCTTTACATAACTTAGAAATAAGTTTTGGAGGGTTTGGTGTGGTGAAATCAAAGTTAAATCGCTTACAGGGACTAAAGTTGACAAACTGCGAAAGTATGCCAATTTGAACTGTAACAGACATTTCGGAACATGACCATAAGTTAAACATACCATAAATATCCTTTACATAGCTTAGAAATAGGCTTTGAGGTGTTCGGTATGCTAAAATAAACTTTTGTGTCATTCAGGGACTAAAAGTGTCAAAAAAGTGCACAAGTTTGCATTTTCGAGCATAACTTACGTTCTGAATACATCCGGACATCCAAAAATTTATGTAAGCACTAAAATATTTTATTTTAGTGTTCGCCATAAGAAAAATCCATTCGTCACGTCTTTTGGTTCGTTTTTCGCGCTTATGCGCATTCCGTCGTAATTAAGCGAACATCGCGTTCGTACGGCCAAACGAACCGACATCCGAGATATTTTTGAACATGTTTTAAGTTCCCTATAATTTAACTTCATTTTAGAGCTTTGAAATGGGGTTAACGGGCCTTAAACGTGTCGAAAATGGGCTGATTGCAATACAGGGACCAAAAGTGTAATTCTGCCAAACTAGGGCCTAGCCGTGCGCTACACTTTTAGCGTAGCGGTGCGCTAGGGGTCTGCAGACCAGATGCAGTGTATTTCACAGCCTGTTTGCACATGTTTTAACCACAACCACATAATCATAATTGTCTAGTCATCTGATAAGGATGGATTTCCAGCCACCATAAGGTTCCGACAAGTGTACGGGTTGGATTCATGGCACGTTTTCCATGGAACGATCCTAACGGTTCGGGTATTCCTATAAATACCCAACCCACACAACCTCATTTTGCACTAGAATTCTGATTTGAGAACCTCTAAGTTGAAACCATTGTTTCATACCTGAGATTCTTGAATCGGGATTAGCATTCGGGGACCCTTCGTAAGTATTCTTTCGTTCTTTTCCTTATTTTATTGCTTTTCGAGTCAGAAAGTCAAACTTTGTTTGACTTTCAGCGTTGACCAGTAATGGTCAATGCGAAGTTCGTTTGAACTTCGCAACGTGAGTGTAATCACGTTGGTCATAGTCCCTTGGGACTATGCCCACTGATTACCACGTTGTCTAGGGTCGTAGGGTAGGCGATCTAATAAATCGCCTATACCTTCGAACCCGACCCAGTTTGGTCGATCATTAGGATCCGACCAAATACATTAGGTGACCATAGTAGGTAGGGAATAACCTTCCGAGGTTATACCCTATGGTCACATCGTTTGAGTAGTTGTATGATAGGTAGTTTATATGCCTTAGGTAAATTACCAGAATACCCTTTTCATGTATAATTGGTAATTAAGCATATGTAACCTAAACTTTTGTCACATAACCGATTATGTAACATGTTTAGGCATATAACACTTGTCATAGGACTAGTTAGGCGGTCCGAACGCGTTTCACGCGAACGACGCGTTAAAGTAGCATAAGCTACCTAAACGGGTCGTAAACAATTAGGTTTGGTTTCATTAGTATGTAGGCCTTGCTAAACCATATCATATGAGTTCCAACACTCATTTGGTTTACCAAGCCTCATCCTATCCGATCTCCCGATTTAAGTCCGGTTTATTTATATAGTTTTAGATTGCCGACTGATTCCGTGCTCCCTCTAAGCTTTGTTTGGTTGTTGTTCAAGACCTCCAAGCATTCTCAGGCGAGTACATTATTCCCCTATTTTACTGCTTTCAATTGTTTTGGGGTGACTCATATGTGCTAAATGTTTTCGATGTTATAACGATGGTATCAAAAACGATTAAAACGATTTATACAAAACTAATAACGATTTCAAAAAGTGAACAAACTTGTTGGTTGTAGTACATAACAAATGACATTCATTAGCAATGATCAAGCCGACCAGTATTAGGTTATGGTACCATAGGATCTGACAAATCCCGTTAGTTACTACACCCGTAGTTATGTGTGGGTGTTGTGGGTAGCGACTGAATCTGTAAACGTTAATTTACTCTTTGGTAAGGGTTTATTAATGCGAGATGTTAATCTATCCTTTGGTAAGGGTTTATTAATGCGAGATGTTAATCTATTTTTTGGTAAGGGTTTATTAATGCGAATTATTAATCTATCCTTTGGTAAGGGTTTATTAATGCGAGTCAAGAAGGTTTGAATGTTATTAGCGAGACGACCATTTAAGTAGTTTCACGACCTAAAACGAATTAGACGATTGGATAAACGATTGGTTTTCACACGATGTTTTAACGATTGGGTAAACGATTGGTTTCAAAGCGATATACGATTGGGTTTTGGTTACATATTACATGATTTACATTGGGCATGAACATTACTTTGGTGGTTTGGTTTGGATTAAGTGATTAAGTAACAATGCGTGTGGAATATGATACAAGCATGGTGGATACGCCGCTGGTACTTCCTATATATAAGTGTTTGTATGGTATTACATATCGTACCGTTATTTGAATCATTTCAGTTTGAGACATAGAACATTTTATACAAGTAACATACTTTTCACAAGACATTTATTTACAAACAACTTATCTTATACAAACTCATTTTTACATGGTTATTCATTTAATCATGCATTATTCTCTTATTTATACATATCACCTAAACTTATTATTTTTCAAATGATTTACAAAGACAAAGCAAATTACAAGGTTCATGACTAAACATTTTCTTAAACAGAAGTCATGAATCTTATTTTCACAAAACCTATGTACTCGCCAGCATTTCTTTGCTGACCTCGTTTTCACATATGTTTCAGGTATTGTTGGATGATATCGATTGATAAGATGCATGCTCACATAGGACTGGACAAGGCCTTAGTGACTCAATAAAAATGATAGACTATGTTTAAATAGTGTATTTAGATTTCAAGACAATGTAATTATTCAATGTTTAATAAAACGAAACACTTTTTGGTATCCATGGTTATGAAACATTAATTCTGTTGCAACACGCCCCGATGTTTCCGCCGCGATTTGTTGTTTTACGCGGTCGGGGTGTGACAATAGCGCCAAAGACGCTCCTGCTACATTGTTAATCACCGAGTCAGTAGCGTAGACTCAAGCTAAATTTTTGTCGGCGAGTCGATAGCAAGACTCATGCTAAATTTTTGTCGGCGAGTCGATAGCAAGACTCATGCTAAATTTTTGTCGGCGAGTCGATAGCAAGACTCATGTCCCCACACTTGTTACATGTGCGGGTCATTACCACGCCCTTTTTTTTTTTGGCTGAAAAGAAACAGAAAATTATTTTAAATGCGCTGAAAATTTTATAAAAATTCGAAAATGGGCCTTAAATTTTATAAAAATTACAACAATAAAAATAATCGAATCGGCTAATGTAAAAATGATTTTTCAAAGCCGAAAACTCAAAGAATAAATAAATAAATAAAACCGGATTCAAACAAATAAATGGAACAAAAATTTACAAGTGTACAAAATAATCTCGAAAATGAATAAAATGAATTAAAATCAAGAAATATTAACAAATAAATAATCAAGAAAATATTCACAAATATTAACAAGTATATACACCGATAAAACAATGACTCGGGTCGTTCCTAAAGCTCGCCATTTCCCCGGCAACGGCGCCAAAAACTTAACGTGTGCGCATATACACATAATTTTGCAATGAATTTACACACGATTTGGTTTTAAATTTATAAAAGTGATTATTACTTTTACATCAAAACACACACGAAAGAGGCAAGTGTACCCCGTCATATATGTAGTAAAGTATCGGTAAGAACCAAGTATCGATCCAAGGAAATGGGCGGAGAAATAATACTAGACCTTTGTCACTAAACTACCGGTAAAAACATAAGTTGTTTGATTTTAATTAAACTAAAGTAAGCATAAACAAATACATATAAAAACATAGTAGATAATAGATAAATAGCCTTGCTTAATACACAACCAAAGCATGTCAACTAAGTCGGTTTTGGCACTAGAAGCATTCGATCAATTCTCCAATTTCAAGACAATTAGTATCCCTTTCGGGAATCCTAACATGACAATCATTCGGAAAGTTAAAACGATAAACACACTTTAACCACCTAAAATTGTTCTTTAACGTGCAATTGATAAATGTCTATGAAAATCTCTTAAAAATGAGCTAGTCATCCGTTAGGAGTTTTCTAACCGCACTTAATCAAGGAAAGCAACACCGATAAACACAATGCAACCACCGAGACAAGCATAAACTAGATTAAATCACAACCGAGTTCATTTTACAAATCTAGCACAATAATTCACCAAGATAGCAATTTTGGCCTAAACTACTAACTAAGCTAACAAATCATGGCAAGAATTTATAACGACACCATCTAACCCGTTAAGGTCCTTACGTGACGGCAAGCTCTCTTGATTAACAATAATTACATTTTATTAAATCACTAACCATTTCTAGTATCATGATGCACACATTTAAACCAAGCTAAACTAGTTAACCAAGTTCAAAGTTTACTAATACCTTGATTAATTAAGCTTCATTTTTCAACTATCTTAACTAACCAAATACCAATCATCCAACACAATTACTTATAATCAAGAAATCAATATCAATAACAAGGTTGCAAACTAATCATCAAAGATTAACATAGAAAATACTTCCAAATGTCATTACAAACAAAGTTTAACATACTAATGGCTATAATCAAGCAAGGGATTGTTGTGTTTTTGCCAAAGGCTACAATAATACATAAACATTAATCTAAATGCTTGAAAGATTAACAAAATCATGGAAAGATTAGAAAACCAAACCATAAACAAGCATAAGATTAAGAATCTGGAAAATAACAAAGCTAATCGGCACAATGTGGCTTGAATCCGGGTGAAAACAGAAGCCTCCGGAGCCTGAAAATCGCTAGAATCGCTTCCAAAATGTCCATTGTTCCGAGCAGAATGTTTCTGCAAGTTTTTTATATAATTTCGATCTCGCACGGTCGTGCGTCCTGTTGCACGACCGTTCACTTTATGAATTATTGGAGGTATGGTGCACCATACTGCATGACGTCATCAGATCTTGACCAGATTCGATCTCGCACGGGCGTGCCATGGGGTGCACGGGCATGCATCACCGAGCTGGGGCTGGTCACCGCATCCGCACGGGGGTGCGTTCAGTCGCACGGCGGTGCGTTCCCGAGATTTCGTTGCATCCGCACGGGGGTGCCACCAGTCGCACGGGGGTGCGTTCCCGAGATGAGCTTTGTTGTCGCATCCGCACGGGGGTGCGTTCAGTCGAACGGGGGTGCGTCCCCGAGATGAGCTTTGTTGTCGCATCCGCACGGAGGTGCGTTCAGTCGCACGGGGGTGCGTCCCCGAGATGAGCTTTGTTGTCGCATCCGCACGGGGGTGCCACCAGTCGCACGGGGGTGCCACCAGTCGCACGGGGGTGCGACTTGCCCATGTCAGAATTTTTCACAGAATGTTCGCAGTTCAGCCGTTTCGCCCGAAAAATCCTCGTTTTCACTATCATCTTGTCTGGTATGCTGTTTTAGGCCTGTAAACAAAAGTATACTTAATTAAGTATCCGAATGACGGTTTTACGGCCAAAAATGCATAAAATGGGGATAAAATGGGGGACTAAAATATGTATAAATTAGTGAATATCACTGGGCTACGGTGTTTTTGTTGCCTGCCAGAATTATTACTGAGTTGGAAAAATGTATGCGAGATTTTTTATGGTCTGGTAATTAACATAGGACCGTCAAGCCTAAGGTTGCTTGGAAGGTTGTATGCCTTCCGAAGTATGAGGGTGGGCTGGGTGTTCGTAGCATCTCAGATGTTAATAAGGCCCTCTTATCTTCACATGTCTGGAGCATTCTCACCAATAGGAAATCGTTGTGGGTTCAATGGATCCATATACACAAGCTTAAGGGTAGAAGCCTCTGGGAGGTCCCATGTCGAGGTCGCATGACACGGGGATGGAGAAAGCTCCTTGCTATTCGTAGCCTGATTCGTCCGTTCTTGTGGAAATCTATTAGTAGTGGTACTGAGACTAATGCGTGGAGTGATACTTGGTGTGATTCGGGTCCCCTTCGTTCTTTTATCAGCCCAAGAATTATTGCTAATGCAGGCTTCAACCTGCAATCGTCGCTAGCGGATCTAGTGTCTCAAAATGGTCAATGGAGGTGGCCGATTGCCTGGTACAATCTGTTCCCAGTCTTAATTAATTTAGTGGTTCCTATTTTATATGACAATATCCGTGATCGGCTGGTTTGGAAAGACCTGGAAGGAAATACACGTCTATTTACTTCTTGGGAGGTCTGGAATAATATTCGACATCATGAAAATAAAGTGTCTTGGGTGAATATGGTGTAGTTTAAGCAATGCATTCCTAGACACTCATTTCACATTTGGCTAGTTATCCGAAATAAATTGAAGACGCAAGATCGTCTGTCTGTTTGGGAAGCGGGTAGTGCAACAAATCTAAATCTCATGTGCTGCCCTTTATGCTTTTATAACAGGGACTCGAGAGATCCTCTGTTCTTTGAATGCTCTTTTGCGTCTCACGTTTGGCACAATATAAGAAGTCTCACCAATATGGAAGACGTGAATGGAGGATGGTCTTATATAATGTCTTGGATGAATCATAACTTGAGCTTACAGAAGCCTGACAATGTGGTTAGTCGGTTGGTGGTTGCGGCTGCAACTTATTTTTATGGCAAGAACGTAACAACAGGTTGTTTTCTCGGAACCAGCGTACGGCTCTGGTGGTGTCTCAGGAAATTATTACTACTGTTCGTATGCGGCTTATGACTTTCAAGTTTAAACGGAGATTTGAGAATGGTAGCTTGGTGGAGAAGTGGAAGATTCCTAGCAGCAATTTAGAGACTGATCCTGGCTAGTATAGTTGTTTATTTTGTGTTTTGTCTGTGACTTGGCCGTGTTTGGCTAGTGTGTGTGTCTGTGGCCTTTGCTTGCCTAGTTGTGTTTTGTCTTTGGTTGTTTGGTCCTAGTCTTGGTATGCCAAGGCTAGAGTGAGTGTGGTACTTCAGCCACACTATTGCTTTTATTGGTTTGATTTATAAAATTCACCGGGGTAACCCTTTACCCAAAAAAAAAATGGGGATAAAATGGGGGACTAAAATATGTGTAACTTGGTGAATATCATTTATTAACATAGTTACCTATATTAGGTGCCGTTTGATTTCCGTGATCCCTCTAGCTTTGCTTGGTTGTTATTCAAGACTTCTAAACACCCTCAAGTGAGTACATAGTCCCCTCTTTTATGTTTTCAAATGTTTTTGGGGTGATACACATGTGCCTACTTGTTACTTTCATGCTTTTCATGATTTTATATCATATGCTTGCTATGTTCATTAGTACACATATAGTACATAATTTCATTATGTTTTGCTATGTATGTTCACTTAGCATGCTAGCACATTGTTTTACATTGCATTTCTGTTGCATATGTTTACTCAGCATATGGACACATTGTTTTACATTGCATTTCTGTTGCATATGTTTACTCAGCATATGGACACATTGTTTTACTTGCATTTCTGTTGCATATGTTTACTCAGCATATGGACACATTGTTTTACATTTCTACTTTGTAAGTTCATTTAGCATATTAAAGTACATTATTTTCATAAAACATGCTTACATTTGGTATGACATTTGGTTTGTTTAACGGGACATAAATACATTCATTAACACCGATCATGCCGCTCGGTAGTAGGTAGTGGTACCATAGGACTTGACAACTCCCGTTCCTGAAATCCTAGGTTTGTTTGGGTGGAAGGAATGACCGAATCTGAAAACATTTTTGGTAGACCTTGACATTGTTCTAGGGTTTACCTTACAGTCTCAAGGCTTGAATGTAGGCGTTTAACATTACCGCGTAGATGTTTGTATCAGTAAAGCATGGATTTTACAAAGCATAACTTTTGATTTAAATTATTTATCAAATGCATTGTTTTGTACATTTCTTTCTTATAGGGTTGAGTGAATGCTTTTATTTAATAAATGCTTTTATTCACTATACATTACATTTGATTAATACATGAACATTTTGACAATTGGTGGTTTGTTTGGTAAATGATTTAAATAACGAGGCGTGTGTAATATGATAAAAGCATGGTGGATACGCCGCTGGTACTTCCTATATATAAGTGCTTTTATAGTATTACATATCATAGCGTTATTTAAACCATTTCAAGTTAGACATAATACATTTAACACTTATATCATATCTTCATGGAACATTGTTTTACAAACAACATATTTTGTACAAACTCATTTTACTTGGTCATTTATTTATCTGTGCATCTTTCTTTTATATCATCTGATTTCTTATCTCTGTTTGTATGATTTATAAAAGAAAACATTTTACAAGGTTCATGACTAACTTTTGACAAACATTTTCTTTAAACTTACAAGTCATGAATCCTATTTTAATAAAACCTATGTATCTCACAGACATTTTTATGCTGACGTACCTATTTTCACATGTGTTTTCAGGAGATGATGCATAGGATTGATCAAGATACACTTAGGCGGACTTGGGCTTTAGTGACAATAAAAAAATGGAAGACTAGTTAATCATGTTATGTATTTTTGTTTTTAAGACATTGTAACTTCTCTTATTAAATAAAACAAAATTTCAATTTCCATGTGTTATGAAACAATGATTCTGTTACAACACTCCCCGACGATTCCGCCGTGATTTGTTGTTTTACGGGTCGTGGTGTGACATTACCAAGAAAAATGAATTTGTTTAAAATGTGTCATTTGTAAAACAGTGTCTTGTGAACAATATGTCATGTCTTTGTATAAATGTATCATGTCTTTGTCTTTGTCGAAGTGATTTAGATAACGTTACGATATGTAATATCATAAAAGCACTTATATATAGGAAGTACCAGCGGCGTATCCACCACGCTTTTATCAAATTACACACGCCTCGTTATTTAAATCACTTACCAATTAACCACCATAAATGTCTTGTCAAGCAATGTCAAAAATTGAGTATAAACAATGTGACAATTGTGCTCTGTAAACGATATACGATGTAAAACAATATCAATTATCAATAAAACGATGTGTTTTGGTGTTATTATTTGTGTATTTGTGTTTGATGATTTTACGATTTGATTCGAGTTCGATTTCAAGCTTTAAATTGTTTTCTGGAAAGTTATACGCAAACTGATGTGTAAACATAATCAGTTTAACGCGACAAACACTCTGGAACAGTAATATAGGCTTAATATACCTTAAATAACCTTTACATAACTTAGAAATAAGTTTTGGAGGGTTTGGTGTGTCGAAAACAAGTTTATTCGATCGCAGGGACTATTTGTGTCAAACTGTGAAACTATGCCGATTCGTATGGTAACTAACATTTCGGAACTTGATCATAAGCTAAACATACCTTAAATATCCTTTACATAGCTTAGAAATAGGCTTTGAGGGGTTTGGTATGCGAAAATAAACTTATTTGATCAATAGGAACTAAAAGCGTCAAAAAGTGCATAAGTTTGCATTTTCGCGCATATCTTACGTTCTGAACATATCCGGACATCCAAAAATTTTTGTAATCATTAAAATATTTTATTTTAGTGATTGGAATGCAAAAAATACCATCCGTCGCGTAATTTGGATCGTTTTTGCGTCCGTTCGAGTTTTCATCGTAATTAATCGAATAACGCAACTGTACGACCAAACGAACCGACATTCGAGATTTTTTTGAGCATATTTCATGTTCCCTATGCTTTAACTTCATTGTAGAGCCTTGAAATGGGGTTAACGGGGCTTAAACGCGTCAAAAATACATCAAAAACTGAGTTTTGGACTTGCAGGGACTAAACTTGACAATCTGTGAAAGATGTCTAGGAGGGGCGCGTAAGACCATGTGTGGGTCTATGTGGGGCGTGACAACATGCCAAACAGTAGCTTTGAATCTGGTCATTTGAGCTGAATTTGATGGTTTTAACCCCTGATTTTGAATGCTATGGACTTGTTTTGATATTCCCCTTGTATTGAAATCTATGGGCACAAGTGGATGGTGGGGATTGAGCTTTGAATCTTGCAAAAACCCATGTCAAGATCTTGTTAACTCAAGCTCTCCTATAAATACCCACTTGATCTTCACTCATTTCTCACACATTTGATCTGAATTTGCTCTAAGTTGAAGCCTTAGCTTCATACCTGAGTGTTTTAGATCAAATTCTTCATTGCTTGGACCTTTTGTAAGCTTCTTTCATGCTTTTATTACTTTTTAAGCATGAAAGTCAAACAGTGTTTGACTTTATGCTTTGACCAGGTTATGGTCAACACAAAGTTCGTTTGAACTTTGCAACGTGAGCGTAATCATGATGGTTATAGTCCCTTGTGACTATGCCTACTGATTACCACGTTGATTAGTCGAAGTGACGAGTCAAAGTTTCGGTCAAAATGCCGTTTATGTGCATTTTGAGATGAAACTATCCTTGGGTATCAAAACACTTTGTTTTGATATCAAAACCTGTTTTCTAACTTAGTTAAACATGTTTTAACATGTTTAACTCGTCACTTTTAGTCTAGTGCTTGTATAGGGTCGTAAGACAAGCGGTCTTAACAACCGCTTAGACTTTCGAACCCGACCCGTTTGGTCGATCATTAGGATCCGACCAAGCATATTATGTGACCATAGTTGTATAGGGAATAACCTTCCGAGGTTATACCTTATGGCCACTTAGTTTAATTAGTTGTATGATAGGTAGTTTATATGCCTTAGGAAAATGACCAAAATGCCCTTTTCATGCATAATTGGATTCTAAGCATATGTAACATAACTTTTGTCATAACTATAAACTTATCGGTCTGTTTCTCTCTCTAGCCAGGCGATCCTGTTTCTTCATGCAATCCTAGGTTTTTTTCGTGATCCCTTTGTATAACAGTCTATGATTAGTGATTTTGATTCTTCAAATGATCTATAACGAACTTGTTAGCAAAATAGTAATCGATCTAAAACTAGGGTTTCGATTTTTTCTTGTTTCAATCGCCGCCATAACTTGCTGATTTCGATCATATTGTATAGTAAGTAAATCACGAGTTGAAGATGAAGTAGTGGAGGTTACGCCAACGGAGATGGCTGGATATATGACTAATGATCAGCATGAAAATGATTCTGAGGGAGCAAGCACTCCCGGACATACTGGTTTCAATGGGTAGCATAATGTCATGGAATGTGAGGGGCTTGAACCGTCCCCTGAAACAAAGTGAAGTTCGTATTTTAGTTCAAGAAAACAAACTAGATATATGTGCTATTCTTGAATCGCATGTGGATGTCACTAAGTTGGTCAATGTTTATAAGAATGTGTTTCGTAATTGGAGCTGGACGTCTAATGGTGGGCTTTGTAGTCGTGGTACGAGAATTATTCTGGGTTGGAACACTGATAAGCTTGATGTTATGGTTTTGTATCAGTCAGATCAGATCATTCATACACAGATTAGGTTCAAAGATAATAACAAAATCCTTTTCTGTTCATTTGTTTATGCGGAGAATAAGTATCAACTTCGTAGATCTCTGTGGGATGACCTTTGTAAGCATAAGAGCTTTTGTCATGATAAGCCGTGGGTGGTTATGGGAGACTTTAACTTAGCTCTCAAGCTGGAAGATTCATTATACGGAACATCCAACCAATCTATTGGCATGCGTGAATTCGATGAGTGTGTTCAATATACTGAATTACTTGATATTAATGATCATGGGTTGCAATATACTTGGACCCAGAAACCTAAAAGTGGAGTTGGCATTATGAAAAAGATTGATAGGATTATGGGCAATGTTTCTTTTAATGACCAATTTCCTGAAGCTTTTGCTATGTTCCACCCGTTTCGAGTGTCAGGTCATACCCCCATGTATCCTTAGAACGGTGAGCACAAAAGATAATCGGCCGAGACCTTTTAAGTTCCCTAATTTTATTGCAAAGAAACCCGAATTTAAGGAAAGTGTTATAAATGAATGGATGAAGAGGATTGATGGCGTGACCATGTTATCAGTAGTGAAGAAAATGAGAAACTTGAAGCCGCGGCTGAGAAAGATCTTATTCACACAAGGCAATTTGCATGATAAGGTGGCTGAGTTAAGGAATAAACTTGATGATATTCATTTTCAGGTGGATCAGAATCCGCAGGACTCTAATTTACGTCAGTTGGAGGTTCTTTACCTTCAATAGTTTCAGTCAGCTACCTATGATGAGGAGTGTTTTTTTAAAACAGAAGTCTAAGGTGCAGTGGTTAAATGCGGGTGACTCTAACACAAAATTTTTTCACAATACGGTGAAAGCCAGAAATGCTAGATCTAAAATTTATAGTGTTAGGGATCTTATGGGTGCTCGACATTAAGGTGATGGTGTGGCCGATGCTATGGTGTCTCACTATTCGGATTTTTTGGGTCTTGATGCTCTAGTTGAAACGGCAAACCTGGAAAATCTCTTTATTAATGTTCTTAGTGATGATGTCGCTGATCACATGGTTCGTCAGGTCTCTCGTGAGGAGGTTAAGTCTGCTATGTTCAGTATTGGTGAAGATAAAGCCCCGGGCCGGATGGTTACACGTCTGCTTTTTTCAAGCATTCTTGGGACATTATTGGTAACGATATTACTGATGCGGTGCTACAATTTTTTGATAATGGTCAACTTCTAAAGCAAGTTAACCATACCATTCTTGCCTTGATTCCCAAAAAGGATACGCCAGATTCAGTTTTAGATTATCGGTCGATCTCATGTTGCAATGTCCTGTATAAATGCATAAGCAAGATTATTACAGATCGGGTAAAATGAAGTCTGGGTTCTCTTGTCAGTATCAACCAATCTGCTTTTGTTCCGAGTCGGAAGATATCCGATAATATCCTTCTCACTCAGGAATTGATGCATAATTATCACCTGAATAGGGGGGCTACTAGATGTGCTTTTAAAATTGACATTCAAAAAGCTTATGATACGGTCAATTGGTCTTTTTTGGAGTATATTTTGAATTAGTTTGGGTTTCATCACAAAATGGTGAAGTGGATAATGACCTGTGTTTCTACGGTTTCGTATTCTTTAAGCATAAACGGTAATCTTCATGGTTACTTTAGGGGTAAACGTGGGTTACGTCAAGGGGACCTAATGTCACCCTACTTATTCACTTTAATTATGGAGGTTCTCTCGCTTTTGCTCCAGCAAGCTGCCAGCACATCCTTTAAATATCATGCCCATTGTGTGAAGCAAAAAATCATCAGTGTTTCGTTTGCTGATGATCTTTTTATTTTTGTTCATGGAGATTTTATCTCGGTTAGGAAGGTAAAGGAGGCTCTTGAGAAGTTTACTAATATTTCTGGATTGGTTCCAAGTCCAGCGAAAAGCACTGTCTTCTTCTGCAATGTTCCCCAATCGATTAGGCAGGAAATTCTTGCTATTATGCCGTTTCAAGAAGGTTCTCTTCCTGTCCGCTACCTTGGGGTCCCGCTCATATCTTCGAGGCTTCTGTTTAAAGACTGTAAGATTCTCATTGATCGTATGGATAAGAAAATTGTCAGATGGATGTCTATGACTTTGTCGTTTGCTGGTCGTTTGCAACTTATAAACTCGGTTCTTTCATCTATGCACATCTATTGGGCGTCAGTGTTTATTATGCCAGCCCGTGTGATTAGTGAGCTTGAAAAAAGAATTCGTAGATTCTTATGGAATACGGGTGCGGAGGGTCGAACCCAAGCTAAAGTGGCTTGGAAAGATGTGTGTTTGCCTAAAGATGAGGGTGGCTTGGGCATCCTAAGTATCACAGATGTCAACAAGTCACTTATAGCAAATCATATCTGGAGCATTATTACTAACAGGGGGAGTCTATATGGGTGAAATGGATCCATGAGTACAAGCTAAAAGAGAGAAGTTTATGGGAGATCCCGTGTCGTGGTAGCATGAGCTGGGGATGGAGAAAGATTTTGTCTATTCGTAACATTATTCGTCCTCATATTTGGTCTATTATCAAGAGTGGTAATCAGACTAATGCATGGAGTGATAATTGGTGCTCGTTAAGCCCTCTTAGTTCCTTGATTATGCCAAGAGTTATTTCTAATGCTGGTTTCAATATGCAATCTACGGTGGCGGAGGTGATTGATGGGAACGGTCGATGGGGGTGGCCCCAAGCTTGGTATGATCTTTTCCCTGTTTTAATTAGCATTCAGACGCCCTCTCTAGTTCCTAACTTGACTGGTCGGCTAAGTTGGAAAGATTTGGATGGGAAAGCTGGTGATTTTGGGTCGGCTCATGTCTGGAACACTATTCGGAATAGAAACCAGCGTGTGCTTTGGGCAAACATGGTGTGGTATTCGCAATGTGTTCCGCGGCACTCCTTTCACATGTGGCTAGTGATTCGGAATAAGCTAAAGACTCAGGACAGGCTCGTGGTTTGGGAAGCAGGTAGTGAAACAAACCTTAGACTTATGTGTTGCCTGTTGTGTTAGCAGGATCGTGATAGCCGTGATCATTTGTTTTCCAATGCGCCTATACGACTCAAGTATGGAGCAATGTCAAAATGATGGTTAAGTTGGAGAGTGTAGACAGTACTTGGCAATCGGTAATGGTTTGGGTGGAGCAACATTCGAATAGTAAGAAAGCTGATGATATCATTTGCAAATTGCTGATAGCTGCGACCACTTATTTTTTATGGCAAGAAAGAAATAATCGGCTTTTCAGTCCAAGGCATATGGCTGTGACCCAAGTTATTGAGAAGATTAAAAGTTCGGTGCGATTAAAGCTGATGGGATTCAAGTTTCGTGGGGAGTCTGCTAAGAAGAGGATCTTTAGGATCTGGTAGATTGTAAGCAAAGATGATGAAGTTGACCCAGGCTAGAAGCCCGCTGTCTACTTATTAATTTTCCGTTCTTGGTTGTTTTTTTGGCTTTTGCTATTGTTTTGTATTGGTGTTTGGGTTTTGTTTTCTGGTTTTCCTAGTCTTGGTATGCCAAGTCTAGTTGGTGTGCTCACATTGACACACCCTTGTATTATTTTGATTCTTTTATAAAATTCATCGGGGTAACCCTTTACCCAAAAAAAACATAACTTTTTTCACTTAAACTGATTATGCAACATATTTAAACATGTTAGGGCATATAATACTTGTCATAGGACTAGTTAGGCATCTCGAACGCGCTTTTGCACGAACGACGCGTTAAAGAAGCATAAGCTACCTTAATGGGTCGTAACGGGTCGAAAGCACTTAGGATAGGTTCCGATTTAGAATGTAGGCTTTGTTTATGAGTTCCAATACTCATTTGGTTTACAAGACCTCATTCTACCCGATCTTCCGATTTAGGTGTTTATTTATTAACTAGCGATCCGATTACTAGGTACTACTTGATTTCCTTGGTTTGCCTGAGCTTCGATAAGTTCATTAGATCGAGGATACTTTCCAAATCAACGTGAATACATAGTTCCCCTATTTTACTGTTTTCAATTGTTTTGGGGTGATTCATATGTGCTAAACGATTTTGATGCTTTTAACGATGATTTCGAAAACAAATACTATGGTTTATATTAAACGATAACGATTTCGATAATGTGAACAAACTTGTTGGACGTATTTACATAACGAATGACATTCATTAGCTTTGGCCAAGCCGACCAGTATTAGGTTATGGTACCATAGGATCTGGCGAATCACGTTATCGGACTGCACCCATGGTTATGTGTGGGGGTTATGTGGGTAACGACCGAACCTGTTGATTTTTAACTTACCCTTTGGTGGTTTGTTAATACGAGTTGAACGATGGACGAGTTACGAAGGTTTGAATGTATTCCATGAGACGACCAAAAGTAGTTTTCACAATTAAAACGAGAACGATTTGAACGAGAACGATTGAACGATTTTAAACGGTTGAAACGATTTGAACGATTTGAACAAGTTAAACGAATTGAATGAACGAATGGTTTTTGGTTAGTGTTTAGATAACGGGACGGGTTTAATGTGATAGAAGCATGGTAGATACGCCGCTGGTACTTCTTATATATAAGTGCTTTTATTATATTACATACCATGGCGTTATTTAGTTCACTTGGACGAACGATTTTGAACGATGTCACACAACGATGTTTACAAAATGATTTTGAAAATAATCACCCACCCTTTGGATGATTCATTTTTGGCTTAATAATACCTTCTAAGTTTTCAAAATCTCGTCAAAGTTTGGGTCTTATAATGTGAACACGTGCAATCTGGAAGGGTGGATGCCTATATCCTGAGTTTTCTGTCTAAGGCTAGAGTGTTCGTACAAATCCACATAATCGGACCAGTCACTCTTACCTGGGAACTCTTGGGGTGAGTGTCCACTTATAGGCTAAAGCATGTCTTCGCGATACATTATACTGACCCATTTACTTTGATTAGTCACTGTGTATCGTTTGTTTGTTCGAGGTAACGAACGAATGATCGCCTTCCTTGTGTTTTGTCAATGTTTTCAATACCTCTTTTGTTTATCCAATTGTCGATCTCACTCGTTTCTCATGGTTCCTTGTTCTTTTTAGAATATGCCACCTAGACGTGATCCCGAATAGGATGCTGCAATTGCAGCCCTTGTCGCTCAACAAATCGCAGCTGTGCTTCCGAACCTAGTAACGCAGATCAATCAAGCAAACAACAATAATAACAACAATGCTCAGTGTAGTTTCAAAACTTTCAATTCGGCTAAACCACTTAAGTTTTCTGGGTCTCAATGAGCAACTCCGCTCCTACAATGGTTCGAGAGTTTGGAAAGCACCTTCAGACATATGCAATGTCCGAATGAGCGTAAGGTTGAGTTTGTCAAGTGTTTTTGAGAAGCGTGCTCTTACTTGGTGTAATGGTGTGATGCATGATAGGGGTGCCGATGTGGCAATGGCACAAACTTGGGAAGAGCTTCGAGCTCTCATGATGAAAGAGTTCTGTCCCCGTTATGAGATAAGGGCTTTGGAATGAGAATTTGACGATTTGAAACAAGATGGGGGAGAACACCATGCGTATACGGATCGTTATGAGGAGCTGAGTTTGTTGTGTCCTACTATGGTTACCCCGTTGGAGAAAGCAATTGAGAGGTATATCGATGGTCTGCCCGATACTGTACAAGACATTGTGACTAGTAGTAATCCTACCACTGTTCGTCAAGCAATCGAATTGGCTGCTACTCTGACTGAGTCTCAAGTCAAAAAAGGTAAACTGACCCGCAAGGGTGATAAGAAGCAGTCGACCGATTCCGCTCAAGACAAGGGAAAGGGCAAGGGTAAGAAAGGCGAGTCTTCTAGGAGGTCGAGGAAGCACGATGTGACACCCCAGGAAAACCACGCAACCTAACTAGCTTCCTCAGTAGCTACGTGCTAAATTTCGGGACGAAATTTCTTTCAACTTGGGGATGATGTGACAACTCGTATTTCAGGACCACTTTTCGTTGTACTTTGATGTAACCTGTATGTACGTTATGTGAATAACTAATGTGTTTGTCTGCAATGGAATGTTATGTGTTGAATATGTTATGTATTATGAAATTGTAATGTGAATATGTATCCTTGGTTGCACAACATAAACTTAGTCGCACAATAGGTGGCCGATTACACAAAATTGTTTGGGTCGTACGCTTCGCCTCTTGTCACAAACTCTCAGCCCACTCACCTTGAACTCGAAACCAAGGGCAGCCCAAGGAAGGGTTCGGCCCACTCCTTTAATACGCATACAAACACCATGTGTGGGGTTTGTTTCTCATTACTTGCAAATACACAATACACTCAAACCCTAACCTCTCTCGCCCTCCTTCGAAGTCGACGGCAGCTTCCTCATTCCCTCCCTCTTTGAAGCCGACGATGGTCCCATCTCTCTCAAGTCCTCTTTGGTTCCACCTTACATTCGGTTAGTACATGATTTCTATGGTTTGACCTAACTGTTGTTACACTTGATTGTTTGATGATATGATTTGTTGCTTGATTTCGTTTTGCTTGATGTTGATACTAAGATTGTATGATAGAGTGATGCTTGATGAACACCTTGTGATACTAAACAGTTAGATCTAATATTAAAACATGATTGATATCGGCTGAGGATATAGGATTGTTAGTAAACGGCTTTCATGTGTGGATGTAGTTCGGGAATATGTATGAATGTTAGGAATGAATAATCTAATGTGGATGAACATTTGATGTCACGAATGTTTTAGTTGGTCCGAATTAGAATAATAAACATGATGTTAATTCCTGTGATTAAATTATGAGACTAGAACTTGTGCGATCTAGGTGATAAATCGGTTGCTGATGATGGAAATTTGATCCGATTTGATTTGAATGATAATCGTTGTTCATGATTTGATTAGGGTTCAGACGAATTAATTGGAATGTTGATTGGTTGTTAACTGTTAATTACGGTAACTAGGGTTCATGATAATCAATGCAAATTAAAAGGGATAATTGGTTAACTTGATCGTGTAAGGAAACTGTGTAACTAATTGCCACGATTTAAGGGAATTTCATAACCGATCGCACAAGTTAGTTTAGTCGCACAAGGCCAATCGCATAAGGGACTGGTCGCACAAGCCAGTCGCACAAGTCATAGGGTACAACAGTTAAGGCACACCGTATAACCCCTTTAAGCTCAATCGCACAACATCTTGTGGATCGCACAAGGTTGTGCTGATCGCACAAGATGTTGGGCCGCTCAAAATGTTAAGTTGTGATATGCTGTTGGGCCAAGCAGCCCAAAACCCCAGTCGCACAAGTGTTTCGAATCGCACAAGTATATTGGATCGCACAACCCGTTGTGAGTCGCACAAGGTTGTGCTAAACGCACAACAGGTTGGGCCGGGTGGCCTTTGGGCTTTAGTTACCGAGTTGCACAAGATGATTGGGCTCGCACAAGCTCACCAGCCCAATCATCTGAGTCGCACAAGTTGAACATTTTGTGTGTATTTGACTGTTAATGTGTTAAGCGTGTTCTACGTGTAGGCTATGATCGTTATGTGTTTATAACTTATTAGACTATGTGTAAACTTATGTGCATAACTTGAACCTAAACCTGACTTGTACGGTAACCATGTTAGGACGTGGTTGACCACTAGCAGCTCGATTGACCTTTCTGTGTATCTGCCGAGCTAACCTAAGGTGAGTTCACATTTTCTATAAAGCATGGTAATTCTCGGTGGGTTGGGAATGGGTTAAGGAATATGGATTCCGCGTCCTTCTTGGGTAGGACAGTATGGGTTAAGGAATATAAATTCCTCGTCATCTTGGGACAGTCGTAAGCTTACTAGACCAAAACTCTATCACGAAGTCCCTCCTTTTATATCGACTTAATCATCGAGGCCAATGGCGAACGGGTCATTAGTTAAATAGCGCTATTAGGTTTGAGAAACCTCACACTTTGCCGCAGAGGACGGGCGTGGACTAATGGACTAGGCACGTCAGTGATGATAGACATTGACGCAAGGGCACATAAACATGACTAACGTCAGTAGTCGATATGGTAACGAGTCTAGTAGTATGAACATGGGGTAGCCCCCACGGCTGGATAGCCAGAGTAAATGGGATTAACCAACTTACATTTTCAAACATGGGGTGGCCCCCATGGCAAGTGAGCCAGTTAATGAGAAACTATGGTTTTTGGAACAACTTAAAATGAACACCCAACTGTGAACTCGCTCAACTTTGTTGTTGACTCGTTACTACATGCTTTGCAGGTCGTTAGGTTCTTAGTAGGAGCTTGCATTGGAGAAGGAGTCGTTGTGGGACATGAATCGTGGGGTATTCATGTTAAACTTTATGAACTTGTTAACTTATATCATGGTTTTGAACTTAATGCTTCCGCTGATAACGTAAACTCTACCTAATTGTGTGACACTAATCATATTGATGGTGTTGGGTTTTATTTATATAATTATAATGTTCAATATGATTGGTGGCTTGATCCTGGTCATGTCACGCCTCTTGCGGTGATACTCTGCTGGTGGAATTTGGGGGTGTGACACGCAAGGCTTCCCAGAATTTTACTGTCATGAATCAAAATGCTCAGAACCCACCGGCTTAAACTCATGCGAAGAAACAATATGCTGGTACCGCACCTCACTGCAATAGGTGCAATGGTCATCATGCGACCCAAACTTGTGGTAAACTTGGGCATACTACCAACATTTGTCGTTTGGGTCAGAATCAAGCTGCTCAGAATCCAGCACAGGTTCAGGGGAATGCTGCTAGATTCCCACTTGGTTCATGTTATAACTGCGGTGAAATGCGTCACTTCCGCAACAACTGCCCGAGATTGGTGAACGCGAATGTGAATCCCGCTCGTGGACGAGCGTACAACTTGAACACTAATGAGGCTCGAGCTGACAACGAGGTTGTTAATGGTACGTTCCTTGTTAACCAACGACCTGCATCTGTTCTTTTCGATTCTGGTGCCGATAGAAGTTTTGTTTCATTATCATTTGAGCCTTTGCTTGCGATACCTAGAACTAAACTGAGGAAACCCTTATCTGTCGAAGTTGCTACTAGTATATCGATCGTACTCGATTCTGTTACTCGCGATTGTCAATTGAACCTCGATAACCATCTTTTTCCTATTGACCTCACACCGATGCAACTTGGAAGTTTCGATGTTATTAGGGATGGATTGGTTAACTAAACATCATGCTGAGGTGGTTTGTTTTGATAAGATTGTTCGTATTCCTCTTTCTTCTGGTGAAGTTCTAGAAGTTCGTGGTGAGAAACCTTCAGTTAGTTTGAAACTCATGTCATGTACGAAAGCCCAAAGTTATTTACGAAAAGGATATGTGGCTTTTCTGGCACATGTCATCGAGGAAAAAGGCAAGAGCAAGAGTATTCAAGATATTCTGATTTTTTCAAGATTATCCAGAGGTGTTTCCTGATGAACTGCCTGGTTTACCTCCAGTTCGTCAAGTCGAGTTTCATATTGATCTTGTACCCAATACCAACCCGATTGCTAAAGCACCTTATCGTCTTGTACCGTCTGAGATGCAAGAGTTATCTAAACAGCTTCAAGAGTTATCTGACAAAGGATTTATCTGACAAAGGATTCATCCGACCAAGTTATTCACCTTGGGGCGCTCCAGTCCTGTTTGTGAAAAAGAAAGATGGGTCTTTTCGAATGTGTATCAATTATCGTGAGCTTAATAAGCTTACCATCAAGAATCGATATCCCCTACCACGAATCGATGATCTCTTTGATCAGCTGCAAGGTGCTACATGTTTTTCCAAGATCGATCTGCGTTCTAGGTATCATCAACTTCGTGTACTCGAAGAAGATATTCCCAAAACCGCATTCCGCACGAGATATGGACACTTCGAGTTCACTGTCATGCCTTTTGGTTTGACGAATGCCCCAGCTATCTTCATGGACTTAATGAATAGGGTTTGTAAGCCTTATTTAGACAAGTTCATCATTGTGTTCATTGACGACATTCTTGTTTATTCGAAGTCTCGAGCCGATCATGAACAACACCTTCGTTTGACACTGGAACTCCTGAAGAAGGAACAACTTTTTGCTAAATTCTCCAAGTATGAATTCTGGCTTAAGGAAGTTCAATTTTTAAGGAGATCTTTGGGCGAATTTGGCGAATTTGGCGATCTTGGGCGAATTCTGGCTTAAGGAAGTTCAATTTTTAAGGAGATCTTTGGGCGAATTTTTTTTTAAGGAGATCTTTGGGTGAATTTGGCGACTTAGGCGATCGTGTGAAACCCTAGCAGATTCTTGCTATTCCTGTTCTCGATTGATCTTGGTTATCATCTTAGGGTTTGTCCAATCGATCCTTAGGTGATAATCAGTAGAAATTGGATTAGGGTTTTGTAGTTAGGGTTCGGCAATACATCTTCTTCGGCGCTGATTGAGTTGAAGTCGGATCCGGTTTTTCTGATTGTAGACGGGGTGTGTGGCTGTTTCCTACGCATTAGGGTTTCGGCAATTCATCTTCAGTTGATTTCAGATTATCGTGATTAGGGTTCTGATTTCGTTGTTCTCTGATTAGCGACGGGGGTGTGGCTGGTTCTTTATTGAGTTAGGGTTCCGGCAGGTTTGTTCCTTGTCTTTATTTCTTTGTGTCGGCTGGTTTGTAAATCAGAATCTGTCCGTATTCAGATTAGGGTTACCCATGGATGAAGGTAAAACTGATGGTGTATCTCCTCAAGATGATCGTGCCAAACCATCACTTTCTTTTGAGACATTAGCTAGCCGTGTTATTGATGTTGATGGAAATACATGGCTGCCACGTCGGGGTATTGTTCAGTCGTCTCAAACGGAACCTAGGAAAATCAACATTATTGATGAATTGTTAAATTATACGGTTCAGGTTCCTGTGGAGAATGAGCAACCAAACACGAGGGCTTCGGAAAATAGGGAAGATAAGGCTAGTTTTCAGGTCCGAACTGATATGGGTAGTGCTTCGAAGCCTATGTCTTATGCTGATTCGGTTGTGGCAGCCAAGACCAAGCAGGTAAACTTCAGAACTCTTGCGAGTCCGGTGTTGCAAGATGGTTATGATGTGGTCCTCCCCTGGGAATCTGTTAAACTAGTTTAAGACAGGTTAGCAAATACATTGTATGGGTATTTCTTGGGGGATCGGGTGGCTTATCCGGTTGTAGAGTACTTTGTGAGAAACAACTGGAAGAAGTTTGGTTTGCAAAAGTCTATGATGAATGCAAACGGGTTTTTCTTTTTCAAATTTGCGGACAAAGACGGTATGATGAATGTTCTTAAATAAGGACCTTGGATTATTCGTTCACAACCCCTCTTCCTTAGTGTATGGTCGCCTACTTTGAGACTAGATAAGAAGGATGTCAAAAAGATACAAATTTGGGTTAAAATCCATGATGTTCCTATAGCTGCCTATACGGAAGATGGGTTGAGTATGATTGCTATGGCCATTGGTGAGCCAAAATTGTTGGATTCGTATACACCACTATGTGTACGGATGCTTGGGGAAGGAGTAGTTATGCAAGAGCTTTGATAGAAGTTTCAGCTGAGAATGTCTTTAAAGAGGAAATAGTTATAGCGGTGCCTGAGCTAGAAGGTGAAGGTTTTATTAAAGTAAAGATGGTTGTGGAATATGAATGGAGTCCCTATAGATGTGCCCACTATAAGGTCTTCGGACATGCTGATGAGTCTTGCCCGAGACAGCCTAGGAAGTGCCCTAAGGAAGTGCCTAAACCTCAGAAACAAAATGGTGGGAAGCAACCGCGTGGTCTGGTGAAGACTCCAGTAGTGGATGAAGATGGCTTTATGGATGTGGATGGTAAAAAAACGGCTAGGAAATTTGGTTTTCATGTTAATAAAGCTAAGCCGAAATTCGAGTACAGGCCGATTGGGTTCAAAACGAATGGAGGGGTTAAAAAGTCGGATCCTTCGGCTAGTGTAGTGTCCCGGAACCCGTTTGATGCTCTTAGGAATGAGCAGGGTACGGTCCGTCTAAAGAGCAAGGGAATGAGGGATGATATAGCTGATTCTGATGATGAGGAGGTTGTTGAAGTATTTAATGAAACAAATGAATTTATGATTTCAGGCTCATATCCTTTGTCTTCAAAAGCAGGGGCAAGCACCTCTTCCACAAAGTTCTCTAATGGATAGTCTGTTTTTGGTTCGTGTTAAAGGGATGTTGTTTCAAGGCAATTTTATTTTTGATGATGGAGGATAATGACTTTTTGTTGGTTATGTTTGTTTGTCTACTGACATTTATTCATGATGTAAAGTAGACTAGGTTACGTGATGTCATAGGTAATTTGTTTTTTGGATCACATATATGGGGCATGTCCTGTATATGAACTAGCGTGGAATTCATCCTCACTACTTGTACTTATTTGCGGTTGTTTTAAAGTTCAATTTTTAGGTCACATTGTTAACGAGCAGGGTATTCATGTGGATCCTTCCAAAATAGCTGCTATTAAGGATTGGAATACACCTACGACACCCACAGAAGTTCGATCTTTTCTTGGTCTCGCTGGTTATTATCGACGATTTATTTCAAACTTCTCGAAGATCGCAGTTCCACTCACTGCTTTGACTCAAAATAATAAGCCTTTTGAGTGGGGACCCAAACAAGAAGAAGCGTTCCAAACGCTGAAACGAAGATGCTCCTGTTCTATCTTTGCCCGATGGAAATGATGATTTTGTTGTCTATTGTGATACGTCAAATCTAGGCCTTGGTTGTGTTCTTATGCAACGAGGTAAAGTCATTGCATATGTGTCAAGACAATTGAAAATTCACGAGAAGAACTATACGACTCATGATCTTGAGTTGGGTGCTGTGGTTTTCGCACTTAAAATCTGGAGACACTATCTCTATGGCACGAAATGTGTGGTTTTCACATACCATAAAAGTCTCCTACACATTCTTAATCAGAAGGAGCTCAACATGAGACAACGACGCTGGGTTGAACTACTGAACGATTACGATTGCGAAATTCGCTACCATCCTGGTAAGGCGAATGTAGTAGCCGATGCGCTAAGTCGAAAGGAACAAGCCAAGCTTAATTTCGTTCGCACTCTATCTGATATCCAATCCCGTGTCTCTCAAGCTCAACAATCTTGTGTTTTACAAAACTTGATGGGTAAGGAATTACCACGTCAACTAGAGCTTAAACTCAAAACGAAGGACGATGGGCTACTCTATTTCAAGAATCATTAATGGATTCTGAAACAAGACGATCTTCGCATGTCACACCCCGACCACGTGAGACAACGAAACGTGGCGGAAATGTCGGGGAGTGTTGTAACAGAATTAATTGTTTCACAACCATGGAAATTAAAGTTTCGTTTTATTAAAAAAATAAGAGAGTTACATTGTTTTAAACAAGAAACAAAGAGTACATAACAAAAATTTACTAGTTCTTGTCTCGTTTTAAGTCCCTAAGGCACAGGTCCGCCTAAGTATGTCTCGATAAGTCCTATGCATCAACTCCCGAAAACACATGTGAAAATAGGTACGTCAGCATAAAAATGCCTGTGAGATACATAGGTTTTGTGAAAATAGGATTCATGACTTGTAAGTTTAAGAAAATGTTTAATAAAGTTTAGTCATGAACCTTGTAAATTGATTTGTTTTGTAAATCGTTTGAAAAACAATAAGTTCAGATGATATGTATAAATAAGAGAATAATGTATGGTTAAATGAATAACCATGTAAAATGAGTTTGTATAAGATAAGTTGTTTGTAAAACAATGTCTTGTGAAAAGTATGTTATTCGTATAAAATGTTATATGTCTCAAATTGAAATGATTCAAATAACGCTATGATATGTAATACCATACAAACACTTATATATAGGAAGTACCAGCGGCGTATCCACCATGCTTGTATCATATTACACACGCCTCGTTACTTAAATCACTTACTCAAACCAAACCATCAAGATGTAATGTTTAACAATTGTAGAAATGTTTAGGTATAGTCAAATGTCTATTGTCAAATGTTTCACATGGTTCAATAGATACAAATGGTTCACATAATGTAATATAATGTGTTCATATGCTGGATGAGCATATGCAACAAAATGTAATGTAAAACAATGTACTAAGTATGCACATAATGGACATACATAGCATGAAATGTAATGTAAAACGATGTACTAAGTATGCACACAATGGACATACATAGCAGGAAATGTAATGTAAAACAATGTACTAAGTATGCACACAATGGACATACATAGCATGAAATGTAATGTAAAACGATGTACTAAGTATGCACACAATGGACATACATAGCATGAAATGTAATGTAAAACGATGTACTAATAGTGTACTAATGAACATAGCAAGCATATGATATGAAAACATGGAAACACGAAAGTAACAAGTAGGCACATGTGTTTCACCCCAAAACAGTTTGAAAACAGTAAAAGAGGGGTCTATGTACTCACTTGAGATTGTTTAGTAGTCCTTGAGTAACAACCAAACAATGCTAGAGATCACGGATATCAAACGGCACCTAATATAGGTAACTATGTTAATATACCGGACCTAAAATCGGAGGATTGGATAGAATGAGGGTTCGTAAACCAAATGAGTATGGGAACTCATGTAATATGGTTTAACAAAGCCCACATACTAAAATGAAACCTAACCTAAGTGCTTACGACCCATTACGGCCCGTTTAGGTAGCTTATGCTACTTTAACGCGTCGTTCGCGTAAAACGCGTTCGGAACGCCTAACTAGCCCTATGATAAGTAAAATATGCCTTAACATGTCTAATATTGTTGCCAAATCAGTTTAGATACCAAAAGTTATGTTACATAAGCTTAAAATGAATTTTGGCGTAAAAAGGGCATTTTGGTAATTTACCTAAGGCATATAAACTACCTATCATACAACTAACTAAACGTCGTGACCATAAGGTATAACCTCGGGAGGTTATTCCCTATATACTATGGTCACCTAATGTGTTTGGTCGGATCCTAATGATCGACCAAACGGGTCGGGTTCGAAGGTATAAGCGATTGTTTAGATCGCTTACCTTACGACCCTACATAAGCACTAAACTAAAAGTGACGAGGTAAGCATGTTAAAACATGCTTAACTAAGTTTAGAAAACAGGTTTGGTATCAAAACAAACGGTTTTGATACCTATAAGTAGTTTGCTTACAAAATACGCAATAACACGCATTTTGGTCGAAACTACGACTCATCACTGAGCCTAGATAACGTGGTAATCAGTAGGTATAGTCACTAGGGACTATAACCATCGTGATTACACTCACGTTATGAAGTTCAAACGAACTTCGCGTTGACCATAAACTGGTCAATGCAGAAAGTCAAACAAAGTTTGACTTTTTAACGCTAAAAGAGTAAAAGAACGAAAGAACACTTACAAAGGGTCCCCGCTAGTAAATCTTGATCAAATAGCTCAGGTATGAAGCAATGGCTTCAACTTAGAGCTTTTAGATCAGATTTACGGGTTTTTGGAGTTGGGATGGATGGGGTATTTATAGGATTCTTGGAACCGTTAAGATCGTTTCTTGAAAACCGTGATGTAATCTCAACCTTACACTTGTTGGAATGTTATGGAACATCAAATTGGCCCCTCATGAGCAGGAAAGGGCAAGTGTGGGTGAGTTTTGGGTGGTTAACAGCTATAAACAGCTGTTAAATCTGATTAATCTGATCTGGGAAGCTGACGCAGGCCGCGTAAAGGATCACCCTGGGCTTACGCGGGCCGCCTGGGTGTCCTGATCAGAAAACAACTTTCAAAAATGACAGTTTAGGTCCCTGTTGTGGTTTAAGGCCATTTCCGACATGTTTAAGGCCCGTTAAGCCATCTTTATGGACCTAAAAGGATGTCTAAACATTGTGGACATGAAACATGCTCAAAAATATGCCGGATGTTGGTTCGTTTGGTCGTACGATCGCGATGTTCGCTTAGTTACGACGGAATGCGCATAAGCACGAAAAACGATCCAAATTGCGCGACGAATGGATTTTTCTTATGCCAAACACTAAAATAAAATATTTTAGTGCTTACATAAATTTTTGGATGTCCGGATGTATTCAGAACGTAAGTTATGCGCGAAAATGCAAACTTATGCACTTTTTTGACGCTTTTAGTCCCTGAATGACCCAAAAGTTTATTTTAGCACACCAAACCCCTCAAAGCCTATTTCTAAGCTATGTATAGGATATTTAAGGTGTGTTTAACTTATGGTCATGTTCCGGAATGTCTGATACAGTTCAAATTGGCATACTTTCGCAGTTTGTCAACTTTAGTCCCTGTAAGCGATTTAACTTGATTTCGGCATACCAAACCATCCAAAACTTATTTCTAAGTTATGTAAAGGTATGTTAAGCCTATTTCACTATTCCGGAGTGTTCGTTGCATTAAACTGGTTATATTTACGCATCAGATCACGTAAAACCTTTCAGAAAGCGATTTAAAGCCCGAAATCGAACAAGAAATGATATGTGCAAATGATACACATATTTTTACAAATCCCAAGTATGAAACACAATATCTCATTGATTTGGTATTTCTTTGATGGTCACGGAGGCACAGTTGTCAGAGTCTTCCCTACTTTAGAAAATTTCGTCCCGAAATTTATTTGTAGGAGCATGTCTGTGACTTTGTGTTAAATAACCATCAAGGATAAGGTATATCCTGATATTCCTCTTTAACGGACATTTTCAGAAATGGAAATGAAGGAAGAATCAGGGATATTCATTTCCCTTCGATGGATAATTCTCAGAAACGAAAAATGCCCGGGATGAGTCATTTTTCCTTAATGGATATCCTTTAGAAACGAAAATGCACGGAATGAGTCATTTTCCTTAATGGGTATTCTTCAGAAACGAAAATGAACGGAATGAGTCTTTTTCCACAATTTCTTCAGAAACAAAAATGAACGGAATGAGTCATTTTCCACAATTTCTTCAGAAACGAAAATGAACGGAATGAGTCATTTTCCACAATTTCTTCAGAAACGATATGCACGGAATGAGTCATTTTCTACAATTTCTACAGAAACGAAAATGAACGGAATGAGTCATTTTCCACAATTTCTTCAGAAACGAAAATGAACGGAATGAGTCATTTTCCACAATTTCTTCAGAAACGAATAATGAACGGAATGAGTCATTTTCCACAATTTCTTCAGAAACGAAAATGCACGAAATGAGTCATTTTCCACAATTTCTACAGAAACGAAAATGAACGAAATGAGTCATTTTCCACAATTTCTTCAGAAACGAAAATGAACGGAATGAGTCATTTTCCACAATTTCTTCAGAAACGAAAATGAACGGAAGGAGTCATTTTCCACAATTTCTTCAGAAACAAATAATGAACGGAATGAGTCATTTTCCACAATTTCTTCAGAAACGAAAATGAACGGAATGAGTCATTTTCCACAATTTCTTCAGAAACGAAAATGAACGGAATGAGTCATTTTACACAATTTCTTCAGAAACGAAAATGAACGGAATGAGTCATTTTCCACAATTTCTTCAGAAACGAAAATGAACGGAATTAGTCATTTTTCACAATTTCTTCAGAAACGAAAATGAACGGAATGAGTCATTTTCCACAATTTCCTCAGAAACGAAAATGAACGGAATGAGTCATTTTCCACAATTTCTTCATAAATGAAAATGAATAGGGTTAACTCTAGACACACAACCAAACTTGCTGTGGTTTCTGTGCACTGAATTCCATAATTATGTATGCATCCATAATTACGCAATTCCTTGCACAGTCCGCACAATTTGTTTTGTAATGTGAAGGGGAAGAAAAATCAAACCTGTGATGAGTGTGACTAGACTATCATTGGGTCCTTTTAATTAGATCGACAAATGATCTCTTTAATTAGACCACCAAGGAGTCTTTTCAACTATCTCATCACATGATATTCCTAACCAGATTTTTGGATCAATCTGTTTAACTAGACCACTCAAGGGGTCTAATTATGGAATAGTATAATATAATCCAAGGGTATTTACTATTACGTAAAAGCCCATTGAGGATTTAATATAGTACCTTTGGATATCCTACTATGAATCCCTTATACGAAGATATGGAAGATTCTATGAGGATTTGGATAACGAAAACTTGGATTACACCAAAAAAAAAAACATAAAAAGGAACACATAAGCACATAATCACATAGTTGTTTAACTTGATTATTAATTTGTTATTAACTTGTTATCGATTGAAAATGGATATGGAAACCAGTCGATGGACTTCAATGTCCTCTGGGATCTATCTGAAAAGATTGGAAGATCTCCCAAAAATTCGATTTTGTTTTCAAAGAAACGTAATATTCGAATTAAGGAACACAACAATTTTAGGATTTACGGAAATACCCTTAGGTACCCTATTAAGGATTTATAGTGGTACTTTGGGTATTCGTCTAGTGTTGTAACTTGCGCCTTGTACTTCGTTTCCTTGGAAGAAACGGGTACTTAGGAATTTCGTGGAAAACGCCAGAGATCATAAAATAGAAAAATTTTGGGGGGTAGTTTGTTTTTCAAGGAATACGATTCCTTGATTGTCGGTATTGTAGGGGATATGTTGTTTATACATATAACCACATAAATACATTGCAATGTAAGTAAACGATTTATTTATAAACAATGATAACAACTGTTTCATGGACCTTGACAACAAAAGAAAATAATACATAAGACATGATTATTTCTAAAGGGTGTTGTCTTCTAGTCGGTTAGATGCTCATCCCTGTGCAGGATTTGCATTAGCAAGCTTTGGGCAATTTCTTCGGAAATGACCCATCTCGCCACAATTATAGCAAGAACCTGGTGGAAAGCGAGCTTGAGCAGGATTGTTGTCAGCTTGATTTGGTGCAACTGTAGCTCGGCAAACTTTTGTTGTATGACCTTTAAGTCCACAAATTTGGCATTCGCGGCACTTCACACTAGCATGATGATGAAGGTTACATTGGTTGCACAAGGGTAAAGTTCCATTGTATGGCTTCCTAGCAGGGGGTTGAGCTGGTTGGTTGGGGACGGCTTGACCATTGTGAGCGACCACGGCGAAGTTCTGAGAAGCCTTTCGCTTCTTTGACCTCTTAGGGGATCCAGTCTGTTCATCCATGGTCTTTGATTCCTCGATTGGTTTCTTATCATCTTTTCGGAAAAGTTTACCTTTCCTGATTTGAGAATCAGTCAAGGTAGCAGATAGCTCAATGGCCTGCCTAACCGTAATGGGGTTACTACCAGTAACAATATCCTGAACTGAGTCAGGGAGACCATCAATGTATTTTTCGATCGCCTTATCCAAAGGCGTAACCATGGTAGGACACAACAGGCTCAGCTCCTCATATCGATCAGTGTATGCTCGATGTTCACCGCTGTCTTGTTTAAGATCGTCGAATTCCCTTTCCAAGGCCCTGATCTCGTGACGAGGACAGAATTCCTTCATCATCAGTGCTCTAAGTTCTTCCCACGTTTGAGCCAGTGCCACTTCGGCGCCCCTATCTCTCATCACACCGTTCCACCATGTCAAAGCTCGTTTCTCAAAGACACTAGATGCGAAATCTACCTTTCGCTCGTTTGGACATTGAACATGTCTGAATGTGCTCTCTAAACTCTCGAACCATTGCAGAAATGCAGTCGCTCCTTGAGATCCAGAAAACTTAGATGGCTTAGCCGAGTTGAACGTCTTGAAGTTACAGGGGGCATTATTGTTGTTGAGGGCTTGGTTACATTGAGCAACGATGTTCGGGATTGCAGCAGTCATTTGCTGTGTAATGACAGCTGCCAGCTCTTCAATAGATACCTGATTTTCGCGTTGTGGAGGCATTCTAAAAAGGGGAAACAAGAGAGATAACAAATGAAATGGTATTGGGTAAGGATAGGATGTTATAATTACTGACCAAATCATGGGTGATGGTCATTTGTTTGAACCACGAAGCAAACAAACGACACACAAAGGCTGAATCAAAGCAATTAGATCCTCATAATGTATCGCGAAGACATGCTCGCCTATAAGTGGACACTCACCCCAAGAGTTCCCAGGTAAGAGTGACTGGTCCGATTATGTGGATTTGTACGAACACTCTAGCCTTAGACAGAAAACTCAGGGTACAGGCATTCACTCTTCCAGTTTGCACATGTTCACACTATTTAGGACCCAAAACTTTGACGAGATTTTGAAAACTCAAAGGGGTTCAAAACCTTATAACAGAGGGTTCAAAACCTTACAATAGAGGGTTCAAAACCTAGTAATCAATCATCCAAAAATAGATGATTAATTTTCAAAGAGGTTTTGAAATTTATGTTCTTGTTGCGGTTGTCACTTAAGCATAGGTGACGGTATTGTTTTATGTCTAAACGCAAGTAAACTCGCGTTAGGGTCCTAGGACGGTTATAGACTAGGTCAAAGCATTACTAAGAGTTAATTACATAGTTAGTCCCTGTGGTTTGCACAAAATAACAAGTTTAGGTACTAATAGTTTCTGATAACATTCTAGGGTATTAACTTTTCATTTTGTTACATCTGAGGGTATTAAGCTTATTTGTAGGCTTAAAATCACATTTTGTTAGTACCTAAGTATGTTATTTTGTGCAAACCACAGGGACTACCTATGTTATTACCTTAGAAGTTAATACCTCCAAACGTTACAAAATGAAAAGTTAATACCCTAGAAGGTGATTTTAAACTATTAGTACCTAAGTTTGTTATTTTGTGCAAACCACAGGGACTAACTATGTAATTAACTCCATTACTAATAACCTAATTCCCTATAACCATGGGCTCTGAAACCAACTTTTCTGTCACACCCCGACCACGTGAGACAACGAAACGTGGCGGAAACGTCGGGGAGTGTTGTAACAGAATTAATTGTTTCACAACCATGGAAATTAAAGTTTCGTTTTATTAATCAAATAAGAGAGTTACATTTTTTTTAACAAGAAACAAAGAGTACATAACAAAAATTTACTAGTTCTTGTCTCGTTTTAAGTCACTAAGGCACAGGTCCGCCTAAGTATGTCTCGATAAGTCCTATGCATCAACTCCTGAAAACACATGTGAAAATAGGTACGTCAGCATAAAAATGCCTGTGAGATACATAGGTTTTGTGAAAATAGGATTCATGACTTGTAAGTTTAAGAAAATGTTTAATAAAGTTTAGTCATGAACCTTGTAAATTGATTTGTTTTGTAAATCGTTTGAAAAACAATAAGTTCAGATGATATGTATAAATAAGAGAATAATGTATGGTTAAATGAATAACCATGTAAAATGAGTTTGTATAAGATAAGTTGTTTGTAAAACAATGTCTTGTGAAAAGTATGTTATTTGTATAAAATGTTATATGTCTCAAATTGAAATGATTCAAATAACGCTACGATATGTAATACCATACAAACACTTAAATATAGGAAGTACCAGCGGCGTATCCACCATGCTTGTATCATATTACACACGCCTCGTTACTTAAATCACTTACTCAAACCAAACCATCAAGATGTAATGTTTAACAATTGTAGAAATGTTTAGGTATAGTCAAATGTCTATTGTCAAATGTTTCACATGGTTCAATAGATACAAATGGTTCACATAATGTAATATAATGTGTTCATATGCTGGATGAGCATATGCAACAAAATGTAATGTAAAACAATGTACTAAGTATGCACACAATGGACATACATAGCATGAAATGTAATGTAAAACGATGTACTAAGTATGCACACAATGGACATACATAGCATGAAATGTAATGTAAAACAATGTACTAAGTATGCACACAATGGACATACATAGCATGAAATGTAATGTAAAACGATGTACTAAGTATGCACACAATGGACATACATAGCATGAAATGTAATGTAAAATGTTGTACTAATAGTGTACTAATGAACATAGCAAGCATATGATATGAAAACATGGAAACACGAAAGTAACAAGTAGGCACATGTGTTTCACCCCAAAACAGTTTGAAAATAGTAAAAGAGGGGTCTATGTACTCACTTGAGATTGCTTAGTAGTCCTTGAGTAACAACCAAACAATGCTAGAGATCACGGATATCAAACGGCACCTAATATAGGTAACTATGTTAATATACCGGACCTAAAATCGGAGGATTAGATAGAATGAGGGTTCGTAAACCAAATGAGTATGGGAACTCATGTAATATGGTTTAACAAAGCCCACATACTAAAATGAAACCTAACCTAAGTGCTTACGACCCATTACGACCCGTTTAGGTAGCTTATGCTACTTTAACGCGTCGTTCGCGTAAAACGCGTTCGGAACGCCTAACTAGCCCTATGATAAGTAAAATATGCCTTAACATGTCTAATATTGTTGCCAAATCAGTTTAGATACCAAAAGTTATGTTACATATGCTTAAAATGAATTTTGGCGTAAAAAGGGCATTTTGGTAATTTACCTAAGGCATATAAACTACCTATCATACAACTAACTAAACGTCGTGACCATAAGGTATAACCTCGGGAGGTTATTCCCTATATACTATGGTCACCTAATGTGTTTGGTCAGATCCTAATGATCGACTAAACGGGTCGGGTGCGAAGGTATAAGCGATTGTTTAGATCGCTTACCTTACGACCCTACATAAGCACTAAACTAAAAGTGACGAGCTAAGCATGTTAAAACATGCTTACCTAAGTTTAGAAAACAGGTTTGGTATCAAAAAAACGGTTTTGATACCTATAAGTAGTTTGGTTACAAAATACGCAATAACACGCATTTTGGCCGAAACTACGACTCGTCACTGAGCCTAGATAACGTGGTAATCAGTAGGTATAGTCACTAGGGACTATAACCATCGTGATTACACTCACGTTATGAAGTTCAAACGAACTTCGCGTTGACCATAAACTGGTCAATGCAGAAAGTCAAACAAAGTTTGACTTTTTAACGCTAAAAGAGTAAAAGAACGAAAGAACACTTACAAAGGGTCCCCGCTAGTAAATCTTGATCAAATAGCTCAGGTATGAAGCAATGGCTTCAACTTAGAGCTTTTAGATCAGATTTGTGGGTTTTTGGAGTTGGGATGGATGGGGTATTTATAGGATTCTTGGAACCGTTAAGATCGTTTCTTGAAAACCGTGATGTAATCTCAACCTTACACTTGTTGGAATGTTATGGAACATCAAATTGGCCCCTCATGAGCAGGAAAGGGCAAGTGTGGGTGAGTTTTGGGTGGTTAACAGCTGTAAACAGCTGTTAAATCTGATTAATCTGATCTGGGAAGCTGACGCGGGCCGCGTAAAGGATCACCCTGGGCTTACGCGGGCCGCCTGGGTGTCCTGATCAGAAAACAACTTTCAAAAATGACAGTTTAGGTCCCTGTTGTGGTTTAAGGCCATTTCCGACATGTTTAAGGCCCGTTAAGCCATCTTTAAGGCCCTAAAAGGATGTCTAAACATTGTGGACATGAAACATGCTCAAAAATATGCCGGATGTTGGTTCGTTTGGTCGTACGATCGCGATGTTCGCTTAATTACGACGGAATGCGCATAAGCGCGAAAAACGATCCAAATTGCGCGACGAATGGATTTTTCTTATGCCAAACACTAAAATAAAATATTTTAGTGCTTACATAAATTTTTGGATGTCCGGATATATTCAGAACGTAAGTTATGCGCGAAAATGCAAACTTATGCACTTTTTTGACGCTTTTAGTCCCTGAATGACCCAAAAGTTTATTTTAGCACACCAAACCCCTCAAAGCCTATTTCTAAGCTATGTAAAGGATATTTAAGGTGTTTTTAACTTATGGTCATGTTTCGGAATGTCTGTTACAGTTCAAATTGGCATACTTTCACAGTTTGTCAACTTTAGTCCCTATAAGCGATTTAACTTGATTTCGGCATACCAAACCATCCAAAACTTATTTCTAAGTTATGTAAAGGTTATTTAAGGTATGTTAAGCCTATTTCACTATTCCAGAGTGTTTGTTGCATTAAACTGGTTATATTTACGCATCAGATCGCGTATAACCTTTCAGATAGCGATTTAAAGCCCGAAATCGAACAAGAAATGATATGTGCAAATGATACACATATTTTTACAAATCCCAAGTATGAAACACAATATCTCATTGATTTGGTATTTGTTTGATGGTCACGGAGGCACAGTTGTCACATCGCACTTCAGTGATGGACGAATCTCACAAGTCCCTATATTCTATCCATCCTGGTGCTGACAAAATGTACAAGGATCTTCGTACTCAGTATTGGTGGCCTGGTATGAAGAAGGATGTTGCCTTGTATGTATCAAAATGCCTAACTTGTCTCAAAGTCAAGGCTGAACATCAACGACCATCTAGTTTGCTTGTACAACCAGAGGTACCGGTTTGGAAGTGGGAGAACATTGCGATGGATCTCATTACTAAGTTACCGCGTACATCTAGAGGTCACGATGCTATTTAGGTTGTTATCTATCGATTAGCGAAGTCAGCTCATTTTATACAGATTCACAAGGATCTATCTGCTGATAAACTTGCAAAGATTTATGTTGATGAGATTGTATCTCGACATGGTGTTCCTTTAGATATCATATCTGATCGTGATGCTCGATTTTCATCTCATTTTTGGAAGACCATGCAATCTGCTTTGGGAACCCAACTAAATCTAAGCACTGCTTATCATCCCCAAACAGATGGACAATCCAAGAGAACGATACAAACATTGGAGGATATGCTTAGAGCATGCGTGATAGACTTTGGTGGTAATTGGGATTCTCATCTACCGTTGATCGAGTTCTCTTACAACAACAGTTATCATGCTAGCATCAATATGGCACCGTTCGAAGCTTTATACGGTCGAAAATGTCATTCACCTGTCGGTTGGAATGAGATCGGTGAAGCTCAGCTTACTGGACCTGAGCTCATTCTGGAAACAACAGATAAAATCAAGAAAATTCGCGATAATCTTCTGACAGCTAGGAGCCGTCAAAAGAGTTACGCAGATATGCGACGCAAGCCCTTGGAATTTCAAGTCGGAGACCGTGTCCTACTCAAGGTATCCCCTTGGAAGGGAGTGGTGAGATTTGGAAAGAAAGGAAAACTTGCACCTTGATATGTTGGACCATTTAAGATTGTTGAAAAAATCAGAAAGGTTGCCTATCGACTTGAGCTACCTCCTGAACTTGGGAATATTCACCCAACATTCCACGTGTCCAATTTATGAAAGTGTTTAGCCGATACTGATCTTCATATTCCACTCGAAGAAATTCAAGTTAATGAAACAATGCACTTTGTCGAGAAACCTGTGGAGATAATGGACCGTGCAATCAAACAGTTGAAGAACAAGCGAATACGATTGGTCAAAGTTCGATGGGAGTCCAAACGTGGCCCAGAGTTTACTTGGGAACGTGAGAACCAAATGAAAGCGAAATATCCACTTTTGTTTTCACAAGTTTCCTCTAGTTAAAATTTTGGGACGAAAGTTCCTAAAGTAGGGGAGACTGTGACAATTGTGCTCTGTAAATGATATACGATGTAAAACAATATCAATTATCAATTAAACGATTTGTTTTGGTGTTATTATTCATGTATTTGTGTTTGATGATTTTACGATTTGATTCGAGTTCGATTTCAAGCTTTAAATCGCTTTCTAGAAAGTTATACGCAAACTGATGCGTAAATGTAATCAATTTAACGCGACAAACACTCCGGAATAGTGATATAGGCTTAACATACCTTAAATAACCTTTACATAACTTAGAAATAAGTTTTGGAGGGTTTGGTGTGTCGAAAACAAGTTTATTCGATCGTAGGGACTATTTGTGTCAAACTGCGAAACTATGCCGATTCGTATTGTCACACCCTCAAAATACCACCTAGGGAGTGTCCCTGTTAGGCGTGTGACCCACTAGCAACGAGCCACCAATTACATTGAATCCATAAGTTTAAAATAAAGTTTCATCATTTAATATTAAAATCCAAACATAAGTTATTCGAAACCAGCAAATTCAGCGGAAGCGTTAACGTATCACAATATAAACATTTTCCAAACAAATGTAAGAACCAATGTTCAATACATAAAACCTATCGGTGTGAACCATGACCACTCATGCCCTCCAGCCAGCAAGTTCCTGTTCCAAGATACCTAACGTCCTGCGAGCATGTAACAAGTGTATCAGATAAAGCTGGCGAGTTCACAGTTTTAGAAAACGTTTGTTACCAGTTGTATGTAAAACAGTTCACCGACAAATGCAAGTAATATTGTTAATATCTCATTTCCGAACAAGACAGCTCCTGAAATACATGACTGCCCTTCCCACGTACTCCTATCTAGTACTGGGCCCCGACTGGGTCATGACTTGTGCAGTTCTTCCTGTAGGTCCATTACGTAAGTCATCACTTTCTCGTGTTGCGTCGGTGTGTAAACATTGCAGAGTTGGGATTCGAAAGCTGAAAAGACGTCCTCCTGTTTTGTCCTTCACGAACACAGCACCCTACTGTGCTAAAGAGATTTAAGCTGCGCAATCTTCGAAAATCATGTGGTGAATTTGCGATAGAGTCTAGTGTGACCAAGAAATTGCTGCATCCTCGAAGGGATCTCTGATGTCGATCAGTTTCTAACCAAAACGGGTCTCAGCGAGGTCCATGTGTATTCCCACTTCGTTGGTTACATGTTTAAATGCATCTCTCGAATCCAGATGTTACACTAAACAAGACTTGGCACGTAGATGCTCCTCCCCTAGAAGCCCTACGATGAAATACAAGTGCCGTTCATGGTGCTCCTTTCTCCTGGAAGTGATTCAAAATGTCCTAGATAAACACGGTTAATTCATGTTGTCCATAAAGCTGCTGGTGTGTTGATTAACTCAATGGTTATGGTATACAAAGTCTCACTGGCCGTATTGCGTTAGTTATGCCGTTGCAGGAACGTTTTCCCCTTGGACTCCCATCTGATGATAGTTCGCCCTTTCGTCAATCCTCGAATGGAAGCTTGTCCCTCGCAACTGGTCAACAGGTTGTCACTACAATGGCCGAGGCAAACAGTTCTTGACTATCACCTTGCTGAGTTCTCAATAGTCAGTACACATATGAAAAAGGCCCATCTTCCCTAATACAACTGGGGCTCCCCCAAAGCAAAGAACTAGGTCCAACAAAACTCCTGTCCAACAGTTCCTGTAGTTGATTTGACGGTTCTTGCGACCCTCCTGGTGCAAAACGGTAGGAGTACGAGTAAGCAGGGCTGCCCCTGACGTGAGATCAAACTGAGATTCCGCCTAACAATTGTGGAAGTAAACCTGAAAGTTCCTCAAGTAACACGCTAAGAGGGATCACGATCAATTGGTGGGTCCTCGATCCTCTTTCTCCTTAGCTACAACATCAGTAACGGTTGCTAGTATAGCGGAGTAATCCCTCCGTAGACACTTCTGGCCTTCATAGCTGAAATGGCGCTAACCTTTGCACCACTCTGATGCTTTAGAGCAAATAACGATTCTCCACACAAGGTCTTCTCCTCACTGGTGTATCTGCGCAATCTCTGGATAACCGATCCACCCTAACTACTGTATTGCAACCATCAAGGGTAGTGGAAGGAAGGTTGATGTCGAACACCTGTCCCCCAAGGTCGAGTTTGCATCTCAGCGAACGTATAAGGCTTCAATTGACTTGCATCAGCCGACTCCACAACAGTTTCGGTTTCAAGAAGCATCAGGGTTAACAGAACAGAGTCGAAGCGAATAACTACCCATCCAAGCTATCGTGTTGCTATTACGCCTGGTATAGCCTATGCCAATACTAAATGTCCTTCCATGAGCTTCATTTCCAGTGTTGTTTTCGTCACGAGAATTTCCAGTACTGCCGTCGTTCCCTTGGTTGTCGTCACCTTGACTTAGCACAGTCAATCCTTGTCGAGGTCACCTTCGTTTACATTCTGTAAGCTACGATCACGAGTACCTTGATGTTGCCGTGACTGTTGCCTCTAATATTGTTTCCTGTAACGGTGTCCTACGTCCTTTCACCAACCAGGTCCATCTTTTCACATTCCGCGCCACGTCCTAAGGCACTACTCATGGTGCAGGCGGTTACACAGTCCGCTCTACAGTCAATCGTCATCGATTTTGTCCCGGGTGGTTCGTAAGAGTCGACTCCCATGAGTCGCTGGCTGGGGTTAAGGATTCGATCGAAGTCAATTTGCTGGTGTTCGTTGTCGGAAGTCAGGGTTGTCCAAATACTGGGACCGGTAAAGTGCTACACCCATCCTCTTGTCCCTCGATCTAATAGGTTAATTGAGTATTACATGGTATGTTACGAGAGTGTTGCAGAAGTGATCGCACTTCGGGATCTAAGACGTTAATACGTTAAGTTCCAGCAAACGAAGAAAAGCGAGAAAAGTATAGACCAATCATTTGACGCTGTGCCATCCAACTCAAGGACGTTCGTGCAAGCAACAAACATTCTACACGATTCGCTAGGCGTTCAGATGTGTGTTCAGGTAATACTCGATAGCATCGAGATTCATAAGGATTTAAAGTGGAGTGAAAAAAAATCACGTTCAAGTAAGAGACAATCACTGCTATGACTCTTATAGACTGTTGTGTGTCACATCGATCTAATAACACAACGGAACCCCTTTTTCACTTGTTAAGCCTCACTGAGACTCGCATGCACCCCACATTATTATTATGTGTGCACCCACAATAATATGGTGATTTGCATGCTTATCTCAGCTCCTCCTAACTCATGTCAAATGGTTCCTCCAACTCAAGTAGCAACAAAGAGCATTATGAAACGTGAGTCATGAATGTTTAGGGAAATACCACCCTATCGGTCACATGTAACATACAAGTAATACATGAATTCATACTGTTATGCTAAGTGTGTATTCACATGTGATGTTGTCTAATGCCAAATACTAGAGTTATTGTGCAATAGTAAACAAGAGACGAACCTTGTAGTCTGGAGCTGAGTGTCATGGTCGATTTCGGATCTGTTCGGTTATAGTCTGGTTTTATAAAAACGTTTTAAAACCAAGTTCACTATAACCAGTGGCTCTGATACCAAACTGTCACACCCTCAAAATACCACCTAGGGAGTGTCCCTGTTAGGCGTGTGACCCACTAGCAACGAGCCACCAATTACATTGAATCCATAAGTTTAAAATAAAGTTTCATCATTTAATATTAAAATCCAAACATAAGTTATTCGAAACCAGCAAATTCAGCGGAAGCGTTAACGTATCACAATATAAACATTTTCCAAACAAATGTAAGAACCAATGTTCAATATATAAAACCAATCGGTGTGAACCATGACCACTCATGCCCTCCAGCCAGCAAGTTCCTGTTCCAAGATACCTAACGACCTGCGAGCATGTAACAAGTGTATCAGACAAAGCTGGCGAGTTCACAGTTTTAGAAAACGTTTGTTACCAGTTGTATGTAAAACAGTTCACTGACAAATGCAAGTAATATTGTTAATATCTCATTTCCGAACAAGACGGCTCCTGAAATACATGACTGCCCTTCCCACGTACTCCTATCTAGTACTGGGCCCCGACTAGGTCATTAGTTCACATCCGTCCTATCTAGGAGCGGTGTGAGGGTGCCAAACCTAAGTAGCGCTACCAACTAATACCCGTTACCCTCCAGGTAACAATATAAGGGACTTACAAAAATGATAGGTGAGAATATTAACCAATATACCCGTTTTTACCCAAAAGACTTATCCCTCCACGGGATACCCACTGACTGTCCCCAACCACTGGGACGCATGCTCGAATGTAGTGAACTTACCTTAGTTTTGCTCGGTAAGATTAGCTATTCGTTTTATCGTTGAACACTCCAAACCCTAATATGGTTCCAATGATAGTCAGTTTCGTTTACATAGAATTTGCTCATTCATTGTGTATTTCCCACATGTGATAGACAATTATGGCACACATTATCATACAGGTTACAATGAGTATTCAGTTTACATGTATTTTCACAATACAACACATAAATCATACTAACTCACATGAAATGTTCATATCTCATACACACGAATATGCACGTAGCAACAATATTTCATAACACACTATACCCACTGTAGTTATCAAAATCTTGTTTCAAGACCACATAAGATCCGACATGACTCGGCAGCCCGTGTTTAAACCCACACCAAGTCCAACCAAAAGCACCTAACCAGCCCCCCTCCCCTTATCTATATGCGTAGCCCACTAACCATCGGCCCAATCAAGCTTCATTAAAAGTGCGGCCCAATTGTATGCAATACCATTTACCAACAGTTACACAAGTGTATTAAGAAATCAATTTCACCAACTCATTATTCAATAAAGGCTAATGAAGTCATAACTGATCTGTTGTGAGGGTAACTTGAATATATTAGCTGGTCGATCCATGTGCTGATGGATGATACATGTATATATAACAGCCACTCATTCGTCACTTAATTATTGGTTATTATTATTTTATTTTATTTTTTTTCGAGAAGAATATATAGGTTTCTTTTAATATTTCTTGAATTCAAGCAGCAAAACAATATTATCATCACTGATTTCATCGATTAAATACCTACTTACTGATCAAAGGCCGGTTTATATCTTAATTTAAAACCAATCCAAGCTTTTAAATATAGAGTGGCATATTACAATTCATCATACAGAATACTCATAACAGTTTCCTTTTCATTGATTATTAATTACCAACAATTATCAATACACACCCATCCTTATCTAATTAATCTATCACTTATTCCTATGCCCAGGGGCGGACCTATAGGTAGTTAAGGGGTGGCGTCCGCTACCCCTTGGTCGGAAAAAATTTGGAAAAATTAGTGTAAATTTTGGAAAAATTTGACGTTTTTTCGATTTCGTTACCGCTTATTTATAAAACGTTACCGCTTGGTCGGAATCCTAGATCCGCCACTGCCTATGCCACAATCCCAACATGCTCTGACAGTTCCATCATGATTCATAACCCAATCAATTTCGAATAACAATGTGATAATCTCGATCATATCCCTCTTAGATTTCCAATGCATAATTATATTTTCATTCCACATGTTTTTACCTATAAACACATAGTCAACAGTTTATCAAATCAAGTCATATCCAATGCTTAACATAAATCTAGTGATTCAACATGACAAGGAATTATCAATTATTTATCAACAAGAAACATCCAAATCGGATCACACAAATCACCGCATAGAATCCTAGTTTATAATCAGCATCCGTACAATCATACTCATCTCGGTTCTAGCAAAACCTTAAATCGTAGTTATTCTAATATTTATCACAATCACAATTACATAATCAACACATAACATCACGTATCAACCACATAATATATGTATCAAATAAGAACATGACCAAAACTAAATCAAATAAGCAAGAGGTACCACCGAGACACTGACCTAGAGAGGAGTGGAGGAAGGTAAAGCTTCGGATGATGATGATCACCGTTGGTTCCAAAGGAGAAGATAAAGAATACTAGGGTTTGTTGTGATTATTCCAAAACAAAACAGAATCACGTGCCCATATCTAAAGATATACGAAATTCATGAATGGTGGGCTCAAGTGGTGTGGGCCGGACTCAAATGTGGGGCCGGGATAAATTAGAGAACTAAGGTGTGTCCTATCTTTATATGCGGCCCTAACCGAACCATTGACCCAAAATAAAACCCACTACACGAACAAGCATGCTCAAATACGTTACATGTTAAACACGTTTGTTTAACAGAATATAATAGCACGGAACATGTAACACATAGAAGAGAAATAACGAGGAGTTAAGATCACAAGCTTAAACGTTACCAATCTTGAAAGTTCGGGTTGTCACATCATCCCCAACTTGAAAGAAATTTCGTCCCGAAATTTGACAAGTAATCCAACACGACAAGATGTTACCTCAGGATGACTGTGGATTTTCCGCGGGTACCACATCATCCCCAACTTGAAAGGGAATTTCGTCCCGAAATTCATCAATGATAACAAAGGTTGACTCAACCGACAGAACAACTGGACGAATCTTGACGTCCTGGTTCATGATTTCAGTAGGTTCCTCCACGACGGTAACTTGTCATTAACCTCAGACTCTAACAAAGGTGTCACAAGCGTTTCATCGGGCAACCACTGCCTCAGATTCGAGACATCAATGCCATCATGCACGTTACCCAATCCGTCAGGTAACTCGAGTTTGTAGGCGACCTTGCCCATGCGTTCTAGAATTTTGAATGGCCCACCATAACGTAAGTTAAGCTTGTCACACTTTCCAAGGCGTACCGCACCCTCCCAGGGTGAGACTTCCAATATGATACGTTCGCCTGCAGTGAAATCCCAGTGTTTCCTAAGTCAACAGGTTTCCTAGCGGTCACGCGTTGTCACCACACGATTTTCAATCTAAACAATCTTCCCAAGAGTTTCGAGTGCAAGTCCGGGTCTCGTGATTAGGTTGTCATCCACCCCAGTCCAGCAAGGAGGTTGGCATTATCATCCATGTAATGCCTCAAACAGAGTTGTATGCATAGTAGGATGGTGACAGTGCATTAGAACTCACCCAAAGATAAAGTGTCCTTCCAGATGTTTACTAAAGTCAATCACACACATGCTCGCAGCATGTCTTCGTGTGTCAGGTATAGCTCAAAATCAAAGGTAACAAGAGCTGGCACCTCGTGCCTAAATGCCGCCTCTCTCGGGGGAACATCCACAGTTGTGAAGACTCGTCAGTTTCCTTGGTTGCAAGAAAGTGTGCTGGTAACGTGAAACAATCAACGATCACCCAGGTGATAACGATAATGTTTCCGTTTCGAGTTTTAGGTAGACTAGCGACAAAATCCATGGAAGTCTGTTCTCATTCTCATATGGGTGTTTCTGGTTGCCAATATCCCACCTTGACTTTCCCACAAGTCAAACATCGTTCTCATGCGTTGCTATGTGGGCCTTCAGGCCCGGTCATCCGTACATGGTCTTCAGGTTTTAATTCATCCTATCTAAACTCAGATGAATATGATATGGAGGCCCGTGTGCTTCGCCTGCACCAGTTCCCTAAGGTTGCTGTATAGTGAGGTCCATATTCGTTCCATGATGTAGCAAATATCGTTCGACCTGCCAAAGGTTGCTCCCCATGCCCCGCATAGGTCAATCTTGAGAACTCTCTACCTTCAGTTCTTCAGTTCGAGCAAGGCGAGTCTGATCAGGTATGTTAGAGTCAATAGCAAGCTGCAAGGCTCGTGCACGTCCAGGTTTCACGGTCGTATTCATTCAAAAGTTCCATCCAGCGATGCCATCACATGTTTAGCTTTTTTGAAACAAGGGTACACGGGAGGCTCTCGGTCTAAGTGGTGCATTCGGTACCGTCCAAGTAATGCCTCCAATTTAAACCCAAAGTCTACAGCTTCCACCGCAGGTCATGACTTGTGCAGTTCTTCCTGTAGGTCCATTACGTAAGTCATCACTTTCTCGTGTTGCGTCGGTGTGTAAACATTGTAGAGTTGGGATTCGAAAGCTGAAAAGTCATCCTCCTGTTTTGTCCTTCACGAACACAACACCCTACTGTGCTAAAGAGATTTAAGCTGCGCAATCTTCGAAAATCCTGTGGTGAATTTGCGATAGAGTCTAGTGTGACCAAGAAATTGCTGCATCCTCGAAGGGATCTCTGATGTCGATCAGTTTCTAACCAAAACGGGTCTCAGCGAGGTCCATGTGTATTCCCACTTCGTTGGTTACATGTTCAAATGCATCTCTCGAATCCAGATGTTACACTAAACAAGACTTGGCACGTAGATGCTCCTCCCCTAGAAGCTCTACGATGAAATACAAGTGCCGTTCATGGTGCTCCTTTCTCCTGGAAGTGATTCAAAATGTCCTAGATAAACACGGTTAATTCATGTTGTCCATAAAGCTGCTGGTGTGTTGATTAACTCAATGGTTATGGTATACAATGTCACACCCCGACCACATAGAACATACAAAACGTGGCGGAAACATCGGGGAGTGTTGTAACAGAATTAATCGTTTCAAATCCATGGCAATTGAAGTTTCGTTTTATTGATTAAAAGTGTTACAATGTCTTAACAAACAAGGAAATACAACATAATTAACTAGTCTTGCATCTTTTATTGTCACTAAAGCCCAAGTCTGCCTATGTGTATCTTGATCATCTTATGCAACAGCTCCTGAAAAACACATGTGAAAATAGGTACGTCAGCATAAAAATGCCTGTGAGATACATAGGTTTTGTGAAAATAGGTTTCATGACTTATGTTTGAGAAAATGTTTAGTCATGAACCTTTTAATTTGCTTTGTTTTGTAAATCATTTGAAAAACAATAAGTTCAGATGATAAGTATAAATAATAGAGTAATGCATGGTTAAATGAGTAACCATGTAAAAATGAGTTTGTATTAGTTAAGTTGTTTGTAAAACAATGTATTGTAAAAAGTATGTTATTTGTATAAAATGTTATATGTATCAAACTGAAATGATTCAAATAACGCTACGATATGTAATACCATACAATCACTTATATATAGGAAGTACCAGCGGCGTATCCACCATGCTTGTATCATATTACACACGCATCGTTACTTAATCACTTAATCAAACCAAACCAACAATGTAATAAGTCTAGGTTTAAACCAATAGTCAAAAGTCCTTGTATAAACCATGTCAAATGTTTATAATCCAAAAGTAGTCAAGTAATGTATAACCAAAATGATATGTATAGCAAGTAAAATTTAGACTACTTAAACCATAAGTAAAAATGTACAAAACAAAGTATTGAAGTAAAACTTGGTTTAAATCAAAGTTATGTTTTGTAAGATATATGCATGCTATACTGAATATGAACATTTATGCGGTATTGTGAAAATTCATACATCCAAGCCTTGAGACAGACGGATAACCATGTAAAAGTGAGTTATCAAGAGAATATGTATTCGGATTCGGTCATTCCTTTCATCCCCTTTCCCTGGGATGTCCGGAACGGGATTTGTCAAGTCCTATGGTACCACTACCTACTACCGAGCGGCATGATCGGTGTTAATGAATGTACATTGTATCATTTAAACAAACCAAATGTCATACCAAAATGTAAGCATGTGATGAAGATAATGTACCTAGTAAGCTAGTGTAAACATACAAGGTAGAGCTGTAAAACAATGTGTCCATATGTTACTGGAACATATGCAACAGAGATGCAATGTAAAATGATGTACTAAGTATGCGAAGTCATCATACAAAGTAGAAAAGTCATGTAAAACAATGTACTAAGTATGCAAAGTCATCATACAAAGTAGAAAATGTAATGAAATCATGTACTAATAGTGTACTAATGAGCATAGCAAGTATATGATGTAAAAACAATGGAAAGCACGAAAGTAACAAGTAGGCACATGTGTTCCACCCCAAAACAGTTTGGAAAACAGTAAAAGAGGGGTCTATGTACTCACTTGAGATTGCTCAGAAGTCCTTGAGTAACAACCAAACAATGCTAGAGATCGCGGATATCAAACGGCACCTAATATAGGTAACTATGTTAATTAACCGGACCTAGATCGGAAGATCGGGTAGCATTAGGGTTTGTAAACCAAACGAGTGTAGAGACTCGTGTCATTTGGTTTAACAAAGCCTACATACTAAATGAAACTTAACCTAAGTGTTTACGACCCATTACGACCCGTTTAGGTAGCTTATGCTACTTTAACGCGTCGTTCGCGTGAAACGCGTTCGGATCGCCTAACTAGTCCTATGACAAGTGTTATATGCCTAAACATGTTACATAATCAGTTATGTGACAAAAGTTTAGGTTACATATGCTTAATTACCAATTATACATGAAAAGGGTATTCTGGTAATTTACCTAAGGCATATAAATTATCTATCATACAACTACTTAAACGATGTGACCATAGGGTATAACCTCGGAAGGTTATTCCCTACCTACTATGGTCACCTAATGTATTTGGTCGGATCCTAATGATCGACCAAACTGGGTCGGGTTCGAGGGTATAAGCGATTTATTAGATCGCTTACCCTACGACCCTAGACAACGTGGTAATCAGTAGGCATAGTCCCAAGGGACTATGACCATCGTGATTACAATCACGTTGCGAAGTTCAAACGAACTTCGCATTGACCATTACTGGTCAACGCTGAAAGTCAAACAAAGTTTGACTTTCTGACTCGAAAAGCAGTAAAAATAAGGAAAAGAACGAAAGAATACTTACGAAGGGTCCCCGAATGCTAACCTCGATCCAAGAACTCAGGTATGAAACAATGGTTTCAACTTAGAGCTCTCAAATCAAGATTCTAGTGATTTTAGCTATGGAATGGGTTGGGTATTTATAGGAATACCCGAACCGTTAGGATCGTTTCATGTAAAACGTGCCATGATCCAAGGCGTACACTTGTCGGAACCTTATGGTGACTTAAAATGGTTCTTATCCGCTGACTAGACGATTGGGAACATGTGGGTGAGAATCAAACAGCTGCAACCTGCTGTGAAATACACTGAATCTGGTCTGCAAGTTACCTTACGGACCGTAAGGTCAATGGTGTTGAGGTCCGTAAGCTTACTTTGGCAGAATTACAGTTTTGGTCCCTGCAATGCAATCAGTCCATTTTTGACACGTTTAAGGCCCGTTAACCCCATTTCAAAGCTCTAAAATGAAGTTAAAGTATAGGGAACTTAAAATATGTTCAAAAATATGACGGATGTCGGATCGTTTGGCCGTACGAACGCGATGTTCGCTTAATTACGACGGAATGCGCATAAGCGCGAAAAACGAACCAAATGACGCGACGAATGGATTTTTCTTATGGCGAACACTAAAATAAAATGTTTTAGTGCTTACATAAATTTTTGGATGTCCGGATGTATTCAGAACGTAAGTTATGCGCGAAAATGCAAACTTGTGCACTTTTTGACACTTTTAGTCCCTGAATGACCCAAAAGTTTATTTTAGCACACCGAACACCTCAAAGCCTATTTCTAAGCTATGTAAAGGATATTTAAGGTGTGTTTAACTTATGGTCATGTTCCGGAATGTTCGTTACAGTTCAAATTGGCATACTTTCGCAGTTTGTCAACTTTAGTCCCTGTAAGCGATTTAACTTGATTTTGCCATACCAAAGCCTTCAAAACTTATTTCTAAGTTATGTAAAGGTTATTTAAGGTATGTTAAGCCTATTTCACTATTCCGGAGTGTTCGTTGCATTAAACTGGTTATATTTACGCATCGGTGCGCGTATAACCTTCCAGAAAGCGATTTAGAGTTTGAAATTGAACAAGAATTGATATGTGCAAATGATACACATATTTTTACAAATCCCAAGTATGAAATATAATATTTCATTGGTTTGGTATTTGTTTGATGGCCGTGGAGGCACAGGTGTTACAGTCTCCCCTACTTTAGGAAATTTCGTCCCGAAATTTATTTAGAGGAAACTTGTGAGAGCTTGAAAACATGAAGTTGAAAAGATCGAACAATATTGATTAGGGTTCTGAACTTCTAGTAACCTTTAATAACATCATGATTGCCATGTAAGAGGGATACTTATATACAAGTATATGAAGCGTCATTGGTGCGTCCACCGTACCTCCATTACATCGTTCTCATTTTGTTATTGTTGTCACTATCGGTTCTTACACATAATAAACCTTACTTGGTATCTGTGCACTAAATTTCATAATTATGTACGCGTCCATAATTAGACAATTCCTTGCACAGTTCACACAGTCTATTTTATAATGTGTAGTGTAAAACCAAATGAACAAACCTGTGATGAGTGTGACTAGACCGCCATCAAGTCCTTTTAATTAAATCAATAAATGATCTAAATAGACTATCCAGGAGTCTGTTCAGCTAATCACTAGATGTCGTTCTTTAACCAAATTGTGAATCAATCTTTTAGACTAGACCACTAAAAGGATCTCTTATGAAACATGGAGCGGTACTTATATAATCCAAGGGTCTTAACTATTACATAGAAGCCCATTAAGGATTGAAGGTAGTACCTTTTGAATATCCTGCTACGAATCCCTCATATGAAGATATGAAAGATTCTGCGAGGATTTGGATAACGAATATCCAGAGTATTAAAAACACAAAAATGCATAAAAGAAAACATAAGATGAATTAACACATAGTCACATAACCACAAAATTGTTTAACTAGAAGTTTGTTCTGCTAACAGAGTACATGTATTTAAAGCACACTAGGAATCCATCTCGTGGATTTCATTTGGCACTTTAAACATTATCAAGAATCTAACTATAAAGATAGAAAGATTCAAAAAGAAAATTCGATTTCGATTATAAAGAATCGAAATGTTCGAATTAAGGTACATAAGGAATCCGATTAAGGACTCTGATTTGAACGATAATCATCCACAAGGATCTAATTGTAAAGATAAAAAGATCCCATATGAATTTTAGAAGTTGTAGATGTTTTGTAACCTTGCACTGGATGTGCTTAGGTCAAAACATGATGTAAAAATGCTTATGAAGTTGAGATGCTTGATATGTCAAGGCGACATATGAAGCAGAATTTTGAAGGTTAAGTCAATGTATGAGGAAAATATTTTTGAAAACTATGCATGGGATTCTTTTAAGAAAAATGTGTTTAACGTTTTTGAAACTTTATATATAATACTTTTGAAATCATAAAGTAGGTGTATTAGGTAGATATATTTACAAAATGTTTTAAAATCATGCGAGATGAATTTTGAAATTATGTATAAGGTTTTTGAAAGACATGAATGATGCTTTTCGAAATCATGCACTTGATCAGAAAATGTATTGTGTTAATATTGTCTTCAGACTATATGAAATATTTTGAAATTAGGAAGGTTGGTTTTGATAACATGGCCAATGTTTTTGAAATAACATAGACAATGCATCTAGAAAATTTGTTTTCAAACTATATGAAATGTTTTGAGACCATGAAGATTGTTTTTGAAATTCTTGTACTGTGTATGTTGAAAAATCAAAATGTAATGGGTATGAGATTTGAAAATACCCTTAGTTATTTAACCAAGGATTTCAGAGGCACAGATGTGCAGAAGCATGATCACTCATAATGTCACTTTATTTTCTGTACTATGTTTCTTAGAATGAAACGAGTACTTAAAATTTTTGAGGGAATCATGAGCGATCATTTGAAAGAGAGAACCACAAGAGTAGTTTGTAAGGAACATAGTTCCTTGATGTAGGTATCATAGGAAAAGTCATACACACCTAGCAGGGGGTTGAGCTGGTTGGTTGGGGACTGCTTTACCATTGTGAGCGACCATGGCGAAGTTCTGAGAAGCCTTTCGCTTCTTTGACTTCTTAGGGGATCGTTCATCCATGGTCTTTGATTCCTCGATTGGTTTATTGGCTGATGGTGTTGTCGCCTGACTAGGTCCTGCCTGTCTTGGTGACTCTTGAGTGGCTTCATCCTGGAGATGATACATGGCAGTAGCTAATTCAACAGTCTTCAGGACTACTTCGCCTATTCGCTGAGCTAATTTGGCTGCTTGCTCAGATATCTGGGCGTCATTGTGATGAAGAGACATTCTTGAAGAAGAAGAAAGGCATAGGGAGAAACAGGTGAAAGATTATTGGACATTCAAAACAGAATGATAACGCATGAAAATTGCGATCATTTGTTTGTTACCTAAGGCAAACAAATGAGACGGTGACTAATCAAAGTAAATGGGTCAAAAATAATGTATCGCGAAGACATGCTCGCCTATAAGTGAACACTCACCCCAAGAATTCCCAGGTAAGCACAACTGGTCTCGCGTCTGATTAGATGTATACGAAGTGCTTGCCTAGACAGAAAACCCAGAATATAGGCATTCACCCTTCCAGTTTGCACGTGTTCACATTATTTAAAACCCAAAACCTTGACGAAGTTTTGAAAACTCAAAGGGTTTCAAAACCATATAATAGAGAGTTCAAAACCTTACAATAGAGGGTTCAAAACCATGTAATCAATCATCCTAGAACAGATGATTAGTTTTCAAAGCGGTTTTGAATTTTATGTTCTTGTTGTGGTCGTCCCCTAAGGATAGGTGATGGTATTGTTTTATGACTAAACGCAAGTAAACTCGCGTTAGGGTCCTAAGAAGGTTATAGACTAGGTCAAAGCATTACTAATAACCTAATTCCCTATAACCATTGGCTCTGATACCATCTTTTCTGTCACACCCCGACCACGTAGAACATACAAAACGTGGCGGAAACATCGGGGAGTGTTGTAACAGAATTAATCGTTTCAAATCCATGGCAATTGAAGTTTCGTTTTATTGATTAAAAGTGTTACAATGTCTTAACAAACAAGGAAATACAACATAATTAACTAGTCTTGCATCTTTTATTGTCACTAAAGCCCAAGTCTGCCTATGTGTATCTTGATCATCTTATGCAACAGCTCCTGAAAAACACATGTGAAAATAGGTACGTCAGCATAAAAATGCCTGTGAGATACATAGGTTTTGTGAAAATAGGTTTCATGACTTATGTTTGAGAAAATGTTTAGTCATGAACCTTTTAATTTGCTTTGTTTTGTAAATCATTTGAAAAACAATAAGTTCAGATGATAAGTATAAATAATGGAGTAATGCATGGTTAAATGAGTAACCATGTAAAAATGAGTTTGTATTAGTTAAGTTGTTTGTAAAACAATGTATTGTAAAAAGTATGTTATTTGTATAAAATGTTATATGTATCAAACTGAAATGATTCAAATAACGCTACGATATGTAATACCATACAATCACTTATATATAGGAAGTACCAGCGGCGTATCCACCATGCTTGTATCATATTACACACGCATCGTTACTTAATCACTTAATCAAACCAAACCAACAATGTAATAAGTCTAGGTTTAAACCAATAGTCAAAAGTCCTTGTATAAACCATGTCAAATGTTTATAATCCAAAAGTAGTCAAGTAATGTATAACCAAAATGATATGTATAGCAAGTAAAATTTAGACTACTTAAACCATAAGTAAAAATGTACAAAACAAAGTATTGAAGTAAAACTTGGTTTAAATCAAAGTTATGTTTTGTAAGATATATGCATGCTATACTGAATATGAACATTTATGCGGTATTGTGAAAATTCATACATCCAAGCCTTGAGACAGACGGATAACCATGTAAAAGTGAGTTATCAAGAGAATATGTATTCGGATTCGGTCATTCCTTTCATCCCCTTTCCCTGGGATGTCCGGAACGGGATTTGTCAAGTCCTATGGTACCACTACCTACTACCGAGCGGCATGATCGGTGTTAATGAATGTACATTGTATCATTTAAACAAACCAAATGTCATACCAAAATGTAAGCATGTGATGAAGATAATGTACCTAGTAAGCTAGTGTAAACATACAAGGTAGAGCTGTAAAACAATGTGTCCATATGTTACTGGAACATATGCAACAGAGATGCAATGTAAAATGATGTACTAAGTATGCGAAGTCATCATACAAAGTAGAAAAGTCATGTAAAACAATGTACTAAGTATGCAAAGTCATCATACAAAGTAGAAAATGTAATGAAATCATGTACTAATAGTGTACTAATGAGCATAGCAAGTATATGATGTAAAAACAATGGAAAGCACGAAAGTAACAAGTAGGCACATGTGTTCCACCCCAAAACAGTTTGGAAAACAGTAAAAGAGGGGTCTATGTACTCACTTGAGATTGCTCAGAAGTCCTTGAGTAACAACCAAACAATGCTAGAGATCGCGGATATCAAACGGCACCTAATATAGGTAACTATGTTAATTAACCGGACCTAGATCGGAAGATCGGGTAGCATTAGGGTTTGTAAACCAAACGAGTGTAGAGACTCGTGTCATTTGGTTTAACAAAGCCTACATACTAAATGAAACTTAACCTAAGTGTTTACGACCCATTACGACCCGTTTAGGTAGCTTATGCTACTTTAACGCGTCGTTCGCGTGAAACGCGTTCGGATCGCCTAACTAGTCCTATGACAAGTGTTATATGCCTAAACATGTTACATAATCAGTTATGTGACAAAAGTTTAGGTTACATATGCTTAATTACCAATTATACATGAAAAGGGTATTCTGGTAATTTACCTAAGGCATATAAATTATCTATCATACAACTACTTAAACGATGTGACCATAGGGTATAACCTCGGAAGGTTATTCCCTACCTACTATGGTCACCTAATGTATTTGGTCGGATCCTAATGATCGACCAAACTGGGTCGGGTTCGAGGGTATAAGCGATTTATTAGATCGCTTACCCTACGACCCTAGACAACGTGGTAATCAGTAGGCATAGTCCCCAAGGGACTATGCCCATCGTGATTACAATCACGTTGCGAAGTTCAAACGAACTTCGCATTGACCATTACTGGTCAACGCTGAAAGTCAAACAAAGTTTGACTTTCTGACTCGAAAAGCAGTAAAAATAAGGAAAAGAACGAAAGAATACTTACGAAGGGTCCCCGAATGCTAACCTCGATCCAAGAACTCAGGTATGAAACAATGGTTTCAACTTAGAGCTCTCAAATCAAGATTCTAGTGATTTTAGCTATGGAATGGGTTGGGTATTTATAGGAATACCCGAACCGTTAGGATCGTTTCATGTAAAACGTGCCATGATCCAAGGCGTACACTTGTCGGAACCTTATGGTGACTTAAAATGGTTCTTATCCGCTGACTAGACGATTGGGAACATGTGGGTGAGAATCAAACAGCTGCAACCTGCTGTGAAATACACTGAATCTGGTCTGCAAGTTACCTTACGGACCGTAAGGTCAATGGTGTTGAGGTCCGTAAGCTTACTTTGGCAGAATTACAGTTTTGGTCCCTGCAATGCAATCAGTCCATTTTTGACACGTTTAAGGCCCGTTAACCCCATTTCAAAGCTCTAAAATGAAGTTAAAGTATAGGGAACTTAAAATATGTTCAAAAATATGACGGATGTCGGTTCGTTTGGCCGTACGAACGCGATGTTCGCTTAATTACGACGGAATGCGCATAAGCGCGAAAAACGAACCAAATGACGCGATGAATGGATTTTTCTTATGGCGAACACTAAAATAAAATGTTTTAGTGCTTACATAAAATTTTGGATGTCCGGATGTATTCAGAACGTAAGTTATGCGCGAAAATGCAAACTTGTGCACTTTTTGACACTTTTAGTCCCTGAATGACCCAAAAGTTTATTTTAGCACACCGAACACCTCAAAGCCTATTTCTAAGCTATGTAAAGGATATTTAAGGTGTGTTTAACTTATGGTCATGTTCCGGAATGTTCGTTACAGTTCAAATTGGCATACTTTCGCAGTTTGTCAACTTTAGTCCCTGTAAGCGATTTAACTTGATTTTGCCATACCAAAGCCTTCAAAACTTATTTCTAAGTTATGTAAAGGTTATTTAAGGTATGTTAAGCCTATTTCACTATTCTGGAGTGTTCGTTGCATTAAACTGGTTATATTTACGCATCGGTGCGCGTATAACCTTCCAGAAAGCGATTTAGAGTTTGAAATTGAACAAGAATTGATATGTGCAAATGATACACATATTTTTACAAATCCCAAGTATGAAATATAATATTTCATTGGTTTGGTATTTGTTTGATGGCCGTGGAGGCACAGGTGTTACATACAAAGTCTCACTGGCCGTATTGCGTTAGTTATGCCGTTGCAGGAACGTTTTCCCCTTGGACTCCTATCTGATGATAGTTCGCCCTTTCGTCAATCCTCGAATGGAAGCTTGTCCCTCGCAACTGGTCAACAGGTTGTCACTACAATGGCCGAGGTAAACAGTTCTTGACTATCACCTTGCTGAGTTCTCAATAGTCAGTACACATATGAAAAAGGCCCATCTTCCCTAATACAACTGGGGCTCCCCCAAAGCAAAGAACTAGGTCCAACAAAACTCCTGTCCAACAGTTCCTGTAGTTGATTTGACGGTTCTTGCGACCCTCCTGGTGCAAAACGGTAGGAGTACGAGTAAGCAGGGCTGCCCCTGACGTGAGATCAAACTGAGATTCCGCCTAACAATTGTGGAAGTAAACCTGAAAGTTCCTCAAGTAACACGCTAAGAGGGATCACGATCAATTGGTGGGTCCTCGATCCTCTTTCTCCTTAGCTACAACATCAGTAACGGTTGCTAGTATAGCGGAGTAATCCCTCCGTAGACACTTCTGGCCTTCATAGCTGAAATGGCGCTAACCTTTGCACCACTCTGATGCTTTAGAGCAAATAACGATTCTCCACACAAGGTCTTCTCCTCACTGGTGTATCTGCGCAATCTCTGGATAACCGATCCACCCTAACTACTGTATTGCAACCATCAAGGGTAGTGGAAGGAAGGTTGATGTCGAACACCTGTCCCCCAAGGTCGAGTTTGCATCTCAGCGAACGTATAAGGCTTCAATTGACTTGCATCAGCCGACTCCACAACAGTTTCGGTTTCAAGAAGCATCAGGGTTAACAGAACAGAGTCGAAGCGAATAACTACCCATCCAAGCTATCGTGTTGCTATTACGCCTGGTATAGCCTATGCCAATACTAAATGTCCTTCCATGAGCTTCATTTCCAGTGTTGTTTTCGTCACGAGAATTTCCAATACTGTCGTCGTTCCCTTGGTTGTCGTCACCTTGACTTAGCACAGTCAATCCTTGTCGAGGTCACCTTCGTTTACATTCTGTAAGCTACGATCACGAGTACCTTGATTTTGCCATGACTGTTGCCTCTAATATTGTTGCCTGTAACGGTGTCCTACGTCCTTTCACCAACCAGGTCCATCTTTTCACATTCCGCGCCACGTCCTAAGGCACTACTCATGGTGCGGGCGGTTACACAGTCCGCTCTACAGTCAATCGTCATCGATTTTGTCCCGAGTGGTTCGTAAGAGTCGACTCCCATGAGTCGCTGGCTGGGGTTAAGGATTCGATCGAAGTCAATTTACTGGTGTTCGTTGTCGGAAGTCAGGGTTGTCCAAATACTGGGACCGGTAAAGTGCTACACCCATCCTCTTGTCCCTCGATCTAATAGGTTAATTGAGTATTACATGGTATGTTACGAGAGTGTTGCAGAAGTGATCGCACTTCGGGATCTAAGACGTTAATACGTTAAGTTCCAGCAAACGAAGAAAAGCGAGAAAAGTATAGACCAATCATTTGACGCTATGCCATCCAACTCAAGGACGTTCGTGCAAGCACCAAACATTCTACACGATTCGCTAGGCGTTCAGATGTGTGTTCAGGTAATACTCGATAGCATCGAGATTCGTAAGGATTTAAAGTGGAGTGAAAAAAAATCACGTTCAAGTAAGAGACAATCACTGCTATGACTCTTATAGACTGTTGTGTGTCACATCGATCTAATAACACAACGGAACCCCTTTTTCACTTGTTAAGCCTCACTGAGACTCGCATGCACCCCACATTATTATTATGTGTGCACCCACAATAATATGGTGATTTGCATGCTTATCTCAGCTCCTCCTAACTCATGTCAAATGGTTCCTCCAACTCAAGTAGCAACAAAGAGCATTACGAAACGTGAGTCATGAATGTTTAGGGAAATACCACCCTATCGGTCACATGTAACATACAAGTAATACATGAATTCATATTGTTATCTAAGTGTGTATTCACGTGTGATGTTGTCTAATGCCAAATACTAGAGTTATTGTGCAATAGTAAACAAGAGACGAACCTTGCAGTCTGGAGCTGAGTGTCATGGTTGATTTCGGATCTGTTCGGTTATAGTCTGGTTTTATAAAAACGTTTTAAAACCAAGTTCACTATAACCAGTGGCTCTGATACCAAACTGTCACACCCTCAAAATACCACCTAGGGAGTGTCCCTGTTAGGCGTGTGACCCACTAGCAACGAGCCACCAATTACATTGAATCCATAAGTTTAAAATAAAGTTTCATCATTTAATATTAAAATCCAAACATAAGTTATTCGAAACTAGCAAATTCAGCGGAAGCGTTAACGTATCACAATATAAACATTTTCCAAACAAATGTAAGAACCAATGTTCAATACATAAAACCAATCGGTGTGAACCATGACCACTCATGCCCTCCAGCCAGCAAGTTCCTGTTCCAAGATACCTAACGACCTGCGAGCATGTAACAAGTGTATCAGACAAAGCTGGCGAGTTCACAGTTTTAGAAAACGTTTGTTACCAGTTGTATGTAAAACAGTTCACCGACAAATGCAAGTAATATTGTTAATATCTCATTTCCGAACAAGACGGCTCCTGAAATACATGACTGCCCTTCCCACGTACTCCTATCTAGTACTGGGCCCCGACTGGGTCATTAGTTCACATCCGTCCTATCTAGGAGCGGTGTGAGGGTGCCAAACCTAAGTAGCGCTACCAACTAATACCCGTTACCCTCCAGGTAACAATATAAGGGACTTACAAAAATGATAGGTGAGAATATTAACCAATATACCCGTTTTTAACCAAAAGACTTATCCCTCCACTGGGACGCATGCTCGAATGTAGTGAACTCACCTTAGTTTTGCTCGGTAAGATTAGCTATTCGTTTTATCGTTGAACACTCCAAACCCTAATATGGTTCCAATGATAGTCAGTTTCGTTTACATAGAATTTGCTCATTCATTGTGTATTTCCCACATGTGATAGACAATTATGGCACACATTATCATACAGGTTACAATGAGTATTCAGTTTACATGTATTTTCACAATACAACACATAAATCATACTAACTCACATGAAATGTTCATATCTCATACACACGAATATGCACGTAGCAACAATATTTGATAACACACTATACCCACTGTAGTTATCAAAATCTTGTTTCAAGACCACATAAGATCCGACATGACTCGGCAGCCCGTGTTTAAACCCACACCAAGTCCAACCAAAAGCACCTAACCAGCCCCCCTCCCCTTATCTATATGCGTAGCCCACTAACCATCGGCCCAATCAAGCTTCATTAAAAGTGCGGCCCAATTGTATGCAATACCATTTACCAACAGTTACACAAGTGTATTAAGAAATCAATTTCACCAACTCATTATTCAATAAAAGCTAATGAAGTCATAACTGATCTGTTGTGAGGGTAACTTGAATATATTAGCTGGTCGATCCATGTGCTGATGGATGATACATGTATATATAACAGCCACTCATTCGTCACTTAATTATTGGTTATTATTATTTTATTTTATTTTTTTTCGAGAAGAATATATAGGTTTCTTTTAATATTTCTTGAATTCAAGCAGCAAAACAATATTATCATCACTGATTTCATCGATTAAATACCTACTTACTGATCAAAGGCCGGTTTATATCTTAATTTAAAACCAATCCAAGCTTTTAAATATAGAGTGGCATATTACAATTCATCATACAGAATACTCATAACAGTTTCCTTTTCATTGATTATTAATTACCAACAATTATCAATACACACCCATCCTTATCTAATTAATCTATCACTTATTCCTATGCCCAGGGGCGGACCTATAGGTAGTTAAGGGGTGGCGTCCGCTACCCCTTGGTCGGAAAAAATTTGGAAAAATTAGTGTAAATTTTGGAAAAATTTGACGTTTTTTCGATTTCGTTACCGCTTATTTATAAAACGTTACCGCTTGGTCGGAATCCTAGATCCGCCACTGCCTATGCCACAATCCCAACATGCTCTGACAGTTCCATCATGATTCATAACCCAATCAATTTTGAATAACAATGTGATAATCTCGATCATATCCCTCTTAGATTTCCAATGCATAATTATATTTTCATTCCACATGTTTTTACCTATAAACACATAGTCAACAGTTTATCAAATCAAGTCATATCCAATGCTTAACATAAATCTAGTGATTCAACATGACAAGGAATTATCAATTATTTATCAACAAGAAACATCCAAATCGGATCACACAAATCACCGCATAGAATCCTAGTTTATAATCAGCATCCGTACAATCATACTCATCTCGGTTCTAGCAAAACCTTAAATCGTAGTTATTCTAATATTTATCACAATCACAATTACATAATCAACACATAACATCACGTATCAACCACATAATATATGTATCAAATAAGAACATGACCAAAACTAAATCAAATAAGCAAGAGGTACCACCGAGACTCTGACCTAGAGATGAGTGGAGGAAGGTAAAGCTTCGGATGATGATGATCACCGTTGGTTCCAAAGGAGAAGATAAAGAATACTAGGGTTTGTTGTGATTATTCCAAAACAAAACAGAATCACGTGCCCATATCTAAAGATATACGAAATTCATGAATGGTGGGCTCAAGTGGTGTGGGCCGGACTCAAATATGGGGCCGGGATAAATTAGAGAACTAAGGTGTGTCCTATCTTTATATGCGGCCCTAACCGAACCATTGACCCAAAATAAAACCCACTACACGAACAAGCATGCTCAAATACGTTACACGTTAAACACGTTTGTTTAACAGAATATAATAGCACGGAACATGTAACACATAGAAGAGAAATAACGAGGAGTTAAGATCACAAGCTTAAACGTTACCAATCTTGAAAGTTCGGGTTGTCACACGTATGGTAACGAACATTCCGGAACTTGATCATAAGCTAAACATACCTTAAATATCCTTTACATAGCTTAGAAATTGAGGGGTTTGGTATGCGAAAATAAACTTATTTGATCAATAGGGACTAAAAGCGTCAAAAAGTGCATAAGTTTGCATTTTCACGCATATCTTACGTTCTGAACATATCCGGACATCCAAAAATTTCTGTAATCATTAAAATATTTTATTTTAGTGATTGGAATGCAAAAAATACCATTCGTCGCGTAATTTGGATCGTTTTTGCGTCCGTTCGAGTTTTCGTCGTAATTAACCGAATAACGCAATCGTACGACCAAACGAACCGACATCCGAGATGTTTTTTAGCATATTTCATGTTCCCTATGCTTAAAATTCATTGCAGAGCCTTGAAATGGGGTTAACGGGGCTTAAACGCGTCAAAAATGCATTAAAACTGAGTTTTGGACTTGCAGGGACTAAACTTGACAATCTGTGAAAGATGTCTAGGAGGAGCGCGTAAGACCATGTGTGGGTCTATGCGGAGCACGACAACATGCCAGACAGAAGCTTTGAATCTGGTCATTTGAGCTGAATTTGATGGTTTTAACCCCTGATTTTGAATGCTATGGACTTGTTTTGATATTCCCCTTGTATTGAAATCTATGGGCACAAGTGGATGGTGAGGATTGAGCTTTGAATCTTGCAAAAACACATGTAAAGATCTTGTTAACTCAAGCTCTCCTATAAATACCCACTTGATCTTCACTCATTTCTCACACATTTGATCCGAATTTGCTCTAAGTTGAATTTGCTTTATTACTGTTTGACTTTCTGCTTTGACCAGGTTATGGTCAACACAAAGTTCGTTTGAACTTTGCAACGTGAGCGTAATCACGATGGTTATAGTCCCTTGTGGACTATGCCTACTGATTACCACGCTGATTAGTCGAAGTGACGAGTCAAAGTTTCGGTCAAAATGACGTTTATGCGCATTTTGAGATGAAACTGTCCTTGGGTATCAGAACACTTTGTTTTGATATCAAAACCTCTTTTCTAACTTAGTTAAACATGTTTTAACATGTTTAACTCATCACTTTTAGTCTAGTGCTTGTATAGGGTCGTAAGACAAGCGGTCTTAACAACCGCTTAGACTTTGGAACCCGACCCGTTTGGTCGATCATTAGGATCCGACCAAGCATATTATGTGACCATAGTTGTATAGGGAATAACCTTCCGAGGTTATACCTTATGGCCACTTAGTTTAATTAGTTGTATGATAGGTAGTTTATAAAATGACCAAAATGCCCTTTTCATGCATAATTGGATTCTAAGCATATGTAACATAACTTTTTTCACTTAAACTGATTATGCAACATATTTAAACATGTTAGGGCATATAATACTTATCATAGGACTAATTAGGCGTCTCGAACGCGCTTTTGCGCGAACGACGCGTTAAAGTAGCATAAGCTACCTTAATGGGTCGTAACGGGTCGAAAGCACTTAGGATAGGTTCCGATTTAGAATGTAGGCTTTGTTAAACCATATCACATGAGTTCCAATACTCATTTGGTTTACAAGACCTCATTCTACCCGATCTTCCGATTTAGGTGTTTATTTATTAACTAGCGATCTGATTACTAGGTACTACTTGATTTCCTTGGTTTGCCTGAGCTTCGATAAGTTCATTAAATCGAGGATACTTTCCAAATCAACGTGAGTACATAGTTCCCCTATTTTACTGTTTTCAATTGTTTTGGGGTGATTCATATGTGCTAAACAGTTTTGATGCTTTTAACGATGATTTCGAAAACAAATACTATGGTTTATATTAAATGATAACGATTTCGATAATGTGAACAAAGTTGTTGGACGTATTTACATAACGAATGACATTCATTAGCTTTGGCCAAGCTGACCAGTATTAGGTTATGGTACCATAGGATCTGACGAATCCCGTTATCAGACTGCACCCAATGTTATGTGTGGGGGTTATGTGGGTAACGACCGAACCTATTTATTGTTAACTTACCCTTTGGTGGTTTGTTAATACGAGTTGAACGATGGACGAGTCACGAAGGTTTGAATGTATTCCAGGAGACGACCAAAAGTAGTTTTCACAATTAAAACGAGAACGATTTGAACGAGAACGATTGAACGATTTTAAACGATTGAAACGATTTGAATGATTTGAACAATTTAAACGAATTGAACGAACGATTGGTTTTTAGTTAGTGTTTAGATAACGGGACGGGTTAAATGTGATAGAAGCATGGTAGATACGCCGCTGGTACTTCTTATATATAAGTGCTTTTATCATATTACATACCGTGGCGTTATTTAGTTCACTTGGACGAACGATTTTGAAAGATGTCACACAACGATGTTTAATATACGATATAAACCATACGAGTTTTATTATGAGAACGATTTACGATTTGGGTTTACATAAACAAATGTTTTGGGATAAGATTCATGGCCTCGAGGTTTTATAAACTATAAACATATCTGTTGTGACTTGGTTATTGTCACACCCTGACCACGTAAAACAAGAAACACGTGGCAGAAACGTCGGGGAGTGTTGTAACAGAATTATTGTTTCACAACCATGGCAATTAAAGTTATGTTTTATTTATTAACAAACGAGGATTTCATTGTCTTAAAGCAACTGAAACAAAAGTACATAACATGTTTTAAACTAATCTTGCTTCTTTTATGTCACTAAGGCCCGGGTCCACCCTAGTGTATCCTGAATCAAGCCTATGCACCATTTCCTGAAACACACGTGAAAATAGGTACGTCAGCATAAAAATGCCTGTGAGATACATAGGTTTTGTGAAAATAGGATTCATGACTTGAGTTTAAAAAAAATGTTTAATAAAATTTAGTCATGAATCTTGTTAAGTGTTTTCTTTTATAAATCATATGAAAACTTGATAAGAAATCAGATTATATATAAGAAAGGTGTATGGTTAATTAAATAATCAAGTAAAATGAGTTGAATAAAATAAATTGTTTTGTAAAACAATATCTTGTGAAAATAAGTTGTTTATGTAAAATGTAATATGTCTAATATTGAAATGATTTAAATAACGCTACGTCATGTAATATCATACAAGCACTTATATATAGGAAGTACCAGCGGCGTATCCACCATGCTTGTATCATATTACACACGCCTCGTTACTCAAATCACTTACCCAAACAAACCACCAGTGTAAATTGTTCATGTACAAATCAATTATCGAGTGTTATTGTATAAACCATATCAAAATATTTATGTCTAATGTAACTCATGAAATGTATATATCAATGTCAAAGGGTTTATGTCTAATGTAAATCATGTAATGTGTATCCAAAGTATCATGTATGGCATGTGAAATATATCAACTAAACCATAGGTAACAATGTACAAACAAGGTATTGAAGTAAATCAAGGTTATATTTTGTAAAATAACTGCATGCTATACTGATACAAACATCTATGCGGTATTGTGAAAATGCATATATTCAAGCCTTGTGACTGTGGCGATAAACCCTTAAACAAATTAAAGGTTTATCTGAGCTATGTTTATCGAATTCGGTCATTCCTTCCATCCAAACATACCTAGGATGTCAGGAACGGGAGTTGTCAATTCCTATGGTACCACTACCTACTAACGAACGGCGTGATCAATGTTAATGAATGTATTTTGGTCCCATTTAAACAACCCAAATGTCATACCAAAATGTAAGCATGTGATGAAAAACAAATGTACTAAGTATGCAACAAATGAACATACATAGCATGTGACGTGATGTAAAACAATGCACTAAGTATGAACTAAATGGACATACATAGCATGTGACGTGGTGTAAAACAATGCACTAAGTATGAACTAAATGGACATACATAGCATAAAATGGAATGTAAAACGATGTACTAGGTATGCAACAAAGGACATACATAGCAAAAACATAATGAAATCATGTACTATAAGTGTGCTAGGGAACATAACAAGTATATGATATGGAAACATGGAAAGCATGAAAGTAACAAGTAGGCACATGTGTTTCACTCCAAAATGTTTGAAAACAGTAAAAGAGGGGACTATGTACTCACTTGAGATTGCTCAATAGGCCTAGGATAACCACCAAGCAATGCTAGAAGATCACGGAATCAAACGGCACCTAATATAGGTAACTATGTTAATAAACGGACCTAAAATCGGAGGATCGGGTAGCATGAGGGTTCATAAACCAAATGAGTGTAAGAACTCATGTAATATGGTTTAATAAAGCCTACATACTAAAACGGAACCTATCCTAAGTGCTTTTGACCCATTACGACCCGTTTAGGTAGCTTATGCTACTTTAACGCGTCGTTAGCGTAAAACGCGTTCGGACCGCCTAACTAGTCCTATGACAAGTAAAATATGCCTTAACATGCCTAATTATGTTGCCTAATCAGTTTAGATGTCAAAAATTATGTAACATATGCTTAAAATGAATTTTGGCGCAAAAAGGGCATTTTGGTAATTTTCCTAAGGCATATATACTACCTATCATACAACTACTTAAACGAAGTGACCATAAGGTATAACCTCGGAAGGTTATTCCCTATGCAACTATGGTCACCTAACGTGTTTGGTCGGATCCTAATGATCGACCAAACGGGTCGGGTTCGAAAGTCTAAGCGGTTGTTTATGCCGCTTACCTTACGACCCTATATAAGCACTAAACTAAAAGTGACGAGCTAAGCATGTTAAAACATGCTTAACTAAGTTTAGAAAACAGGTTTGGTATCAAAACAAACGGTTTTGATACCTATAAGTAGTTTGGTTACAAAATACGCAAGAATGCGCATTTTGGCCGAAACTACGACTCGTCACTGAGCCTAGATAACGTGGTAATCAGTAGGTATAGTCACTAGGGACTATAACCATCGTGATTACACTCACGTTATGAAGTTCAAACGAACTTCGCATTGACCATAAACTGGTCAATGCAGAAAGTCAAACACAGTTTGACTTCTAAGTTAAAAACACATAAGAAGAACGAAAGAGGACTTACAACGGGTCCAAGAAAGGAGTCTTGATCCCAAGTATTCTCAGGTATGGAGTGCTAAAGCTCCAACTTAGAGAAATTTCAAGATCAAGTGTGGGTTGCAACAAATGGGGTGGGGGGTATTTATAGATTTGGTAGAGCCGTTAAGATCGTTCCACGTAAACCGAGCTTTAATCACAGCCGTACACATCAAGCCCACTGATTTACAAAACCATGGGAGCCCCTAGAAATGCCCAAAACCATTTGCAAGAGTGGGATCAAGCTGGAAATAGCTGGAACCAACTTTCTGCTGATCTGGGCAAGCTTTACAGACCGTATGTGGTCCCTTACGGTCCGTAAGGACCATGCTTGCTGGCAGAAAGTTTGGTAAAATGGCAGAACAGGCCCCTGTGACTCCGAACTTGATTTTTGATGCGTTTTGACACGTTTAAGCCCCGTTAACCTCACTTTAAGGATCAAATATGAAGTTAAGGTATAGGGAACTTAAAATATGCTCAAAATTATATCGGATGTTGGTTCGTTTGGCCGTACGGTTGTGTTGTTCGGTTAATTACGACGGAAGTCGTAACGGACGCGAAACGATCCAAATTACGCGACGAATGGATTTTTATCAAGCCAATCACTAAAATAAAATATTTTAATGATTACATAAATTTTTGGATGTCCGGATGTATTCAGAACGTAAGTTATGCGCGAAAATGCAAACTTGTGCACTTTTTGACGCTTTTAGTCCCTGAATGATCTAAAAGTTTATTTTAGCACACTGAACCCCTCAAAGCCTATTTCTAAGTTATGTAAAGGATATTTAGGGTGTGTTTAACTTATGATCATGTTTCGGAATGTCCGTTACAGTACAAATCGGCATACTTTCGCAGTTTGTCGAATTTAGTCCCTGTAAGCGAATAAACTTGATTTTGCCATACCAAAGCTTTCAAAACTTATTTCTAAGTTATGTAAAGGTTATTTAAGGTATGTTAAGCATAAATTGATGTTTCGGAGTATTTTTCGCGTTAAACTGATTACGTTTACGCACCAGTTTGGGTATAACTCTCCAGAAAGCGATATAAAGTTTGAAATTGAATGAAAATCAAAACATGAAAAATGTCAAACATAAACAAACAAATATTGGGATCAAATAACTTTATTTTATTGATAACTTGAACTGTTTATAATAATTACAGACACAGGTGTCACAGTTATTCATTTTACAATGCAAATGTTTTACATAACAAGGTTTACTAATATTGATTAACGAAGTGTACGAATTATTTCAACATGTAAACGAGCCATGAATCTGACACTCACACAAAACCTATGTGCTCGCCGGCATTTCTTTGCTTACTTTATTTTTACATATGTTTCAGGTGGTGTTGAATGATGTTGAATGCGACTAGGATACATGCTCACTTAGGACTGGACGAGGCCTTAGTGACTTAATAAAGATGATAGACGATATGTAATCTTGTTTGTTTGGTTTCAAGACAATGTTAATGTTTAATATTTACTAAAACGAAACTTTTTGAATCCATGGTTGTGAAACAATAATTCGGTTGCTCCACTCCCCGACGTTTCCACCGCGGTTTCGTTGTTTTAACGCGGTCGGGGTGTGACAAACAATGTATCATGTCACAATGTCGGGTACAATCCATGTCTTCTATAATCAAATGTCTTGTATGGTGAATAGAAAGTATTTACTCAAACTGTGACACTTGTGTCACTCCAACCATCAAACAAATGCCAAACCAATGAAATATTGTATTTCATACTTGGGATTTGTAAAAATATGTGTATCGTTTGCACATATCGACTCTTGTTCGATTTCAAGCTTTAAATCGCTTTCTGGAGGGTTATACGCGCTCTGATGTGTAGATATAACCAGTTTAATCCAACGAACACTCCGGAATAGTGAAATAGGCTTAACATACCTTAAATAACCTTTACATAACTTAGATATAAGTTTTGGAAGGTTTGGTGTGGTGAAATCAAAGTTTATTCGCTTACAGGGACTAAACTTGACAAACTGCGAAAGTATGTCAATTTGAACTGTAACAGACCTTCCGGAACATGACCATAAGTTAAACATGCCATAAATATCCTTTACATAGCTTAGAAATAGGCTTTGAGGGGTTCGGTGTGCTAAAATTAACTTTTGGGTCATTCAGGGACTAAAAGTGTCAAAAAGTGCACAAGTTTGCATTTTCGCGCATAACTTACGTTCTGAATACATCCGGACATCCAAAAATTTATGTAAGCACTAAAATATTTTATTTTAGTGTTTGGCATAAGAAAAATCCATTCGTCGCTTAATTTGGATCGTTTTTGCGTTCGTTACGACTTCCGTCGTAATTAACCGAACAACGCAATCGTACGGCCAAACGAACCGACATCCAAGATATTTTTGAGCACAATTTAAGTTCCCTATACTTTAACTTCATTTTAGAGCTTTGAAATGGGGTTAACGGGGCTTAAACGTGTCAAAAATGCATCGAAAACCAAGTTTAGGGGCTGCAGGGACCAAAACTGTAAATCTGCCAAAGTTGTTACCTTACGGACCTCAACATTGGCAGATTTGAGGTCCGTAAAGCAAGTTCAGACCAGATGCAGAGTATTTCACAGCCTGTTTGCAGCTGTTTTAACCACACCCACACATTCCCAATTGTCTAGTCATCTGATAAGGATCACATTTTAGTCACCATAAGGTCCCGACACTTGTACGGGTGGGATTAAGGCACGTTTTCCATGAAACGATCTTAACGGTGGACCGAAAACTATAAATACCCCATACCCCCCCATTGCTAAACTCACTAGAATTCTGATTTGAGGAGCTCTAAGTTGAAACCATTGTTTCATACCTGAGCTACTTGAATCGGGATTAGCATTCGGGGACCCTTCGTAAGTATTCTTTCGTTCTTTTCTTTATTTTATTGCTTTTAGAGTCAGAAAGTCAAACTTTGTTTGACTTTCAGCGTTGACCAGCTTATGGTCAATGCGAAGTTCGTTTGAACTTCGCAACGTGATTGTAATCACGTTGGTCATAGTCCCTTGGGACTATGCCCACTGATTACCACGTTGTCTAGGGTCGTAGGGTAGGCGATCTAATAAATCGCCTATACCTTCGAACTCGACCCATTTGGTCGATCATTAGGATCCGACCAAATACATTAGGTGACCATAGTAGGTAGGGAATAACCTTCCGAGGTTATACCCTATGGTCACATCGTTTGAGTAGTTGTATGATAGGTAGTTTATATGCCTTAGGTAAATTACCAGAATACCCTTTTCATGTATAATTGGTAATTAAGCATATGTAACCTAAACTTTTGTCACATAACTGATTATGTAACATGTTTAGGCATATAACACTTGTCATAGGACTAGTTAGGCGATCCGAACGCGTTTCACGCGAACGACGCGTTAAAGTAGCATAAGCTTCCTAAACGGATCGTATTGGGTCGTAGGCTATTAGATTAAGGTTTCATTTAGTATGTAGGCTTTGTTAAACCATATGACACGAGTCTCAATACTCGTTTGGTTTACGAACCCTCATTCTATCAGATCTTCCGATTTTGGTCCGATTCATTAATATAGTTACCTATATTAGGTGCCGTTTGATATCCGCGATCTCTAGCATTGTTTGGTTGTTACTCAAGGACTTCTGAGCAATCTCAAGTGAGTACATAGACCCCTCTTTTACTGTTTTCCAAACTGTTTTGGGGTGAAACACATGTGCCTACTTGTTACTTTCATGCTTTCTCGTTTTCACATCATATACCTGCTATGTTCGTTAGTACATTATAGTACATGATTTCATTACATTTTATGCTATGTATGTCCATTGTGTGCATACTTAGTACATTGTTTTACATTACATTTTGTTGCATATGCTCATCCAGTATATGAACACATTATATTACATTTTGAACCGTTTATAACTATTTGCCTATGTGAACCGTTGTAATCATTTGTATCTGTGAACCGTTTGTATCTGTGAACCGTTTATATCTGTGAACTGTTTGTATCTGTGAACCGTTTGTATCTGTGAACCGTTTGTATCTGTGAACCGTTTGTATCTGTGAACCGTGTGAACCGTATTTGACCATACATAAACATTTCTACTACTGTTAAACATTACTTTGGTGGTTTGGTTTGATTAAATGATTAAGTAACGATGCGTGTGTAATATGATACAAGCATGGTGGATACGCCGCTGGTACTTCCTATATATAAGTGTTTGTATGGTATTACATATTGTAGCGTTATTTGAATCATTTCAGTTTGATACATATAACATTTTATACAAATAACATACTTTTCATAATACATTGTTTTACAAGCAACTTATCTTATACAAACTCAGTTTACATGGTTATTCATTTAACCATACATTATTCACTTATTTATACATATCATCTGAACTCATTGTTTTTCAAATGATTTACAAGACAAAGCAAATTACAAGGTTCATGACTAAACATTTTCTCAAACATAAGTCATGAAACTTATTTTCACAAAACCTATGTATCTCATAGGCATTTTTATGCTGACGTACCTATTTTCACATGTGTTTTTCAGGAGCTGTTGCATAAGGTGATCAAGATACACATAGGCATACTTGGGCTTTAGTGACAATAAAAGATGCAAGACTAGTTAATTATGTTGTATTTCTTTGTTTGTTAAGACATTGTAACACTTTTAATCTATAAAACGAAACTTCAATTGCCATGGATTTGAAACAATTAATTCTGTTACAACACTCCCCGACATTTCCGCCACGTTTTGTATGTTCTACGTGGTCGGGGTGTGACACAAACTATATGTACAGTGTCTTGTGAACAATATGTCATGTCTTTGTATAAATGTATCATGTCTTTGTCTTTGTCGAAGTGATTTAGATAACGTTACGATATGTAATATCTGTAGGACTCTGTATGCCTAAGACACATATTAAATTGATGTGGCTAGTACGTTATGATCCAAGTCGAGTCATACCCAATAACAAGCTAGACAAACACTTATATTATTTATTTGTGATATGATCAAACAAATAAATATTAACACTTACAATATTTAGAAATTGGTTTTCTAAATAATTACACTTGAGAAACCAATAAATTATGTGGATAATTTATTTTGAGAGAATATTTTATTTTGTTATTTAATAGGTTAAATAACATTATATAAGGTCTTGCAAATATAGTGTTATATTTATAAAAGTTATAAATATATATGTACCAAGACTTAATTTTATAAAGGAAATTTATTTTTTTTATAAAACCCACATGGGGCCGCCCCCCCCCCCCCTTTTGTCTCTATCCAAAGTCTTGTTCCAATCACATTTCATGCATATGCATGGATTTAGATTGGGTGGTCTATCCAAAGACTTTGGTCCAATGCATGTACATGCTTTTGCATGAGTTAGAGATGATTCCATTGGGTGAAAAAGGAGGTGGACTTTTCTCTCAAATTATATATAAACTTTATGGATGACCAAATGAAGATAGAGCTGAATTTTTGCTCTAAAATTTCGGCCATAAGAAGTTCTTTCAAGTGTTCATTCTTTGATCTTCAAGTGTTGAATCCTAGCTAAACTTGTGGTGTTTGTTGGAAGCTTGGGGTATACAAGCTTGAGGTCTTCTACTCTTGAAGACAACCATTTCAAAAAGCATCATCCGTTTCATAATCCTTGCACTTCAAGGAGGTAGTTTTCTAAACATCCTATGGTTGTGTTTGATAGTATACATCTCATATATGGATCCGGGTTTTGGGATTTTGCATATAAATGGTTTTATATCTTATAAAAGTAACATGTTTTAAACCTATTTTCCGTTGCGTTTTTATTTCATATGGATGAAATTACTTTGATGAACATGGAAAAATCCCATCAATGGCATCTAGAGCCGCTTATATGAGTGCATACTTCAATAGATTAAAAATTTCGGGTTTCGGGTTTGTGGAAAACCCTATGGCCGAAAATTTTAACATGGTTAACCCTTTGTTTTTCAAGATTATTTTCTTACACGCATAAGAGAATCTTGAAAAAATTATTTTATATGGATGATTTGTTTGTTTGGACAAAACTTAACTTTTCGGTTTTTTGAAAATAGCCGAAAATGTTTATAAAAGGGAACCATTTTTTTATGCTTCTTGAAATTAATATATATATATATATATTTGGATATATATTTTGGTGCATATGACCTAGTCATGACCTTGTGTTGAATGATTGTGTTGTGATTTATTTTTTCAATGGGTTGTAATAATTATTTTGTTCTTCCATTAGAAGATATGTAATTTATTTATTTCATTTGGTATGTAAAATAAATAGATTAGGTGCATTTTATTTTACTAGAAAAAAATTATTAGGATATATTTTGTAAAAGAAGATGCACACAAAATGCGGTTTTGGTTTGGACCATAATATTCGATCCAAAGAACTTCATCGTTCTCTACGGGATTTTAACCCGATAACCAAAACACATTTTTGAAGTCCAAAGGAGTTTGGAGCTGAAAATAAAAGACTTTTGGAAGCTCAAAGAAGGTGGAGAAATCACAACACAAGAAGGAGACTTGAAGCATTCGGATGCGGGATCAAGTGGGAGTTCATCGACACATTACTTGTGTCATTTTCACCCTTTAGGAAGGACCTTTTGACACACTTGCTTCGGCTAACAAGTGTTGTCAAAATAGTTGGCTATGGTTATGCACCTATTGTTATGCTTGTGTGGTTGTTTATTTTGTTGTTTAGATGATATGTAGATATGCATGACTTAACAAACTAATAATCAACAACAAGCGTAAAATTGGTTCTTGACAAAATCATTAAAATGATTAATAAAGGTTTTATTAAAAATTAATGATTTTATAATAAAATGGGTTTTATTAAAAAGAACCATGAAAATTTGTTTTCACCAAAGTACCATTGATTTGAATGCATGCAAATATATGGTACATAATATTTTCTAAACTAGAATTATGAAATATTAAAAACCCTTTTATAAAACAAGTCAAACACCATCCTTTTATACAACACTCGAAACACTTGGGAACTCTTATTATGGGATAAAGGTCACCTAACCACATTTGAGGGAACTTGTATGTTCGAGGTGGGTTTACCATGTTTGTGGGATAAAGGTCACCTAACCACTTATGTGAATAAACTCACACGTGTGTGTAAGTTGGACGACTTGATTTGGAAACCATGAACTTAGGGTCACCAAAGCATGGGGAACAAAGGTGTTGATGGGATTAAACATGCCAACTAAACATAAAGATGTTTAACCGATCCCATATGGCTAGAAGTTGCAAAGAGTTGCAATTGTCAAACGTTGACTACCTTGTTAATTTAAATAGAGGGATAAAGGTCACCTAACCAATATTTAAATGTAACGTTGGATTCTAGATTTTAATTATTAATTGTCTTTAAGACACAAAAGGGTATTAATGATTAAAATATAATAATATCGAAAATACTAAAATTGAACTTGTTAAATTTTGTAGATGGCCGCTAACAATGCAAACCCGATTAACCAAACCATCCGAAACCTGTCACTAAGAACCATCCTTGAAAAGGATCGTCTCAACCATAACAACTTCATGGATTGGTTTCGAAACTTGAGAATCGTTCTCAAGCAAGAGAAAATATCCTATGTGTTGGACGATCCTATTCCCGATGAACCTAACGTGGAAGATGTGGAAGCCTACAACGATTGGGTTAAGTATACCGAGGACTCCATGCAAGCCTCGTGCCTCATGTTGGGAACTATGATTCCCGAAATTCAAAAGGATTTTGAACACCACGGGGCATACGACATGATTACCCAGTTAAAGGAAATGTTCCTACAACAAGCAAGGGTAGAACGCTTCGAAACTGTTCGGGCGCTTCATGCATGTCGAATGAAGGAAACCCAATCGGTATCATCTTATGTTCTCAAGATAAAAAGCCACATTGATCGCCTCGAACGGCTAAATTGTCCCGTCTCTAAAGAGTTGGCTACGGATTTGATCCTCAACTCTTTAACAAAGAAATTTGAGAGTTTTGTAATGAATTACAACATGAATGGATGGGACAAGAGCATTGGTGAACTTCATGCAATGCTCAAAACGGCCGAAGCAAGTATGGGCAAAAAGGCTTTACCCGTTGTGACAACTCGAATTTCCGACATTCTTTATTCGCATTAAATGCACGTTGACTTTGACTAAATAGTTGTGATATGATAAATGCATTGTGTTTGCTTGATTATGTGTTTGATTGTATAACATGTCGTGAAACATAAACTGCTTAACATAAGATAGAACCCGACGAAACACAAGTGTGTTTCGCCATAACCATTCCCGACGAAACAGGATATGTTTCGCCGTATACGACTCGACGAAACAAGCTGTTTCGCCGAGCCCAGATCTGCCGAAGCCCAGCTTGGGCCCAGAACGTTATTCTGCGTATTTTTACGTAAAACATCATCATTTTACACTTTCTATCAACACAACCGAAACCCTAGAGCTCTCTCACTGTGACGGCGAACTAGAAACCACCGGAAACCTTTGTGCGATCAAACCCTCATCTCGGTTAGTAAACCTATGTGTCTTGATTGATCTTTCATCCGTGAACGTGTTCCTGTGTCATGTGATTCTGCTATGTTGATGTATAATTGCAATCGATACATGTTAGATATTAGGGTTCTTGTTATGATGATGATGATATGGATTTCGATATGAATATTGTAGTCGGATATAAATGGTTTTATGCGAAACTTAATATGATTGAATACTCGGTACTGGATGTTGTTATTATGATATGATTCTGAATGCAAGTTAGCATCTTGATAGGGTTGATGATGTGATGTTGTAATCGATATGTTGTATATGTAAGCTAGGGTTCATGCTAGACGCTAAAGTGGTCCGATGATTATGTTATGATGATGTTACAATGATTCTGTGTTGAATGATTTCTGCATGATCGATGTTATTGATGTCGGCTGCTAACATGATTAGGGTTTCTGTGTATTTTCGTAACTGCTGTAACTGTGTCTACGAATCCGACATTCGACGAAACAGGAATCTCGGCGAAACAGAATGTGTTTCGCCATGAGTCGTCGACGAATCAGAATCCTGTTTCGCCGAACAAGGCCACGACGAAACTGAAGGTGTTTCGTCAATAATGTGTTTCGCCAATATTGTGATTCGCCGGAAGTGTGTTTCGCCATAATGTGTGTTTCGCCGAACAGTAATCTGCACAGTAACATGGGTTAATTCTGTTAAGTGTTAACTGGAATATTTAACTGCTGTTAAGTGTAACCATCTTGTATATGATTGTGATTTCGTGCTACATGTTTATACGTGCACAACTTGAACACAAACTGATTTCACATACGTGCATACTTTAGGACGTGATTGATTACTTGCGAGCATACACTTAGCATACCGAGCAAACCAAGGTGAGTTCACACAGCCAAGGCATGGGATTCCCAGGATGGGAATGGGTTGGATTATTTATTCGTTCAGTTTATGGAACTTAGATATATGATTCCCGGTAGAGGAAGGATTATGGATAAGAACAGACTAGACTGGTTATACTAATTTAAACGATCTTCGCACACACGCCAAGGGTCGGCCGCGATATTATGACAATCTTCGCACACATGCCTAGAAAAGGCCGCGAACTATATACTCTAATCTTCGCAAACATGCCAGGGAGGGCCGCGATACTACTATACCTAGTCTAGCAAACATGGGAAATCCCCACTATACTTCGCAAACATGCCTAGAGGGCCGCGATACGATACATACGATACATGATTACTAAATGAACATACGAACTACATTATGAACACTATAACTAAACAAACTCACTGTGAACTCGCTCAACTAGTTGTTGACTCTCTGTTACATGCCTTGCAGGACCTTAGGTACTTATGGAGCTTGCACGGGAGGCACGGTCGTTGTGGACAAGGATCGTGAATACTTGATTAGACATTATGACATTTCATACTTTATTATGATGGGTTTAATTATACGCTTCCGCTATACAGTGATAACATATTTATGTTTTGGAACACCTTTCATATAGATTGGTTGGGTTAAATTGCATTTACTTTTACTTTATACATTGTTCTATATGATTGGTGGCTTGATCCTGGTCATGTCACGCCTCCAAGCGGTGGTACTCCGCGTGTGGATTTTGGGGGTGTGACACCCGTCCTAGCGATCAATGAAGGAGGCAACAAGAAGAGGCCCCACCCCGACTCTAAAGCAACCTATGCTAAAAGAAAGGGACACGTCAAAGGAAAAGGGAAGGGAAAAGCAAAAGTAGAACCCACCAAACCGAAGGAGAAGAAGCAAAAGGTTGCTACAAATGACCCATGTTTTGAATGTGGTGAGATAGGACATTGGAAGAGAAATTGTCCAACCTATCTCAAGGAGTTGAAAAACAAGAGGGATGCAGGGCAAACCTCAGGTACTATCTTTATGATACATGTTGAGCTTAATGTTATTTCTTCTAACACATGGGTACTAGATACCGGATGTGGAACTCATATTTGCAATTCGTTGCAGGGGTTCAGAAGAAGTAGACATTACAAGAAGGGAGACAGTAGTCTCTTTATGGGCAACGGAGCAAAAGTTGAAGTCGAAGCTCAAGGAGACTACGTTTTAAAGCTTCCAAGTGGTTTGGAAGTGATTTTGAAGAATGTTTTATATGCTCCTAGTTTGACTAGGAACATAATTTCTGTTTCCCTTTTAAAACAATCTGGTTTCAATTTCGAATTTGTTAACTATGATATTTATGTTTCTAAGAATGATGTGTTTTATTTTAAAGCTATGTCTTTAAATGGTATTTATGAATTAGATCATGATAACGCATCATATGATAGCTCAATGTACCAAGTAACCAACAAGAAACTCAAAATGGATTTGAGTGATTCCTATCTTTGGCATTGTCGCCTTGGACATATAAGCAAGAATCGCATGCATACACTTCAGAAAAATGGTCTTCTGAATACAAATGAAGATAATTCATTTGATGTATGCGAATCTTGTTTACAAGGCAAAATGACCAAGACACCCTTTAGTGGAACTTTTGAAAGGGCAAAAGACTTACTAGGCATCATACATTCAGATGTATGTGGTCCTTTTAAGCCGATAACTAGGAATGGTGAAAGATACTTCATTACCTTTACCGACGACTATAGTCGTTATGGATATGTGTACTTACTAAGACACAAGGATGAAGCATTTGAAATGTTCAAAGACTTCAAAAGTGAAGTAGAAAATCAACTCAAGAAAACAATTAAAGTCCTTCGTACCGATAGAGGAGGCGAATACCTAAGTGGTGCTTTTCAAGATTATCTTAGAAGTTGTGGAATCATTTCACAACTTACTCCACCTGGAACACCACAACACAATGGTGTGTCCGAAAGGAGAAATCGAACTCTATTAGATATGGTTCGATCTATGATGGCTAGAAGCACATTACCTCTATCATTTTGGGGTTACGCCTTGCTCTCCGCAGTCCGTATACTAAATATGGCCCCAACCAAGAAAGTAGAAAGGACACCTTTTGAAATATGGCATGGAAACCCTCCATCATTATCATTCTTAAGGGTTTGGGGTTGTGAAGCTTATGTTAAGCAATACACTCCAAATAAATTGGAAGTCCGATCTACTAAGTGTATCTTTGTAGGATATCCTAAAGATGATATAGGATATTATTTCTACGATCCAACCGAGCAAAAGGTATTTGTTGCTCGAAAGGGTAAGTTCTTAGAAGCTAAATTCCTTATGGAAGGAACTAGTAGTAGAACAGTGGAACTTGAAGAGGATCAAGAACCACAAGACGATACACGTTTGGTTGATACTAGCACTCAACAAGAGGTTGTTGAAAACGATCAAGAGGTTGATCAGAACACACAAAATGTTCGCAGATCTGGTAGAATTAGTAATCCACCTGAAAGATATGGATTTTTCATGGATGGATGCTACGTGGTAGATTCAGATGAACCAACCACATACCATGATGCAATGTCAAAATCTGATTGTGACAAATGGCTTGAAGCCATGAACATAGAGATGCAATCCATGTATGACAACCAAGTTTGGGAATTGGTTGTGCCACCACTCAACTCCAAAGTAGTTGGAAGTAAGTGGGTTTTCACGAAGAAAACAGATATGCATGGTAACTTGGATACTTACAAAGCAAGACTTGTAGCAAAAGGTTTCACTCAAACTCAAGGGATTGATTATGATGAGACCTTCTCGCCTGTGGCGATGCTAAAGTCAATCAGAATATTATTTGCCATAGCTGCATATTATGACTATGAGATCTGGCAGTTGGATGTCAAAACGGCTTTTCTTAATGGATATCTTGATGAAGATGTCTATATGGTTCAGCCAGAAGGTTTTGTCGATCCAAAACATCCTGACAAAGTATGCAAGTTAAAGAAATCAATCTATGGATTGAAACAAGCATCTAGAAGTTGGAATCACCGTTTTGATGAAGAAATTAAGAATTTTGGATTCATCAAGAATGGTGATGAAGCTTGTGTGTATAAGAAAGCAAGTGGGAGCATCATCACTTTCTTAGTACTGTATGTCGATGACATTCTACTATTTGGGAATGACATTCCAACCATGGAAGGTGTAAAAGCTTGGCTTGGAAGTTGTTTTTCCATTAAGGATCTTGGTGAAGTCGCCTACATTTTGGGAATAAAGGTCTATAGGGATAGATCAAGGCGCTTGATAGGATTAAACCAAACTGCATACATTGACAAAGTCTTGAATAGGTTTCAAATGGAGAACTCTAAGAGAGGTTTTGTACCTATTCAAAAGGGGACAATATTGAACACATCTCAATGTCCTAGCTCAAAGGATGAGCAAGAGAAAATGAAAAGAATCCCATATGCGTCAGCTATAGGATCCATCATGTATGCAATGATATGCACCAGACCGGACGTGTCATGCGCCTTGAGCATGACGAGTAGATACCAGCAGAATCCAGGTAACAGTCATTGGATGGCTGTTAAAAGTATATTGAAATATCTTAGGAGGACTAAGGATATGTTCTTAATATATGGATCTGGTGAGGAGGAGCTCGTTGTAAAGGGTTACACGGACGCGAGTTTCCAAACCGATCGAAGTGATTCTCGATCGCAATCGGGGTATGTCTTCATTTTAAATGGTGGAGCAGTCTCTTGGAAAAGCTCAAAACAAGACGTGGTAGCATTGTCCACTCCAGAATCAGAATACATCGCCGCTTCATTGGCAGCCCAGGAAGCTGCATGGCTGAAGAAATTTATAGCCGACCTAGGGGTGGTCCCTACCATTCAGGACCCCCTAGAGATCTTTTGTGATAACGAGGGTGCGATTGCTCAAATCAAGGAACCTCGTGCGCACCAAAAGACTAGACATATCGAGCGGAGATTCAACTACATAAGGGATGAAGTTGAAAAGGGAAAGATATGTATCCGCCAAGTTCACACAGATCAAAACATTGCGGATCCACTCACGAAGCTCCTTGACAGGGGTAAACATGAGGGTCATACATGTTCCTTAGGACTTCGATATTCTAGTGATTGGATTTGATCTAATTTTGTATTTGGATATTGAAACGATTATTAATTTAACTCTTTTATGGTATTTTGAGTTATGTTTCATATTAGCATGTTTAAATCCGTGAATAAGTTAATTATTCTAAATGTCCGTAGTCGATCATAATTGTGGGAACAAATATGAATGTAAGACTATTATGAACTTGGATTGGTGGATATTCATTTAGAATGAATATAGAGCAAAGTGTTGCTGCCAAAGTTCATAGATATTTGTGGGATACAAATATTGGACTGGCTCGCTCTCAAATATTACTGCATGGAATCATTTGTGATTGATCATAAGTAAATTTTGAGTAAAGGCGAATATCATAGTATCCTCTGACCTGAGATACATTTTGGGTCTTGATATTCACCAAATATTATACCTTGACTTTTTCTTCACTGTTAGTAATATGACAGTACATAAGGCTAAGCTCAGGTGTAGTACAAGGTGATTGTGAGAGACGTATGTAGTCAAGAAGGGATTTGTTCCTCTTATTCGTTGAGAGTAAGATGTCTAAGGCCTGCTAAAGTTAAATCAACAGAGAGTGATCACTCTATGTCTCTGGATTTAACATGACATCTGTAACGAAAGGATAAATGATAGATTCACCTAAATCATGTTCAAGTAAGGGACTTGAAAGGGATGATGTTATTGAATGGCAAATATAGTCATACGTATTGGGGGTAGTAAACCGTAGTTAGGCGTCATTTACTACTTGCATCAATCTTCTATGTATCTTGTGCAAGTGGGAGATTGTAGGACTCTGTATGCCCAAGACACATATTAAATTGATGTGGCTAGTACGTTATGATCCAAGTCGAGTCATACCCAATAACAAGCTAGACAAACACTTATATTATTTATTTGTGATATGATCAAACAAATAAATATTAACACTTACAATATTTAGAAATTGGTTTTCTAAATAATTACACTTGAGAAACCAATAAATTATGTGGATAATTTATTTTGAGAGAATATTTTATTTTGTTATTTAATAGGTTAAATAACATTATATAAGGTCTTGCAAATATAGTGTTATATTTATAAAAGTTATAAATATATATGTACCAAGACTTAATTTTATAAAGGAAATTTTTTTTTTTTTATAAAACCCACATGGGGCCGCCCCCCCCCCCTTTTTGTCTCTATCCAAAGTCTTGTTCCAATCACATTTCATGCATATGCATGGATTTAGATTGGGTGTTCTATCCAAAGACTTTGGTCCAATGCATGTACATGCTTTTGCATGAGTTAGAGATGATTCCATTGGGTGAAAAAGGAGGTGGACTTTTCTCTCAAATTATATATAAACTTTATGGATGACCAAATGAAGATAGAGCTGAATTTTTGCTCTAAAATTTCGGCCATAAGAAGTTCTTTCAAGTGTTTATTCTTTGATCTTCAAGTGTTGAATCCTAGCTAAACTTGTGGTGTTTGTTGGAAGCTTGGGGTATACAAGCTTGAGGTCTTCTACTCTTGAAGACAACCATTTCAAAAAGCATCATCCGTTTCATAATCCTTGCACTTCAAGGAGGTAGTTTTCTAAACATCCTATGGTTGTGTTTGATAGTATACATCTCATATATGGATCCGGGTTTTGGTGTGACAACCTGAACTTTCAAAGTTTGTGACGTTTAAACCTCGTGATCTTAACTCCTCGTTATTTCTCTTTCAAGTGTTTTACGTTCTGCGCTCGTATGATTTTGTAATTGTGTAATGATGTTTTTGGGCTGCAATCGTTTTGGGCCACTCACTCTCTTCAGATTTGTAAAACATTTGTTTCTTAATATGCTATCTTGGACCCGAACTGCACACACCCACATCAAAGTCTAGAAGTTGGGCCGGCCATTGTGAATCTGTATATGCACACGCATACCCTATATTATATGAACCGCATGATTTTTATTGCCCTATAATTCTCGAAACGCACAACAAGATACACAAACCCTAGCTTTAAACCTCTTTCCCCCTCTGGTCGACGGTAACATTGTGCTTGGACGGAGCCTTTCTTTTCTGTTCGTTGTGTTTTTGTGAACGGTTAGTATGTTATGTTGGCTCGCAACCTTTGTTGATTACATGATTATGGTTCTTGATTATAGTTTAGATTTGTATTGTATTATATGATGAGCGATGTGATATGATTTAATCACACTCTCTGGTGATAACAACTAAAACAATCCAAACAATCAACTTTTGATTTAATTGTATTTGATTTGTCATTGGACCTCAACATATTTTCATGCAATATGATGTGATGAGTGACAACATTATGTAGATCACATGCAATTCTGACAATTTATTGAAAAAGTGGCTGACTATTATGAATCAAATTCAAGTCACCTGCAAAACTGAAAAAGGACCTGATGACATAGAATAATGATGGGGTCGATGTAAATAACATATGACCGAATTGTTTGAACTATGTGATTAGATTGTATTATCGGGAGCACTGTTATGTTGATTTTAGATTTACCACGATTGTTATTATAATTACATATGCTCCATGGAATAAAATGTTGATAAGAATTGAATTCCTTGATGCAATGTGCAAATTGATATATGATTTAAGTTGTGAAACAATAACTATTAGAACATGGGTCGCACACACCCACATCAAATTATTGTTGGGCTACACCACATCTAAACTGGGCTGCACAAACAATTAGAAGAAATAATGAGTTTATTATTCTGGGCTTTGCTTGGGGACTAGACAAGAGGACCGGGTGCATTGGGCTGTGATCGAATGGAACCTGGGCTTCGATCACATTATAAATGGACCAATCATGTTGATACATATTTGAACTTTGGCATGTCATATATATATTTGAATTGGGTCATCGTTGACATAGGCTGCTTTAGAATATGAGATCACTTTTATTTTAGTAAGACTTAGCATGTGTCATGAATTATTCATATACCATGTACAGCTTGGAAATTGTATGCTTGTAAACAAGAAAGTGTGTGTGTGTGATTTATTTAATGAATACAAGAATGATGAGTTAAATATCATTGAGTTAGAATACTTGCGTGTACTACATGCAATGATCGTGTTACATACGAACCGTGAATACATGACTTGTTATACGTGAAATGTGTGGTTTATGTATACGATGTATTGACTGTTATCGGTAACCCTTTTAGGGCGTGTGTGTTCAACTGATAATCAAGATATTTAATCTTACCGAGCAAACCCAAGGTGAGTTCACTGCACTTTTCTAAGCATGCGTCCCGGTGGTTTGGGACATCTGGTAAACGTTTCTAAAGGGAATACTGGGTAAACTGTTATTTGGGATGTTGGTTATTGAACACAGAATCGATCATCTACCGTGTTGCCTGTAAGGCAATGGGGTAACTAGTTGATAGCGCTATTAGGTTTGACACCCTCACACCGGGCCGTAAGGACGGGCGTGATCTAGTTACCTGGACATCATTACCAATGCTTGGTTAGGGGCATTGGGGTTGGGCACACTCCCAGGTTATATTGGGCACACTCCCATGGTATATATTGGACACACTTCCAGTATATAAGACTCTTCTACGTTAATAACAATCCCAAAACGAAACGATGAGTTGACTTAACAGATATCTGGTAACTACACACGTTAACAAAACCTTGAACTCACCAGCGTCGTCTGACACACTTGTTTGCATGCTTGTAGGTCGTTAGCTGAGATACTTTGGGACTTGCTATCTGGAGCAGCTGGAGTGGGCATGGTCTTGCTGGACGTATTTATTTTATTGGTTTAGTGATACATTACTTTGGTTTTAAAACTGGTTAACTTTGCTTCCGCTGATACTTTGGTTTTCATTTAAACTCACATACAGTATTTCATTTACAATTAAGTACTTTATCATTTAATTGAATGCGTTTGATATAATTAGTGGCTCGTTGTTGGATCGTCGCACTCCTAGTAGGGACATACCCTAGGTGGGAAGTTGGGGGTGTGACAGTTTGGTATCAGAGCCACTGGTTATAGTGAACTTGGTTTTAAAAACGTTTTTATAAAACCAGACTATAACCGAACAGTTCTGACAACAAAGAATACGACCGTGACACTCAGCTCCAGATTGCAAGGTTTGTCTCTCGTGTACTCATTGTACTGCGTAACTAGTGAACACTTACATATGATATTACATGTGATTCCACGTTTAACACAACAGTATGAATTTACGTATTACTTGCACATGTTATGTGACTGATAGGGTGGTGTTTCCCTAAACATTCGTGACTCACGTTTTGTGATACTCTTTGTATGCTACTAGAGTTTGAGGAACCATTCGACATGAGTTAGGATGAGCTGAGATGAGCATGCAAATCACAATATTATTGTGGGTGCACACATAATAATAATGTGGGGTGCATGTGAGTCCCAGTGAGGCTTAACAAGTGAAGAAGGGGTTCCGCTCTGTTATTTGATCAGTGTGAAACGTAACAAATTTATAGGAGTCATAACAGTGATCGTCTCCTACTTGAATGTGACCTTTTCACCTCTCTCTGATTCCTTTCGAATCTCGATGCCATCGAGTATTACCTGAACACCCATCTGAACGCCTAGCGAACTGTGTAGAATGTTAGGTTTTTGTACGAACATCCCTGAGTTGGATGTTGCAGCGTCGAATGATTGGTCGATACCTTCTCACTCCTTTTCATTGGTTGGAACTCTGTGTATTGACGCCTTAGATTCTGTAAGTGCTATCGTTTCTGCAACACCCTAGCAACGTACTGTGTATTACTCGTCCGCAAGAACGATGGACAAGAGGATGAGCATAGTACTTTACCAACTTCGGTAATTGGACGACCCTGACTATCAGTAACGAACATCAGCAATTTGACGCCAAACGAATCCTAAACCCTAGTCAACAACTTATGGGAGCCGACTTTTACGAATCAATCGGGACATAAACGATGACAATTGGCCATGATGTGGAATGTGTAACTGCCAGCACAATGAGTAGCGCCTTGGAACGTGGCACGGAATGTGGAGAGATGGACATTGCTGGTGAAAGATTGCAGGACTCCATTTCGAGCAACAACATTAGAAGCAACAGTCACGATGACAGCAAGGTACTCGCAAATCATGACTTTCGGTATGGAAATGATGGTGGCTTCAACAGGGAATGGCCGATGTTAAGGCAAGACGCCAACAACCCAAGGAGCAATGACAGTTTCGGGAATTCTAGTAGTAGTAGCAACAACACTGGATATGGTACTCGCGAAGGACACTTTGGATTAGCGTGGGCAACGCCAGGATTATAGCAACAGGGTGGCCTACACGTTCTTAGTAACTAATCGCTTCGTCACTGTTTTGCTTAACCCTGATGGTTCTTGAAACCGAACCTGCTGTGGAATCGGCTGATGGCAAGTCAGATGAAACCGCATATGTTAGTTGGAATGCAAACTCGACCTTGTGGGACATGTATTCGACACCGATTTTCTTTCTACTATCCTTGATGGCTACAATGCAGTAGTTAGTGTGGACTGGATATCCAGAACTCGCGCGAATGTACCCAGTGGGGAGAAAATTTTGTGTGGTGAATTGTTATTTGTTCTAAAGCGTTAGACTAGTGCAAGGGCTAGCACCATTTTGGCTATGAGGGCCCAGAAACGTCTACGGAGGCATGACCCCACTATATTAGCAACCGTTTCTGATGATAAGGCTAAGGAAAATAGGATCGAGGATCCACCAATTGTTGTGACTCGTCTCAGTGTGTTATTCGAGGAACTTTCAGGTTTACTACCACAACTGTTAGTCGGAATCTCAGTTGATCTCACGCCAGAGGCAGCTCCGAGTACTCGTACTCTTACCATCTTGCACCAGGAAGGTTACAAGAACTGTATAAGCTAATACGAGAACTGTTGGACAGGAACCTAGTTTTCGCTTTGGGGAGCCCCAGTTTCATTCGTGAAGATAAGCGTTTTTGTGCGTGTACTGACTATCGAGAACTCATCAAGGCGACAGTTGGGAACTGTTTGCCTCGACCATGTATTGACAACCTGTCGACTAGTTGCAAGGGACGAACTTTCATTCAAGGATTGATATACGAGCAAACTATTAGCAGATGCAAGTCCAAGGGGAAAATGTTCTTAAAGTGGCTTATCAGACGCAATTCGGCCATACGACTTTGTATTCCATGACCATTGGGGTAATTATCACACCAGCAGCCTTATAGACCATGTGAACCAACCATGCTATTGGGGGACGTTTTGAATCCTTTCCAGGAGAAAAGAGCATCATGGACAGCTTTGTATCTTATTTGAGAGCTCCTGGGGGAGGAGCCACCCCGCGCGAAGTCTTAATAAATGTAACTTCTGAATTCGAGAGGTAACATTTTTGGGTCATATAATCAACGAAGTGGGAATGCACGTGGATCTCGCTAAGACCCGTTCGAGGATACAACAATTTCTTGGTCTCGCTTAATGCTATCGCAGATAATCGTAGGATTTTCGGAAGTCGTGCAGCTTAAATCTCTTTACCACAGCCGGGTGCTGTGTTCGTGAAAGACAGGACAGGAAGACGTCTTTTCAGCTTTCGAATCCCAACTCTGTAATGCGCTGAAGCATCGTCCCTACCCGAGGGTGTGGGTGATTCGGTGGTATATCATTATGGTTCGAATCAGAGTCCCAGTTACACGTCGACGCAACGCAAGAGAGTGATGACTTACGTAATGGAGTTCCAAAGAGGAATTGCACGGCACACAACCAGTGGTGGAAACCATGGTTTTTGGATTTACTTGGAGGCATTACCTGGACGGTACCAAATGCACCATCTATACCGATCACAGGAGTCTCCATCATATCTTCGACCAGAAGGAATTGAATATGCGGCAGCGTCATTGGATCTGGTTTTTTTAATGATTATGAATGTGCTATTAAGTATCATCCGGGTAAAGCCAACGTTGTAGCAGATGCTCTCAGTCGCAAGGAACCGTGACAAAAGCGGGGTTGTGCTCTATAGCTTACTATTCACTCTGATCTACCTGCTCAGATTCGTTCAGCTCAGATCGAGGCCTTAAAGGAAGAAAACATCGAAGCTGAGGGTTTGCGCGGTATGCAGAAGAAGTTTGAGCAACGGTCTGATGGTATCCACTACATTATGGAACGGGTATGGGTTCCTTTAATTGGTAACCTTCGAGAGCTAGTGATGGACGAAGCGCACAAGTCACGATATTCTATTCATCCGGGGTCGGATAAGATGTACCAGGACCTCAAGGTTTTGTACTGGTGGCCGAACATGAAAGCTATCATTGCTACATACGTGAGTAAGTGTTTGACTTGTGCTAGAGTCAAAGCGGAGTACCAGAAACCTTCGGGTCTACTCCAACAGCCAGAGATACCGATGTGGAAATGGGAGCAGATCTCCATGGATTTCGTCACAGGGCTACCGAGAACTCAGGCTGGGAACGATACTATATGGGTGATTGTTGATCGTCTCACGAAGTCAGCGCATTTCCTAGCAATCAAAGAGACAGATAAGCATTCTCAGCTCGCAGCAGTATACCTTAAGGAAGTGGTTTCTAGGCATGGGGTGCCAACTTCTATCATTTCTGATCGAGATCCTCGTTTTACTTCAGAGTTATGGCAGGCTATGCATAAGTCGTTTGGCTCACGTCTTGATATGAGCACGGCTTACCACCCACAGACTGAGGGTCAGAGTGAGCGCACTATTCAGACACTAGAAGACATGTTGCGAGCGTGTGTCATTGATTTTGGGAAAGGATGGGAGAAACATTTGCCGTTAGTTGAGTTCTCCTACAACAACAGTTATCACACTAGTATCAAGGCAGCTCTGTTTGAAGCATTGTACGGGAGGAAATGTCGTTCACCTCTCTGTTGGGCTGAAGTGGGTGACAATCAGATTTCAGGTCCTGAGCTGGTATTAGGAACTTCAGAGATGATTGTTCAAATCAGGAAACGTATGGCCGCAACTCGTGATCGTCAGAAAGCCTATGCCGACAAACGTAGCAAGCTAGTAGAGTTTGAAGTGGGTAACCGTGTTATGCTGAAGGTGTCGCATGGAAGGGGGTTGTACGTTTCGGGAAGTGTGGCAACTTAATCCACGCTACGTTGGACCGTTTAGAGTTCTTGAACGTATTGGTAAGGTGGCTTACAAGCTAGAATTACCTGCTGAGTTGGGTAATGTCCACGATGTCTTCTACGTATCGCAATTGAAGAAGTGTTTTGCCGACGACCCGCTAGTGGTACCATATCAAGAGTTGAGGATCGACGACAAGTTGCAGTTTGTCGAAGAACCTATTGAAATCATGGATAGGGAGGTCAAAGTACGCAAGCATAGTCGTATTCCGATTGTTCAAGTTCGTTGGAACTCGCGGCGGGGACCGGAGTTCACATGGGAGCGAGAAGACCAGATGAAACTCAAGTATCCTCAACTTTTTCCTAACGACAAGTCTAAATCTGATGAAACTGGTGAATTTCAGGACGAAGTTCCTCTTCAAGTTGGGGATGATGTGACACCTGAGGAAAATCTGCAACAATCTTGATTTCTCATCTCACTTCTCTGTACTACTTGTCAATTTCGGGACGAAATTTCTTTCAAGTTGGGGATGATGTGACAACCTGAACTTTCAAAGTTTGTGACGTTTAAACCTCGTGATCTTAACTCCTCGTTATTTCTCTTTCAAGTGTTTTACGTTCTGCGCTCGTATGATTTTGTAATTGTGTAATGATGTTTTTGGGCTGCAATCGTTTTGGGCCACTCACTCTCTTCAGATTTGTAAAACATTTGTTTCTTAATATGCTATCTTGGACCCGAACTGCACACACCCACATCAAAGTCTAGAAGTTGGGCCGGCCATTGTGAATCTGTATATGCACACGCATACCCTATATTATATGAACCGCATGATTTTTATTGCCCTATAATTCTCGAAACGCACAACAAGATACACAAACCCTAGCTTTAAACCTCTTTCCCCCTCTGGTCGACGGTAACATTGTGCTTGGACGGAGCCTTTCTTTTCTGTTCGTTGTGTTTTTGTGAACGGTTAGTATGTTATGTTGGCTCGCAACCTTTGTTGATTACATGATTATGGTTCTTGATTATAGTTTAGATTTGTATTGTATTATATGATGAGCGATGTGATATGATTTAATCACACTCTCTGGTGATAACAACTAAAACAATCCAAACAATCAACTTTTGATTTAATTGTATTTGATTTGTCATTGGACCTCAACATATTTTCATGCAATATGATGTGATGAGTGACAACATTATGTAGATCACATGCAATTCTGACAATTTATTGAAAAAGTGGCTGACTATTATGAATCAAATTCAAGTCACCTGCAAAACTGAAAAAGGACCTGATGACATAGAATAATGATGGGGTCGATGTAAATAACATATGACCGAATTGTTTGAACTATGTGATTAGATTGTATTATCGGGAGCACTGTTATGTTGATTTTAGATTTACCACGATTGTTATTATAATTACATATGCTCCATGGAATAAAATGTTGATAAGAATTGAATTCCTTGATGCAATGTGCAAATTGATATATGATTTAAGTTGTGAAACAATAACTGTTAGAACATGGGTCGCACACACCCACATCAAATTATTGTTGGGCTACACCACATCTAAACTGGGCTGCACAAACAATTAGAAGAAATAATGAGTTTATTATTCTGGGCTTTTCTTGGGGACTAGACAAGAGGACCGGGTGCATTGGGCTGTGATCGAATGGAACCTGGGCTTCGATCACATTATAAATGGACCAATCATGTTGATACATATTTGAACTTTGGCATGTCATATATATATTTGAATTGGGTCATCGTTGACATAGGCTGCTTTAGAATATGAGATCACTTTTATTTTAGTAAGACTTAGCATGTGTCATGAATTATTCATATACCATGTACAGCTTGGAAATTGTATGCTTGTAAACAAGAAAGTGTGTGTGTGTGATTTATTTAATGAATACAAGAATGATGAGTTAAATATCATTGAGTTAGAATACTTGCGTGTACTACATGCAATGATCGTGTTACATACGAACCGTGAATACATGACTTGTTATACGTGAAATGTGTGGTTTATGTATACGATGTATTGACTGTTATCGGTAACCCTTTTAGGGCGTGTGTGTTCAACTGATAATCAAGATATTTAATCTTACCGAGCAAACCCAAGGTGAGTTCACTGCACTTTTCTAAGCATGCGTCCCGGTGGTTTGGGACATCTGGTAAACGTTTCTAAAGGGAATACTGGGTAAACTGTTATTTGGGATGTTGGTTATTGAACACAGAATCGATCATCTACCGTGTTGCCTGTAAGGCAATGGGGTAACTAGTTGATAGCGCTATTAGGTTTGACACCCTCACACCGGGCCGTAAGGACGGGCGTGATCTAGTTACCTGGACATCATTACCAATGCTTGGTTAGGGGCATTGGGGTTGGGCACACTCCCAGGTTATATTGGGCACACTCCCATGGTATATATTGGACACACTTCCAGTATATAAGACTCTTCTACGTTAATAACAATCCCAAAACGAAACGATGAGTTGACTTAACAGATATCTGGTAACTACACACGTTAACAAAACCTTGAACTCACCAGCGTCGTCTGACACACTTGTTTGCATGCTTGTAGGTCGTTAGCTGAGATACTTTGGGACTTGCTATCTGGAGCAGCTGGAGTGGGCATGGTCTTGCTGGACGTATTTATTTTATTGGTTTAATGATACATTACTTTGGTTTTAAAACTGGTTAACTTTGCTTCCGCTGATACTTTGGTTTTCATTTAAACTCACATACAGTATTTCATTTACAATTAAGTACTTTATCATTTAATTGAATGCGTTTGAGATAATTAGTGGCTCGTTGTTGGATCGTCGCACTCCTAGTAGGGACATACCCTAGGTGGGAAGTTGGGGGTGTGACATTTGGGATTTTGCATATAAATGGTTTTATATCTTATAAAAGTAACATGTTTTAAACCTATTTTCCGCTGCGTTTTTATTTCATATGGATGAAATTACTTTGATGAACATGGAAAAATCCCATCAATATCATAAAAGCACTTATATGTAGGAAGTACCAGCGGCGTATCCACCATGCTTTTATCATATTACACACGCCTCGTTATTTAAATCACTTACCAATTAACCACCATAAATGTCTTGTCAAACAATGTCAAAAATTATGCATAAACAATGTATCATGTCACAATGCCAGGTACAATCCATGTCTTGTATAATCAAATGTCTTGTATGGTGAATAAAAAGTATTTACTCAAACCATATGTATAATGTCATGTATATGTATAACCAAATGTCGTGTACAAAACAATGTCTTTGAATGAACGAAAGTTTATGTCAAAAGTTATGTTTTGAAATAATTGATTTTGTCGATATAAACATTTATAAGGTTTGTTAACGAATACATTCAAGCCTTGTCGTCTGTCAGATAACCCTTATAAAGACAAAGGTTTATCAATCTTCATCGGGTTCTGTCATTCCCCAGATGGATACTTCCAAACCAACTAGGAAGCGGGAATGAGGTTAGCAAACCTATGGTAAACCATACATACTACCGGTCGGCGGGATAATGTCACACCCCGACCACGCAAAACTACAAAACGTGGCGGAAACGTCGGGGAGTGTTGTAACAGAATCATTGTTTCACAACCATGGATTAAACAGTTTTGTTTTATTGAATTAAATGTATTAAATGTATTTCATTACATTGGAATTAGAAACAAAAACATGAACAAATAGATTTTCATTGTTATTAAGTCACTAAGGCCTCGTCCATTCCTATGTGAGCGTACACCAATATCATCATCAAACATCATCAACTATTGTACCTGAAACACATGTGAAAATACATCAGCATAAAAATGCCGACGAGTACATAGGTTTTATATGAGTGTCAGATTCATGGCTTGTTTTACATGTTGCAATACTTATTTAAAAACCTTATTTTGAAAAGTATAGTATTGCGACATAATTAACCAACTCAAATCAAGTTGGATATGATTTATAAAATCTCGTAGCCATGATTCTTAACTCCAAAACATTTGTTTTATGAAATCAAGTTGTAAAACATATCGTAGAAACTCGTTAACAAAACTCGTATGGTTTATATTATTCAGAAAACATCATTCTGTGACATCGTTTCAAAATCGTTTACCCAAGTGATCTAGATAACGCAACGATATATAATGTGTTAAAAGCACTTATATATAGGAAGTACCAGCGGCGTATCCACCATGCTTTTAACACATTACACCCGCCCCGTTACCTAATCACTTCCCTAACCCAATGGTTCAAACAGTTACAAATGGTTCCCATATAACAAATGGTTCACATATATCAAATGGTTACAAATGGTTCACATATATCAAATGGTTACAAATGGTTCGAATAGTTCAAAGTGTAAAACAATGGGCTAGCATGTTAAGTGAACATACATAGCAAAACATAATGAAATCATGTACTAATAGTGTACTAATGAACATAGCATGTATATGATATGAAAACATGGAAAGCATGAAAGTAACAAGTAGGCACATGTGTTCCACCCCAAAACAGTTGAAAACAGTAAAAGAGGGGACTATGTACTCACTTGAGGGTGCTTAGAAGTCTTGAACAACAACCAAGCAAAGCTAGAGGGATCACAGAATCAAACGGCACCTAATATAGGTAACTACATTAATATCCGGATCTAAATCAGAAGATCGGATAGTATGAGGTTTTGTAAACCAAATGAGTATTAGAACTCATATGATATGGTCTAACAAAGCCTACATACTAAAATGAAACCTAACCTAAGTGCTTACGACCCATTACGACCCGTTTAGGTAGCTTACGCTACTTTAACGCGTCGTTTGCGTAAAACGCGTTCGGAACGCCTAACTAGTCCTATGAAAAGTATTATATGCCTTAACATGTCTAATAATGTTACCTAATCAGTTTAGATATCAAAAGTTATGTTACATATGCTTAAAATGAATTTATGCGTAAAAAGGGCATTTTGGTCATTTACCTAAGGCATATAAACTACCTATCATATAACTACTTAAACGAAGTGACCATAAGGTATAACCTCGTAAGGTTATTCCCTATACAACTATGGTCACTAAACATGTTTGGTTGGATCCTAATGATCGACCAAACGGGTCTAGTTCGAAAGTCTAAGCGGTTGTTTAGACCGCTTGACTTACGACTCTACATAAGCACTAAACCTAAAGTGACGAGCTAAACATGTTAAAACATGTTTAACGAAGTTAGAAAACAGGTTTGGTATCAAAACAAATGGTTCTGATACCTAAAAGTAGTTTGGTTACAAAATACGCAAGAATACGCATTTTGGCCGAAACTACGACTCGCCACTATGCCTAGATAACGTGGTAATCAGTAGGTATAGTCATAAGAGACTAAAACCATCGTGATTACGCTCACGTTATGAAGTTCAAATGAACTTCGTATTGACCATAAACTGGTCAATGCAGAAAGTCAAAATCTTGTAATAAATCACAGAGGGTTCAAAATCTTGTAATAAATCATATAACAGAGGGTTCAAAATCTTGTAATAAATCATCCAAAAACAGATGATTGTTTTTCAAAAATCGTTTCAGAAAATTTTGGTTTTTGTTTTGATAATCACCTAAGGATAGGTGATGTATATGTTGTAAGATCTAAACACAAGATAACTTGTGTTAGGGTCCTAGAAAGGTTATAGTCTAGGTCAAAGAATTACTAATAACCTAATTCCCTATAACCATTGGCTCTGATACCAACTCTTCTGTCACACCCCGACCACGTGTAACATACAAAACGTGGCGGAAACGTCAGGGAGTGTTGTAACAGAATTAATTGTTTCATAACCATGGCATTCAAAGTTGTATTTTATTTATCAACATAGAGTTACATTGTCTTAAACAGAAATTAAAGAGTTCAGAACATAATTAAACTAGTTCTATCTCCGTTTTATGTCTCTAAGGCACAGGTCCGCCCTAGTGTCACGATCATAGTCCTAAGCAACAGCTCCTGAAAACACATGTGAAAATAGGTACGTCAGCATAAAAATGCCTGTGAGATACATAGGTTTTGTGAAAATAGGATTCATGACTTGTGTTTAAGAAAATGTTTAGTCATGAACCTTGTAATTTGCTTTGTTTTGTAAATCATTCAAAAAGCGATGATATGTATAAATAAGAGAATAGTGTAAGGTTAAATGGATAACCAAGTAAAATGAGTTTGTATAAGATAAGTTGTTTTGTAAATCAATGTCTTGTGAAAATAAGTTGTTTATGTAAAGCGTAATATGTCAAATATTGAAATGATTTAAGTGACGCTACGACATGTAATGTCATACAAACACTTATATATAGGAAGTACCAGCGGCGTATCCACCATGCTTGTATCATATTACACACGCCTCGTTACTCAAATCACTTACTCAAACCAACCACCAATGTAAATTGTTTATGTATAAATGAATTGTCATGTGTTAATGTGTAAACCATATCAACATGTCTATGTCCAATGTAAACCACTAAATGTGTATATCAATGTCAAAATGTTTATGTTTAATGTAGATCATGTAATGTGTACCCAAAAATATCATGTATGGTAAGTGAAATATATCAACTAAACCATATGTAAAATGCACAAAAACAAGGTATTGAAGTAAAACATGGTTTAAATCAAAGTTATGTTTTGTGGAACAAATGCATGCTATACTGATACAAACATTTATGCGGTATTGTGAAATGCATACATCCAAGCCTTGAGACTGTGGCGATAAACCCTTAAACAAATTAAAGGTTTATCTAAGTTATGTATATCGAATTCGGTCATTCCTTCCAATCCAAACAAACCCAGGATTTCAGGAACGGGAGTTGTCAATTCCTATGGTACCACTACCTACTAACGAACGGCGTAGCTAATGTTAATGAATGTATTGTTCCATTGTAAACAACCCAAATGTCATACCAAAATGTAAACATGTGATGAAAACAACTGTACTAAGTATGCACACAATGGGCGTACCTAGAATGAAATGTAATGTGAAACAATGAACTAAATATGCACACAATGGGCATACATAGCATGAAATGTAATGTAAAACAATGTACTAAATATTCACACAATGGGCATACATAGCATGAAATGTAATGTAAAACAATGTACTAAATATGCACACAATGGGCATACATAGTATGAAATGTAATGTAAAACAATGTACTAAATATGCACACAATGGGCATACATAGCATGAACACAATGAAATCATGTACTATAAATGTACTAATGAACATAGCAAGTATATGATGTGAAAGCATGAAAGCACGAAAGTAACAAGTAGGCACATGTGTTACACCCCAAAACAGTTTGGAAAACAGTAAAAGAGGGGTCTATGTACTCACTTGAGATTGCTCAGAAGTCCTAAGATAACCACCAAGCAATGCTAGAGATCACGGAATCAAACGGCACCTAATATAGGTAACTATGTTAATATACCGGACCTAAATCGGAAGATCGGATAGAATGCGGGTTCGTAAACCAAACGAGTATGGAGACTCGTGTAATATGGTTTAACAAAGCCTACATACTAAATGAAACCTAACATAAGTGCTTACGACCCATTACGACCCGTTTAGGTAGCTTATGCTACTTTAACGCGTCGCTCGCGTGAAATGCGTTCGGACCGCCTAACTAGTCCTATGACAAGTAAAATATGCCTTAACATATCTAATATTGTTACCAAAATAGTTTAGATACCAAAATTTATGTTACATATGCTTAAAATGAATTTTGGCGTCAAAAGGGCATTTTGGTAATTTACCTTAGGCATATAAACTACCTATCATACAACTACTTAAACGAAGCGACCATAAGGTATAACCTCGGAAGGTTATTCCCTATATACTATGGTCACCTAATGTGTTTGGTCGGATCCTAATGATCGACCAAATGGGTCGGGTTCGAAGGTATAAGCGATTTATCAGATCGCTTACCCTAACGACCCTAGACAACGTGGTAATCAGTAGGCATTGTCACAAGGGACTATAACCATCGTGATTACAATCACGTTGCGAAGTTCAAACGAACTTCGCATTGACCATAAACTGGTCAATGCAGAAAGTCAAACAAAGTTTGACTTTCGGACTCGAAAAGAAATAAAAGAACGAAGGAACACTTACGAAGGGTCCCCGAATGCTAATCTAGATCAAAATAGCTCAGGTATGAAACAAAGGTTTCAACTTAGAGCACATTAGATCAGATTCTTGTGAGGAAAAGTGAAGGGTGGAGGTGGGTATTTATAGTTTTCGGTTCACCGTTAGGATCATTTCTTGGAAAAGGGGGCACGATCTAAGCCGTACACTTGTTGGAAAGTTGTGGTAACTCATTTGCCATCCACCATAAGAGTTTGACACTTGGCACTTGGCCTTTGGAGAGTGTTAAGGGCTGTTAACAGCTGAAAAAAAACGTTTTGCTGCATCTGGCCCCTACTTACGGACCTAGTTTGGCAGATTTACAGTTTCAGTCCCTGCAACCTCAAAACTTGGTTTTCGATGCGTTTTTTTGACACGTTTAAGCCCCGTTAACCCCATTTAAAAGCTCTAAAATGAAGTTAAAGTATAGGGAACTTAAAATGTGCTCAAAAATATCTCAGATGTCGGTTCGTTTGGCCGTACGATCGCGATGTTTGCTTAATTACGACGGAAAGCGCATAAGCGCGAAAAACGATCCAAATGACGCGACGAATGGATTTTTCTCAATCCTAAACACTAAAATAAAATATTTTAGTGCTTACATAAATTTTTGGATGTCCGGATGTATTCAGAACGTAAGTTATGCGCAAAAGTGTAAACTTGTGCACTTTTTGACGCTTTTAGTCCCTGAATGTCCCAAAAGTTTATTTTAGCACACCGAACACCTCAAAGCCTATTTCTAAGCTATGTAGAGGATATTTATGGCATTTTTAACTTATGGTCATGTTCCGGAATGTTCGTTACTGTTCAAATTGGCATACTTTCGCAGTTTGTCAAGTTTAGTCCCTGTAAGCGAATTAACTTGTTTTTGCCATACCAAAGCCTTCAAAACTTATTTCTAAGTTATGTAAGGGTTATTCTTAGTATGTTAAGTATTTGTTGATGTTCCGAAGTATTTGTCGCATTAAACTGATTACGTTTACGCACCAGTTTGCGTATAACTCTCCAGAAAGTGATATAGAGTTTGAAATTGAATTAAAGTCAAAACATGAAAAATGTAAAACATAACCAAACAAACATTGGGATCAAATAACATTGTTTTATTGATAATTGAACTGTTCACAATGATTACAAGCACAGATGTTACAGTCTCCCCTACTTGTGGAAATTTCGTCCCGAAATTTATTTAGAGGAAACTCGTGGGAAAAGATGCGGATACTTTGCCTTCATTTGATCTTCGCGTTCCCAAGTAAACTCGGGTCCACGTTTAGCTTCCCAGCGAACTTTGACCAAAGGAATGCGCTTGCGTTTGAGCCACTTGACTTCACGTTCCATGATTTCCACAGGTTTCTCAACAAATTTCAGTGTTTTACCAACACGAATTTCGTCAAGTGGTATGTGGAGGTTCTCATCAGCTAAACACCTCTTGAGATTGGACACGTGAAAAGTTGGATGAACATTTCCAAGTTTTTTTTTTTTTTTTGGGTAAAGGGTTACCCCAGGTGAAATTTTATAAATCAACCAATAAAGAACAAGGGTATGCCAGTGCGGACATACCAACTAGGCTTGACATACCAAGCCTAGGAAAACAAACAACATCAACCCCGAACAAAACCAAAAGAAAACAAAAACCAGAAAACACAGCCCTATCACATCATAAGTTACAAACCAGAACCCTATATCTAGCCCGGGTCAAACTCGGCTTCACTAGGAATAAGATTCCACTTCTTCAGCAATCTCTGATTACCGGTAACACTTTTGAACTTGAACCCCATCAGCCTTAACCGAACCGTTCCCATAATCCTCTCAGAAACCAACTCCACATTTGCCTTCATGTTGGAGAATAAACGATTATTCCTCTCTTGCCAAACAAAATACGTAGAAGCCGCAATGACTAGCTTACCTACAATATCCTCCGTCTTCTTTGAACTCGCATTTTGATCCAACCAACCCATAATAGAATGCCACGAGCCATCAATACCTTCCATGTTCACCATTGACTTGACAGTAAGCCACACTTGCTGCGCAAAAGAACACTGAAAAAACAAATGGTCTCTTGAGTCCCTGTCTTTCGTGCATAACGGACAGCACATAAGCCGCAGATTGGTTTCACTCCCCGCCTCCCAAACAGCTAATCTATCTTGCGTCTTGAGCTTATTCTTGATAACCAACCATAGATGAAAAGAATGCCTAGGAATACATTGGCTAAACCAAACCCCATTGACCCACGAAACCGGTTGTTTCCGACTTCGAATATTATGCCACACCTCTAGCGATCCGAACGGCCTATTGTTACCATCTAAATCTTTCCAGGTTGTACTATCCTCCATATCCTGAATCAATTGAGGAACAGTTAACCCAATTAACACCGGATAAATATCATACCAAGCACGAGGCCACTTCCACTGGCCATTATCATCTATTAAATCCGCAATAGAAGAATTCAAATGAAATCCCGCATTTGCTATATTTCGAGGTGTAATAAACGAATTAAGCGGACAAAGCTGGTTCCAATTATCGCTCCATGCATTAGTCTGAGCACCATTTCGAATAATTTTCCAAACAAAAGGCCGAATAGTAGCTCGAATCGCCAATATTTTCCTCCAACCCCAACTAATACTACCCCGTGGTTGAATATCCCACAAGTTTCTACCATTTAATTTATGAGAATGTATCCATTGGACCCAAAGGGACTTCCGTTTAGTGAGAATACTCCAGACATGATTAGCCATAAGGGCTTTATTAACATCTGATATGCTCCGAATCCCCAAGCCGCCTTCATCCTTCGGTAAACAAACCTCTGCCCAAGCCAGCTTAGCTTTAGCCCTCCCCTGATTATTAGCATTCCACAAGAACCGACGCATTAACTTCTCCAGGTCATTTGTAACTCTAGTAGGAATAATGAAGACTGAAGCCCAGTAAATATGCATCGAAGACAGAACTGATGTAATTAGTTGTAACCTCCCAGCAAAGGAAAGCGATTTGTTCACCCAATTATCTATCTTTTTCTCCATTCGATCAACTAGCGGCTTACAATCCTTAAACATCAGTTTAGTGGATATTAGCGGCACCCCCAAATACCGAACAGGCAACGTCCCTTGATTAAAAGGCATAACTTGAAGAATTTCCTGCTTGACAAGATTCGGAACATTGCAGAAATACACCGTACTCTTGGCTGGGCTCGGCTTAAGACCCGAAGCATTAGTGAACTGCTCAAGGGCATCCCTAACTTTCTTGACCGAAATGATATCTCCATGCACAAAAATGAATAGGTCATCCGCAAACGCCACATTAATAATCTTTTGTTTCACACATTGAGCATGGAATTTGAACCCTGTTCCAGGGCATGCCACACGCTGAAGAAGTAAGGAAAGGACTTTTATAACCATCGTGAAAAGATATGGTGACATAGGGTCTCCCTGTCTAAGCCCCCTTCTGCCTCTAAAGTATCCATGAAGATTACCTTGAAGACTTAAAGAGTATGTAACTGAGGTTACACAAGCCATAATCCACCCAATCATCTTATTATGTAACCCAAAACCATGAAGAACACTCTCCAAAAACGCCCAATTAACTGTGTCGTATGCTTTTTGTATATAATCTTGAATGCACACCTAGCAGGCCCCCGGTTCAGATGGTAATTATGCATTAACTCTTGAGTCAGCAAGATGTTATCCGAGATTTTCCTTCCCGGGACGAAAGCCGATTGGTTTATGCTAACTAATTCTCCCAAACTACCTTTTAATCTATCCGTAATGATCTTGCTAATACATTTATACAAGACATTGCAACACGAAATAGGCCGATAATCAAGCACAGAATCTGGAGTTTCGACTTTAGGAACTAGAGCCAGGATCGTGTGATTTAATTGTTTCAGGAGCTTACCATTCTCGAAAAATTCTAAGACTGCATTCGAAACATCATTGCCCACAATATCCCACGCACTCTTGAAGAAGGCCGATGTATAACCATCAGGCCCCGGGGCTTTATTCTCCGCAATACTAAACATAGCGTTTTTCACTTCTTCACGGGTAACCTGTCTGACCATTGTAGTCGAATCATTAGAACTCAGCACAATATCCAAGTTCAGGAGGTAACTCAAGTCTGTAGGCTACCTTTCCGATTCTTTCGACGATCTTGAATGGTCCAACGTATCTAGGTGCAAGTTTTCCTTTATTTCCAAATCTGATCACACCTTTCCAAGGTGAGACCTTAAGTAATACTCGATCACCGACTTGAAATTCCAAAGGCTTGCGTTTCGGGTCTGCGTAACTCTTTTGACGGCTTCTAGCTGTCTGAAGGTTATCACGAACTTTCTTAATCTTGTCAGTTGTCTCTAAAATGAGGGCAGGTCCAGTAAGCTGAGCCTCGCTGATCTCATTCCAGCAGACTGGTGAATGACATTTTCGACCATAGAGAGCCTCGAAAGGAGCCATTTTGATGCTGGTGTGATAACTGTTGTTGTAGGAGAATTCAATTAACTGAAGATGTGAATCCCAACTACCACCAAAATCGATCACACAAGCTCTAAGCATATCCTCCAGAGTCTGGATTGTTCTCTCAGATTGACCATCCGTTTGCGGATGATAAGCTGTGCTCAGGTTAAGTTGGGTCCCCATAGCAGATTGCATGGTTCTCCAAAAATGAGAAGTGAAACGAGCATCTCTGTCAGAAATGATGTTCAAAGGAACACCATGTCGAGCTACAATTTCATCCACATAGATTTTAGCAAGTTTGTCAGCAGAAAAATCCTCACGGATTGGCAAGAAATGTGCTGACTTAGTAAGACGATCAACAACTACCCAGATGGCATCATGGCCTTTCTTTGTGCGTGGAAGTTTGGTAACAAGATCCATAGTAATGTTTTCCCATTTCCAAACTGGGATCTCTGGTTGCACCAATAAACCCGAAGGACGTTGATGTTCAGCCTTAACTTTGAGACAAGTAAGGCATTTTGATACATATAAGGCAATGTCTTTCTTCATACCAGGCCACCAATAGTGAATACGAAGATCCTTATACATCTTATCTGAGCCAGGATGAACGGAATAACGCGATTTATGGGCTTCATCCATAAGCAAGGTTCGAAGATTTTCTTGGCTTGGGACCCACAAACGGTCCATGAAGTAATACGATCCATTGTCCTTCAGTTCCAGATCAGGAGTTATGTGATAGGGAAATTCTTTATCCATCAAACCTTGTGAAACACAAGATTGTTGAGCCTGAGAAATACGGGCTTGGATATCGGATCGAGCTTGAATAACAGATTGAGCACGAACACAATGAAGCTTAGTACGTTCCTTACGACTCAATGCATCGGCTACGACATTCGTCTTACCAGGATGGTAGCGAATTTCGCAGTCATAGTCGTTTAGAAGCTCAACCCAACGTCGTTGCCTCATGTTGAGTTCTTTCTGATTGAAGATATGTTGAAGACTTCTGTGGTCAGTGTAAACCACACATTTTGTTCCGTACAAATAGTGTCTCCAGATCTTGAGAGCGAAAACAACTGCACCTAACTCAAGATCATGAGTGGTGTAGTTTTTCTCATGTATCTTCAACTGCCTCGATGCATATGCTATGACTTTGTTCCTTTGCATCAGAACACAGCCAAGGCCCAATTTCAATGCATCACAATACACGATAAAATCATCATCACCCTCAGGCAATGATAGAACAGGCGCATCACAAAGCTTCTGCTTCAAGTTTTGAAAAGCTTCCTCTTGCTTGAATTCCCAATCAAAGGGTTTGTTCTTTTGAGTTAGAGCAGTTAGAGGAACTGCAATCTTTGAGAAATTTTCAATGAAGCGGCGGTAATAACCCGCTAGACCAAGAAAAGAACGAACTTCAGTAGGAGTAGTAGGCGTATCCCAATCCTTAATCGCACTGATCTTGGAGGGATCTACATGAATGCCTCGTTTGTTGACAATATGTCCTAAGAATTGAACCTCTTTAAGCCAGAATTCACACTTGGAGAATTTGGCGAAAAGTTGCTCTTTCTTTAGGAGTTCCAGAGTAAGACGAAGATGTTGCTCGTGATCAGCTCGCGTCTTAGAATAAATCAAGATGTCATCAATAAAAACAATGACGAACTGATCCAAATAAGGTTTGCAGACCCTATTCATTAAGTCCATGAAAACAGCAGGAGCATTAGTCAGACCGAATGGCATGACTGTGAATTCATAATGCCCATAACGAGTACGGAATGCTGTCTTGGGAATATCTTCTTCATACACCCGAAGTTGATGATACCCAGAACGTAGATCAATCTTCGAAAAATAAGAAGCACCCTGTAACTGGTCAAAGAGTTCATCTATGCGCGGTAGGGGATATCGATTCTTGATGGTAAGCTTGTTAAGCTCACGATAATCGATACACATCCTAAAGGATCCATCCTTCTTCTTGACAAACAAAATGGGAGCACCCCAAGGTGAAAAGCTAGGACGTATAAAACCTTTGTCAGAGAGCTCATGAAGCTGCTTAGACAACTCTTGCATCTCAGATGGTGCAAAACGATATGGAGCTCTGGCAATGGGATTTGCACCAGGTACGAGATCAATGCGGAACTCGACTTGGCGTGCTGGGGGTAGACCAGGTAACTCTTTAGGGAAAACTTCAGAATAATCCCGAACGACAGGAATATCTGAAATAGACTTACCCATGCCTTTATCTGCTGTAACATGTGCTAAGAAGGCAACATAGTTCTTCCGCAGATATTTCCGAGCTTTAAAACAAGACATGAGCTTGAGACCACCAGACGGTTTCTCACCTTGAACCTGTAGGATCTCGCCTGTCGAAAGCGGCACACGAACGATCTTCTCAAAACAAACTACCTCTGCGTGATGCTTGGATAACCAATCCATACCCACAATGACGTCGAAGCTTCCAAGTTGCATAGGCGTGAGGTTGATAGGAAAAAGATGGTCGTTAAGGTTCAACTGGCAGTTGCGTAGAACAGAATCAAGAACAATGGGTTCACCACTAGCAACTTCTACTGTCAAGGGTTTTCCTAGTTTCGTTCTAGACACGTGAAGCATTGGCTCAAAAGACAACGAAACAAAACTCTTATCGGCACCAGAATCGAAAAGAACAGATGCAGGCTGATTATTAATAAAGAACGTACCGTTCACCACATTATCGTCTGCCTGCGCCTCTTGGGCATTCAAGTTAAAAGCTCGCCCTCGAGCCTGAGCCTGATTCTGGTTTGCATTCACCAATCTTGGGCACTGGTTACGGTAGTGGGTCAGATCCCCACAGTTATAACAAGCACCCGGTGGGTAGTGTGGTCGTGCAGCTTGGCCCTGTTGTTGAGCAGGAGGCTGAGCAACTTGTTGAGCCGGGTTCTGAATTGCCCGATTCTGAGCAAATCGACAAACATCGGCAAGGTGACCTGACTTCCCACAGTTAGTACAGAAACGGCACTGATGTTGCGGCTGATGGTGACTGTTGCATCTATAGCACAAAGGTGCATTCCCTGAATAGGGTTTCTTCGCTGGAGGCTGTGCGGGTTGGTTGGGAGCTGCCTGGTTAGCTTGGGCAGTGACAGCAAAATTTTGGGAAGCCTTACGCTTCCTTGACCCTCTCGAAGAACCCGAATTCTTTCCATTCTTGTTTTGACCTTTCTTGCTATCTTCCTTGTCAGTCGACTGTTTCTTGCCCTTATCACCCTTCCTGTGTAACTTATTCTTCCGAATCTACGACTCAGTCAATGTCGCTGCTAACTCGATAGCCTGACAGAGTGTGGTAGGGTTACTACCAGTAATGATGTCTTGTACCGAGTCAGGTAGGCCGTCGATGTACCTTTCGATAGCCTTGTCGAGTGGGGTAACCATAGTCGGACAAAGCAGACTCAACTCCTCAAATCTATCAGTATACGCCCTGTGCTCACCACTATCTTGCTTCAAATCATCGAACTCTCTCTCCAAAGCTCGCTGTTCATGACGAGGACAAAATTCCCTCATCATAAGAGCTCTAAGTTCAGCCCATGTCTGTGCTAGAGCAACTTCTGCACCACGATCTCTCATAACCCCGTTCCACCATGTGAGAGCCCTCTTCTGAAACACACTCGAAGAAAACTCGACCTTGCGATTGTCAGGACACTGAACATGACGGAAAGTATTCTCAATGCTCTCGAACCATTGAAGAAGCCCAGTCGCTCCTTCAGAACCACTAAACTTGAGTGGTTTAGCCGAGTTAAAATCCTTGTATTTGCATGGAGCATTGTTGTTGTTGTTGGCTTGGTTCCATTGAGCAAAGAGATTTGGGAATTGAGCAGCCATCTGCTGCGCAATGATTTCTGCCAGTTCGGCAGTCGCTATCTGGTTTTCGCGTCGAGGAGGCATTCTAAAAGAGGAAAACATGAAAGGGAATGAGTGAGATGATTAGATGAAGAGAATGAGATGAAACAAAAATTGACAACAGCAAAGATGGTGGTCATTTGTTCGCATCACAAAGCAAACAAACGACACACAGTGACTAATCGAAGTAAATGGGTCAAAAATAATGTATCGCGAAGACATGCTCGCCTATAAGTGAACACTCACCCCAAGAGTTCCCAGGTAAGAGTGACTGGTCCGATTATGTGGATTTGTACGAACACTCTAGCCTTAGACAAAAAACCCAGGGTATAGGCATTCACTCTTCCAGTTTGCACATGTTCACATTATTTAAAACCCAAAACCTTGACGAGATTTTGAAAACTCAAAGGGGTTCAAAACCATATAACAGAGGGTTCAAAATCTTGTAATAAATCATCCAAAAACAGATGATTGTTTTTCAAAAATCGTTTCGGAAAATTTTGGTTTTTGTTTTGATAATCACCTAAGGATAGGTGATGTATATGTTGTAAGATCTAAACACAAGATAACTTGTGTTAGGGTCCTAGAAAGGTTATAGTCTAGGTCAAAGAATTACTAATAACCTAATTCCCTATAACCATTGGCTCTGATACCAACTCTTCTGTCACACCCCTACCACGTGTAACATACAAAACATGGCGGAAACGTCGGGGAGTGTTGTAACAGAATTAATTGTTTCATAACCATGGCATTCAAAGTTGTATTTTATTTATCAACATAGAGTTACATTGTCTTAAACAGAAATTAAAGAGTTCAGAACATAATTAAACTAGTTCTATCTCCGTTTTATGTCTCTAAGGCACAGGTCCGCCCTAGTGTCACGATCATAGTCCTAAGCAACAGCTCCTGAAAACACATGTGAAAATAGGTACGTCAGCATAAAAATGCCTGTGAGATACATAGGTTTTGTGAAAATAGGATTCATGACTTGTGTTTAAGAAAATGTTTAGTCATGAACCTTGTAATTTGCTTTGTTTTGTAAATCATTCAAAAAGCGATGATATGTATAAATAAGAGAATAGTGTAAGGTTAAATGGATAACCAAGTAAAATGAGTTTGTATAAGATAAGTTGTTTTGTAAATCAATGTCTTGTGAAAATAAGTTGTTTATGTAAAGCGTAATATGTCAAATATTGAAATGATTTAAGTGACGCTACGACATGTAATGTCATACAAACACTTATATATAGGAAGTACCAGCGGCGTATCCACCATGCTTGTATCATATTACACACGCCTCGTTACTGAAATCACTTACTCAAACCAACCACCAATGTAAATTGTTTATGTATAAATGAATTGTCATGTGTTAATGTGTAAACCATATCAACATGTCTATGTCCAATGTAAACCACTAAATGTGTATATCAATGTCAAAATGTTTATGTTTAATGTAGATCTTGTAATGTGTACCCAAAAATATCATGTATGGTAAGTGAAATATATCAACTAAACCATATGTAAAATGCACAAAAACAAGGTATTGAAGTAAAACATGGTTTAAATCAAAGTTATGTTTTGTGGAACAAATGCATGCTATACTGATACAAACATTTATGCGATATTGTGAAATGCATACATCCAAGCCTTGAGACTGTGGCGATAAACCCTTAAACAAATTAAAGGTTTATCTAAGTTATGTATATCGAATTTGGTCATTCCTTCCAATCCAAACAAACCCAGGATTTCAGGAACGGGAGTTGTCAATTCCTATGGTACCACTACCTACTAACGAACGGCGTAGCTAATGTTAATGAATGTATTGTTCCATTGTAAACAACCCAAATGTCATACCAAAATGTAAAAATGTGATGAAAACAACTGTACTAAGTATGCACACAATGGGCATACCTAACATGAAATGTAATGTGAAACAATGAACTAAATATGCACACAATGGGCATACATAGCATGAAATGTAATGTAAAACAATGTACTAAATATGCACACAATGGGCATACATAGCATGAAATGTAATGAAAAACAATGTACTAAATATGCACACAATGGGCATACATAGCATGAACACAATGAAATCATGTACTATAAATGTACTAATGAACATAGCAAGTATATGATGTGAAAGCATGAAAGCACGAAAGTAACAAGTAGGCACATGTGTTTCACCCCAAAACAGTTTGGAAAACAGTAAAATAGGGGTCTATGTACTCACTTGAGATTGCTCAAAAGTCCTAAGATAACCACCAAGCAATGCTAGAGATCACGGAATCAAACGGCACCTAATATAGGTAACTATGTTAATATACCGGACCTAAATCGGAAGATCGGATAGAATGCGGGTTCGTAAACCAAACGAGTATGGAGACTCGTGTAATATGGTTTAACAAAGCCTACATACTAAATGAAACCTAACATAAGTGCTTACGACCCATTACGACCCGTTTAGGTAGCTTATGCTACTTTAACGCGTCGCTCGCGTGAAACGCGTTCGGACCGCCTAACTAGTCCTATGACAAGTAAAATATGCCTTAACATATCTAATATTGTTACCAAAATAGTTTAGATACCAAAATTTATGTTACATATGCTTAAAATGAATTTTGGCGTCAAAAGGGCATTTTGGTAATTTACCTAAGGCATATAAACTACCTATCATACAACTACTTAAACGAAGCGACCATAAGGTATAACCTCGGAAGGTTATTCCCTATATACTATGGTCACCTAATGTGTTTGGTCGGATCCTAATGATCGACCAAATGGGTCGGGTTCGAAGGTATAAGCGATTTATCAGATCGCTTACCCTTACGACCCTAGACAACGTGGTAATCAGTAGGCATAGTCACAAGGGACTATAACCATCGTGATTACAATCACGTTGCGAAGTTCAAACAAACTTCGCATTGACCATAAACTGGTCAATGCAGAAAGTCAAACAAAGTTTGACTTTCGGACTCGAAAAGAAATAAAAGAACGAAGGAACACTTACGAAGGGTCCCCGAATGCTAATCTAGATCAAAATAGCTCAGGTATGAAACAAAGGTTTCAACTTAGAGCACATTAGATCAGATTCTTGTGAGGAAAAGTGAAGGGTGGAGGTGGGTATTTATAGTTTTCGGTTCACCGTTAGGATCATTTCTTGGAAAAGGGGGCACGATCTAAGCCGTACACTTGTTGGAAAGTTGTGGTAACTCATTTGCCATCCACCATAAGAGTTTGACACTTGGCACTTGGCCTTTGGAGAGTGTTAAGGGCTGTTAACAGCTGAAAAAAAACGTTTTGCTGCATCTGGCCCCTACTTACGGACCTAGTTTGGCAGATTTACAGTTTCAGTCCCTGCAACCTCAAAACTTGGTTTTCGATGCGTTTTTTTGACACGTTTAAGCCCTGTTAACCCCATTTCAAAGCTCTAAAATGAAGTTAAAGTATAGGGAACTTAAAATTTGCTCAAAAATATCTCAGATGTCGGTTCGTTTGGCCGTACGATCGCGATGTTCGCTTAATTACGACGGAATGCGCATAAGCGCGAAAAACGATCCAAATGATGCGACGAATGGATTTTTCTCAATCCTAAACACTAAAATAAAATATTTTAGTGCTTACATAAATTTTTGGATGTCCGGATGTATTCAGAACGTAAGTTATACGCGAAAGTGTAAACTTGTGCACTTTTTGACGCTTTTAGTCCCTGAATGTCCCAAAAGTTTATTTTAGCACACTGAACACCTCAAAGCCTATTTCTAAGCTATGTAGAGGATATTTATGGCATGTTTAACTTATGGTCATGTTCCAGAATGTTTGTTACTGTTCAAATTGGCATACTTTCGCAGTTTGTCAAGTTTAGTCCCTGTAAGCGAATTAACTTGTTTTTGCCATACCAAAGCCTTCAAAACTTATTTCTAAGTTATGTAAGGGTTATTTAAGGTATGTTATGTATATGTTGATGTTACGGAGTATTTGTCGCATTAAACTGATTACGTTTACGCACCAGTTTGCGTATAACTCTCCAGAAAATGATATAGAGTTTGAAATTGAATAAAAGTCAAAACATGAAAAATGTAAAACATAACCAAACAAACATTGGGATCAAATAACATTGTTTTATTGATAATTGAACTGTTCACAATGATTACAAGCACAGATGTTACACCAAGAGCCCCCAAGCTCCCTTTAATCCTATCCGTTATGATCTTGCTGATACATTTATAGAGCACATTACAACATGAGATAGGCCGATAATCCAAAACTGAGTCCGGAATATCTTTCTTAGGAATCAAAGCAAGGATCGTATGATTTAATTGCTTGAGGAGCTTACCATTCTCAAAGAAGTCAAGCACCGCATCCGTAACTTCATTACCAATAATATCCCAAGCCTTCTTGAAAAAAGCTGAAGTATATCCATCAGGCCCGGGGGCCTTATTTTCACCAATGTTAAACATAGCCGTTTTAATTTCCTCTTGAGTTACTTGCCGGACCATATTAGAAGCGTCTTGTTGACTAAGGATATTAACAAAGATATTATCCAGATTAAGCAAAGCAACCTGGTCCTCAACACCAAGAAAGTTTGAGTAGTGATTGACTAAAGCATCCGCCACCCTACTCCCTTCATGACGGTTTCCAGCAATATCTTTGACACTATGAATCTTGCTTCTAGCATTACGGCTTTTCACCACATTATGAAAGTATTTCGTATTCGAGTCTCCAGCACAAAACCATTCGACTTTTGGCTTTTGTTTGAGGAAACATTCCTCATCATAAGCAGCAATCTGAAACTCTTGAAGACATGTCGCTTCTAATTGACGGAGATGGCCATCCAACGGATTCTTGTCAACAAGCACTTGAATATCATCCAACTTTTTCCTAAGTTCCGACACCTTAGCATGCAAATTTCTTTGGTTGAATAATATCTTCCTTAAATGCGGTTTAAGATTGCTAAGTTTCCTTGTAACCGAGAACATATTAACCCCTTGAATCGTTTTCCTCCATTCCTGTTCCACACACTTCATGAAATCCGGCTTGGAGGTAATGAAGTTAGGAAACTTGAAAGGTTTAGTTTTCTTCTCAATCACGGTTCCCATTTTCAAAATACAAGGCGTATGATCCGAAACTCGAAAAGGATGGTACATGACAAAAGCATTCGGAAACATGTCCAAGAACTGAACATTACCCAATACACGATCGATCTTCTTTAGAAGCCCCACTCCGTCTTTAGGTTTCTGATTCCATGTATAATGAAGCCCGTGACCTTGAATATCCAGCAATTCCGAAAAATGAATGCAATCTTTAAACTCACACATGCTTATCGTTTCTTTGGAAGATCCGTAAAGCGAATCCGCAAGCTGAAGCATTGAGTTAAAATCCCCCATAACAACCCATGGTTTATCGTGACACAAGCTTTTATGGTTACGCAAACTCTCCCAAAGACTTCTACGATCTTGATACTTATTTTCCGCATACAAAAAGGAGCAAAAGAAGAATTTATTATCAGCTTTAACTAACATCTGCGTATGAATGACTTGATCAGTTTGAGAGAGCACCATAAGGTCAACCACATCTGAATCCCAACCCAAGATGATTCGGGTTCCCCTATTACACAATCCCCCATTAGAAGCCCAGTTCCAATTCCGAAAGACCTTATGACAAATGGTACCCAGTTTAGCAACATTCACGTGAGACTCTAAAATAGCACAAACCTTTAACTTATTTTCAGCAACAACTTGACGAACCTCACTTTGTTTCAGGGGCCGGTTCAAACCCCTTATGTTTCATGACATAATACTATCCATTAAGACCTGTCTGTATGGGAGTGCTTGCCCCCTTAGATACTTGACTCTGATCAGGTTTCATAAACTCGGACATTTCCGTTTGTAAAGTTTCCTCAACCTCGTTCTCGGCTCGAGTAGGCTTCCCATTACGTTTCTTCAAGTTATGCCTCAACTCCTTATCCACCCCTATATTGGCTATAGTATCTTCCACATCATCCCTTGACAAAGCTTCAAACGAGTTACCAGTCTTCACATTATCACTTCTGATATTATCAATTGTAACCTCCTTAGTACCAGAGGTACTCGCTCCTGACTTATTTATTTTCGGCTTGTATACAAACTTTGGCTTTTGCTTCTTATGCATAACTCCCATCCTAGCCGTCTTTCTTTTATCCGTAATGAATCCCTCATCATCAACAACCACTTGCTTCTCCTTATTGTTCACATTCTTAGCACATGTATTATCACAATGGCCAAAAACACAACATAAAGAGCACCGTAGAGGTTTCCATTCGTATTCCACTTTTACTCTTTCAGTTAAGTACCCATCCTCATCCAATTTCGGAATTGCAACAACAATGTAGTCTTTCAGCTTGCTTTCCGCATTTATTTCAATTAACGCACGTGCAAAACTGCTTCGTCCCCAATTATCCATGCACATATCAGCGTATCTAATCTTTTAGGAATCCCGATTTTGGACGCTAACAAACTCAAACCATCATCCGTGCAGACTGATATTGGAACGTTATTTGGGGAAAAGCGCATTCGAATAGCCTAACTAGTCCTATGACAAGTATTATATGCACTAACATGTTTAATATTGTTGCATAATCAGTTTAAGTGTGAAAATTTAAGTTACATATGCTTAAAATTAAATTATGCGTAAAAAGGGCATTTTGGTCATTTTCCTAAGGCATATAAACTACCTATCATATAGTTAATCAAACGAAGTAACCATAAGGTATAACCTTGGAAGGTTATTCCCTATACAACTATGGTCACAAAATATGTTTGGTCGGATCCTAATGATCGACCGAACGGGTCGGGTTCGATAGTCTAAGCGGTTGTCGAGACCGCTTGACTTACGACCCTAAACAAGCACTAAACTAAAAGTGACGAGTTAAACATGTTAAAACATGTTTAACTAAGTTAGAAAACTGATTTGATATCAAAACAAAGTGTTTTGATACCCAAAAACAGTTTCGTTGCAAAATGCATGTATCATGCATTTTGACCAAAACTTTGACTCGTCACTTTGGCTAGTCAACGTGGTAATTAGTAGGTATAGTCGCAAGGGACTATAACCATCGTGATTACGCTCACGTTGCAAAGTTCAAACGAACTTTGTCTTGACCAAATCATGGTCAAAGCAGAAAGTCAAACATTGTTTGACTTTCTTGCTTGAAATAAATAACCAAGCATGAAAGAACACTTACAAGAGTCCAATGCTTGGAAAAAGAACTAAGAAAACTCAAGTAGGAGGCCTTCAACAATTGTGATAGCCTCCAATCAGAGATAGAGTGAAAGAGAATGGAATGAGCAATGAGTTGAGCAAATGAGGTGGGTATTTATAGGAATTCTTGAACCTTAAAGATCATTACAAGTGTAATTGAGTTGTTCAAAGCTTGATCATCACCCTACACTTGTTATGCACTGATTTGGGGGCTTGGGGAACACTTAAACCAGCCCATAGTATGCAAAAACTAAGGTTAAAAACCAATTCAGGAGCTGATTCTGAAGGTTCAATGAATCTGCCCAGGTAGGGCTCTCACGCCCCGTGATAGCTTCAGCATAAGCTGTCGTGCCCCGCGAGCTAGTGTACCAAAAGTTTCGAATTTTGGCAGAACAGGCCCCTGCATGCTATAAACTTGATTATTGATGCGTTTAACCCCCGTTAAGCCAATTTCAAGGCTCTACAAGGATGTAAAGCATAGGGGACAAGAAATATGCTTGTAAATATCACGGATGTCGGTTCTTTTGGTTGTACGGTCGCGTTTTTTGGTTAATTACGACGAAACTTGAACGGACGCAAAAACGATCCAAATTACGCAACGAATGATATTTTTGCATTCCTATCACTAAAATACAATATTCTAGTGATTTGAAAAAATTTTGGATGTCCGGATATCGTCAGAACATAAGATATGCGTGTATATACAAACTTACGCAGTTTTTGACGCTTTTAGTCCATGTGATCAAATAAGCGCATTTTCGCATACCGAACCCCTCAAAACTTATTTCTAAGCTATGTTAAGGGTATCTAGGGTATGTTTAGCTTATGATATTTTTCTGGAGTGTACGTTGCTATACGAATCGGCATACTTTTACAGTTTGTCGCAAATAGTCCCTATGATCGAATAAACTTGTTTTTGCCATACCAAACCCTTCAAAACTTATTTCTAAGTTATGTAAAGGTTATTTAAGGTATGTTAAGCTGATGTCACTATTCCGGAGTGTTTGTCGCGTTAAACTGATTACGTTTACGTAACAGTTTGCGTATAACTTTCCAGAAAGCGACTAAGAGCTCGAAATCGAACAAGAATTGATATGTGTAAATGTCACATGTAATTGTACAAATCCCGAGAGTGAAACACAAGATTTCATTGGATTCGTATTTGTATTTGTATGATGGTCGTGGAGGCACAGATGTCACAGTCTCCCCTACTTTAGGAAATTTCGTCCCGAAATTTATTCATAGGAGTCTGTCTGTATAGTTGTGTTAAACAATTGTTTCGCATGGAATCTAGGGTGTTGTCTATTTGTATAGACTAACCCATCAAGGATCTCCACGTAAGGCATAACTTTATTATTCCCTAGTGGATGCTTCCTCGGATAATACAGGAAGTGGGAATGAGAGATTTGACCAATGATAAAACAAAATCAACCAATAGTTCTGTGAGTATCCTTTAAGAGTTTGACTATTAGGATAGAAAGATCTTGTAAGGATTTGGCCTTTTGTTTCAGTGTCTTGCAAAGCATTCTTAGAAATCCAATCACGGATTTAAAAGAAGTACTTTAAGTGTCCCTTTAAGAATCTAACTATTAAGGAAGATTCTATAAGGATTTGTATTTCATTTCCCCAGTGGATATTCTGCAGAAGAAAAATGAATGGATGATTCATTTTCTTTAATGGATTCTTCGTCAGAAGTGGAAATGAAAGGTGAATAGGTTATTTATTTCCAATGGATATTTCTTCAAAAGCATAAATGAATGGATGATTCATTTTCTCCAATGGATACTTTTATCAGAAACGGAAATGAAGGAATGTTGAATAAGTTATTCATTTCCCCGATGGATATTTCTTCGGAAGCGAAAATGAATGGATAATTCATTTTCCTCTATGGGTACTTCGTCAGAAGTGGAAATGAATGATTATAGTAAAGAATATTCATTTCCCCGAAGGATATTTCTTCAGAAGTGGAAATGAATGGATAATTCATTTTCCTCAGTGGATACTTTGTCAGAAGTGGAAATGAAAGAATTATCGTAAAGAATATTCATTTCCCCGATGGATATTTCTTCAGAAGCGAAAATGAATGGATAATTCATTTTCCTTAGTGGATACTTCGTCAGAAGTGGAAATGAAAGAATCGATACAGGATTATTCATTCCCCAATGGATATTTCTTTAGAAGCGAAAATGAATGGATAATTCATTTTCCTAAGTGGATACTTCATCAGAAGCGGAATGAATTTATTCATTTTCCTCAATGGATATTTCTTCAAAAGCGAAAATGAATGGATAATTCATTTTCCTCAGTGGGTACTTTATCCGAAACGAAAATGAATTTGTTCATTTTCCTCACTGGGTATTTCTTCAGAAGCGAAAATGAATGGATAATTCATTTTCCTTAGTGGATACTTCATCAGAAACGAAAATGAACATGGTTCACAAATGGATTATTCATTTCCCAGTGGATATCTCTTTTAGAAGCGAAAAATGAGTAGCTATATCATTTTTCCTCGGTGGATACTTCATCAGAAACGGAAATGAATATAGACAACCTTTGTTTCTTGTTTAAGTTAACACATGACAAAACTTGTTGTGGTTTCTGTGCACTGAATTCCATAATTATGTATGCATCCATAATTACGTAATTCCTTGCACAGTCTACATAGTTTATTTTATAATGTGTAGGGGATAGAATCAAACGAACAACCTTGTGATAATTTTGACTAGATCACTATAGGGTTTCTTTAATTAGGTCAACACATAAACACATAATCACATAATCACACAAATTGTCAACTTGGTTATCAACTTGTTATCAGCTTGTTATTAACTTGTTATAAATTTTGTTATCACTTTGTCGTCGATTTGTACACAAGCATTTAAAGTACACCACGAATCCAAACAATGGACTTCAATTAGTACTTTAAACATCCTTAAGAATCCATCTATAAAGATAGGAAGACCTTATAAGGATTCAGTTTTGTCCTCATTGAATCATAACATACGTAGTAAAGCACACAAAGAATCCAATTAAGGACTTTGATTTTGCGCTTTAAACATCCACAAGGATCTAATCATGAAGATAGTAAGATCCTATAGGGATTTGGAATTTTGTGTAGCGAGAAATTGTTTCGAAACCTTGTACTAGGTATGCTAGGTAAATATGTTTATAAAATGTTTTAAAACCATGTGAAATGATTTTGAAATCATGTACGAGGTTTTTGAAAACATGTATAATCTTTTGAAATCATATGCTGTGTAAAATATCGTGAAACCAGGACGAAATGATATGTATATTGCGTAAGACCAATTAAGGAATTACGGAAGTAGCCTTAGGTATCTAATTAAGGATTTAAAGTGGTACTTTGGGGTATTCGTCCAGAGTTGTAACTTGTACCTTGTACTTTGTTTCTTAGAAGAAACAAGTACTTAGGATTTGTGTGGAGATCGCGACCGATCTCAAAAATGAAAGAACTACGAGAGTAGTTTGTCTTGCAAGGAACATAGTCCCTTGGTGTCGGTATCGTAGGGGTATGTCATTCATATATGTAACCACATTTGTTTTCGTACATCGAAATGCAAATAAAATTTTGTTTATAAACCAAACTAATTGTTTTAAAGTCTTGGATAACAAAAGAAATAAAGCATAAAGTTCGATTATTTCAGAGCAGCATCGTCTTCCAGTTAGCCAAATGCTCATCCATGGGCTGGATTTGCATTATTAAGCCTTGGGCAATTATTTCTGACATGGCCCATCTCGCCACAGTTGTAGCAAGAACCAGGTGGAAAACGAGCTTGGGTAGGGTTGTTATCAACTTGATTTTGTGTAGTCGCAGCTCGGCAAACCCTAGCTTATGACCAACAAGTCCACAATTTAGGCATTTGCGACAATGTACATTAGCATGATGATGAAGGTTACATTGGTTGCACTGAGGTGCAGTTCCATTGTATGGCTTCTTAGCAGGGGGTGAGCTAGTTGGTTAGGGACAGCTTGATTGTTTTGAGTAACCACAGCGAAGTTCTGGGAAGCCTTACACTTCTTTGACTTCTTGGAGGACTCAGTCAGCTTATCCTTTGGTTTTGTCTCATCTGATGGTTTCTAGTCGCCTTTTCGGAAAAGTTTACCCTGACTTGAGATTCAGTCAGGGTAGCAGATAGTTCGATGGCATGTCTGACTGTGGTAGGGTTGCTACCAATAACAATGTCCTGAACTGGGTCAGGGAGGCCATCAATGTATTTTTCAATCGCCTTATCCAAAGGCGTAACCATGGTAGGACATAACAGACTGAGTTCCTCGTAACGGTCAGTGTAGGCTCGATGTTCACCGCTGTCTTGCTTAAGATCGTCAAATTCCCTTTCCAGTGCCCTGAGTTCATGACAATGACAGAATTCCCTCATCATTAAAGCTCGAAGCTCTTCCCAGGTTTGAGCCAATACCACATCGGCACCCCTGTCTCTCATCACATCGTTCCATGTGAATTCAACCTTTCGCTCATTTGGACACTAAACATGTCGAAATGTGCTTTCTAGACTCTCGAACCATTGTAGGAGCGCAGTTGCTCCTTGAGACCCAGAAAATTTCAGTGGTTTAGCTGAATTGAACGTTTTGAAGCTACACTGAGCATTGTTATTGTTATTCGCTTGGTTTATCTGAGTAATAAGGTTCAGAATCACAGCAGCAAACTGTTTAGCGACTAGGGCTGCGAGTGCAGCTTCCTGGGTTTGATCGCGTCTAGGAGGCATGCTAACAAGGAAACATGAGAAACGAGTGAGATTGACATTTGAATAAACCAAAGAGGTATTGAAGATATCGACGAAACATAAGGAAGGCGATCATTCGTTCGTTACCTCGAACAAACAAACGACGCACAGTGGCTGATCAAAGTAAATAGGTCATAATAATGTATCGCGAAGACATGCTTTAGCCTATAAGTGGACACTCACCCCAAGAGTTCCCAGGTAAGAGTGACTGGTCTGATACTGCAGATTTGTACGAACACTCTAGCCTTAGAAAGAAAACTCGAGGTACAGGCACCCACCCTTCCAGATTGCACGTGTTCACATTATAACGACCCAAACTTTGAAGGCTGGGAGCCTTAAAACAAATCATCTAAGAATAGATGATTGATTTTCAAAACGGATTTGTAATTTGTGTCCTTGTTGTGGTTGTCACCTAAAGATAGATGACGGTTTTGTTTTTAATATCTAAACACAAGATAACTTGTGTTAGGGTCCTAGGAAGGTTATAGTCTAGGTCAAAGCATTACTAATAACCTAATTCCCTATAACCATGAGCTATGATACCAACTCTTCTGTCACACCCCGACCGCGTAAAACAACAAACCGCAGCGGAAACGTCGGGGAGTGTCGTAATAGAATCATTGTTTCACAACACATGGAGCTTAAAGTTTGGTTTTATTAAATAAAATGTTTACATTGTCTTAGTTTAAACAGGAAACGTAACATAATTTAAACTTGTCTTGCTGGATTTTAAGTCACTAAGGCCCAAGTCCGCCTAAGTGTGTCACGATCATCATCAAACATTAGCTCCTTAAACACATGTGAAAATAGGTACGTCAGCATAAAAATGCCTATGAGATACATAGGTTTTGTTGTTGAAGGATTCATGACTTGTAAGTTAAAAGAAGTGTTTAATGAGAAGTAGTCATGAATCTTGTAAAATGTTTTCTTTCATAAAATCATGTGAAAATCAATAAGATAATCAGATGATATAAAAGAAAATGTATGGTTAAATAATTAACCAATAAAAATGAATTTGTATAAAATGTGTCATTTGTAAAACAGTGTCTTGTGAACAATATGTCATGTCTTTGTATAAATGTATCATGTCTTTGTCTTTGTCGAAGTGATTTAGATAACGTTACGATATGTAATATCATAAAAGCACTTATATGTAGGAAGTACCAGCGGCGTATCCACCATGCTTTTATCATATTACACACGCCTCGTTATTTAAATCACTTACCAATTAACCACCATAAATGTCTAGTCAAACAATGTCAAAAATTGTGTATAAACAATGTATCATGTCACAATGCGGGTACAATCCATGTCTTGTATAATCAAATGTCTTGTATGGTGAATAAAAAGTATTTACTCAAACCATATGTATAATGTCATGTATATGTATAACCAAATGTCGTGTACAAAACAATGTCTTTGAATGAACGAAAGTTTATGTCAAAAGTTATGTTTTGAAATAATTGCTTTTGTCGTATAAACATTTATAAGGTTTATTAACGAATACATTCAAGCCTTGTCGTCTGTCAAATAACCCTTATAAAGACAAAGGTTTATCAATGTTCATCGGGTTCTGTCATTCCCCAGATGGATACTTCCAAACCAACTAGGAAGCGGGAATGAGGTTAGCAAACCTATGGTAAACCATACATACTACCGGTCAGTAGGATAAATGTTAATGAATGTATCTAGTCTAGTTTTACATACCAAAATGTCATAATCAATGCGAGCATGTCAGGTAAAATGCCTTTGTAAACCATGTACTAAGTAGAGCGTTCATGAAATCAAGGTGCTAGATATGTTAAGTCAACATATGAAGCAAAATGGATCATTGAAATCAATGTGCTAAGCATGCTAAGTTAACATACGAAGCAAAACATAAATTCAAATCATGTACTATACGTGTACTAGATGAACATAGCAAGTATATGTCATGAAAGCGTGAAATCATGAGAGTGACAAGTAGGCACATGTGTATTGTGACACCTGGGTCACTGCAACCATCAAACAAATACCAAACCAATGAAATATTGTATTTCATACTTGGGATTTGTACAAATATGTGTATCATTTGCACATATCAATTCTGGTTCGATTTCGGGCTCTAAATCGCTTTCTGGAAGGTTATACGCGCACTGATGCGTTAATATAACCAGTTTAATGCAACGAACACTCCGGAATAGTGAAATAGGCTTCACATACCTTAAATAACCTTTACATAACTTAGAAATAAGTTTTGAAGGCTTTGGTATGGCAAAAACAAGTTAATTCGCCTACAGGGACTAAATTTGACAAACTGCGAAAGTATGCCAATTTGAACTGTAACGAACATTCCGGAACATTACCATAAGTTAAACACACCTAAAATATCCTTTATATAGCTTAGGAATAGGCTTTGAGGGGTTCGGTGTGCTAAAATAAACTTTTGGGTCATTCAGGGACTAAAAGCGTCAAAAAGTGCACAAGTTTGCACTTTCGCGCATAACTTACGTTCTGAATACATCCGGACATCCAAAAAAATTATGTAAGCACTAAAATATTTTATTTTAGTGTTTGGCATGAGAAAAATCCATTCGTCGCGCAATTTGGATCGTTTTTCGCGCTTATGCGCATTCCGTCGTAATTAAGCGAACATCGCGATCGTACGACCAAACGAACCGACATCCGGGATATTTTTGAGCATGTTTCATGTCCACAATGTTTAGGCATCATTTTAGGGCCTTGAAAATGGCTTAACGAGCCTTAAACATGTCGGAAATGGCCTTAATACACAACGGGGACTGAAATGGAAACATTGGAAAGTGTTTGCTGATCAGGGGGACCTTAGCGTGACACCTAGACCCCTTGGCGTCACGCGAGGCCCCTTCTGATCAGCAAAGCCATTTTTTCAGCTGTTAACAGCCCTTAGACACCCCAAAGGCCAATGCACATGTCAAACTCTTGTGGTGGGGGGCAAAATGATGCACCATAACATTTCAACACTTGGACGGCCTAGATCGAAGCACGTTTTTCAAGAAACGATCCTAACGGTCTTGGTTTTCCTATAAATACCCAACCCCCACTCCTTGCAAACCCACATTTGATCTGAGTTTTTCTCTAAGTGGTTGTGATTTCTCACTTCCTACCTGAGATTACTTGGAATCAGATCTTGCGGGGACCCTTTGTAAGTGTTCCTTCGTTCTTTTATTGCTTTTCGAGTCCGAAAGTCAAACTTTGTTTGACTTTCTGCATTGACCAGTTTATGGTCAATGCGAAGTTCGTTTGAACTTCATAACGTGAGCGTAATCACGATGGTCATAGTCATTAGTGACTATACCTACTGATTACCACGTTATCTAGGCTCAGTGACGAGTCGTAGTTTCGGCCAAAATGCGCATTCGTGCGTATTTTGTAACCAAACTACTCTTGGGTATCAAAACCGTTTATTTTGATACCAAACCTGTTTTCTAAACTTAGTTAAGCATGTTTTAACATGCTTAGCTCGTCACTTTTAGTTTAGTGCTTATATAGGGTCGTAAGGTAAGCGATCTAAACAATCGCTTATACTTTCGAACCCGACCCGTTTGGTCGATCATTAGGATCCGACCAAACACATTAGGTGACCATAGTATATAGGGAATAACCTTCCGAGGTTATACCTTATGGTCGCTTCGTTTAAGTAGTTGTATGATAGGTAGTTTATATGCCTTAGGTAAATTACCAAAATGCCCTTTTTACGCCAAAATTCATTTTAAGCATATGTAACATAACTTTTGGTATCTAAACTGATTTTATAACAATATTAGACATGTTAAGGCATATTTTACTTATCATAGGACTAGTTAGGCATTCTGAACGCGTTTTACGCGAACGACGCGTTAAAGTAGCATAAGCTACCTAAACGGGTCGTAATGGGTCGTAAGCACTTAGGTTAGGTTTCATTTTAGTATGTGGGCTTTGTTAAACCATATTACACGAGTCTCCATACTCGTTTGGTTTACGAACCCTCATTCTATCAAATCCTCCGATTTAGGTCTGGTATATTAACATAGTTACCTATATTAGGTGTCGTTTGATATCCGTGATCTCTAGCATTGTTTGGTTGTTACTCAAGGACTACTAAGCAATCTCAAGTGAGTACATGGACCCCTCTTTTACTGTTTTCCAAACTGTTTTGGGGTGAAACACATGTGCCTACTTGTTACTTTCGTGCTTTCCTGCTTTCACATCATATACTTGCTATGTTCATTAGTACATTTATAGTACATGATTTCATTGTTTTACATTACATTTCATGCTATGTATGTCCATTGTGTGCATACTTAGTACATTGTTTCACATTACATTTCATGCTATGTATGTCCATTGTGTGCATACTTAGTACATTTTTTGACGTCATATACTATGTATGTCCACTTGTTACATACTTAGTACAGTCGTTTTCAGCACATGCTTACATTTTGGTATGACATTTGGGTTGTTTGAAATGGAACAATACATTCATTAACATTAGCTACGCCATTCGTTAGTAGGTAGTGGTACCATAGGAATTGACAACTCCCGTTTCGGACATCCTGGGTAGGTTTGGATGAAAGGAATGACCGAATTCGATACACATAACTTAGATAAACCTTTAATTTGTTTAAGGGTTTATCGCCACAGTCTCAAGGCTTGGATTTATGCATTCTCACAATACCGCATAGATGTTTATATCAGTATAGCATGCATTTGTTCCACAAAACATAGCTTTGATTTAAACCATGTTTTACTTCAATACTTTGTTTTTGTGCATATGGTTTAGTTGATATATTTCACTAGCCATACATATCATTTTGGTTACACATTACATGATTTACATTTGACACATAAACATTATTGACATTGGTTATACATTACATGACTTACATCTTGACATAAACATTTTGACATATTATTCAATACGTTTGGCAATTGGTTTAAACATAGACATCTTACATTGTTGGTTTGGTTTGAGTAAGTGATTTAAGTAACGAGGCGTGTGTAATATGATACAAGCATGGTGGATACGCCGCTGGTACTTCCTATATATAAGTGATTGTATGGTATTACATATCGTAGCGTTATTTGAATCATTTAAATTTGGACATATAACATTTTATACAAATAACATACTTTTCACAATACATTGTTTTACAAACAACTTAATTTATACAAACTCATTTCACATGGTTATCCACTTAACCATGTATTATTCTTTTATACATATACATCATTTGGTTTATTTATCGCTTTTCAAATGATTTACAAGACAAAGCAAATTACAAGGTTCATGACTAAACATTTTCTTAAACATAAGTCATGAATCTTATTTTCACAAAACCTATGTATCTCACAGGCATTTTTATGCTGACGTACCTATTTTCACATGTGTTTCAGGATATGATGCATAGGATTTATCAAGATACACTTAGGCGGACTTGGGCCTTAGTGACAAATAAAAGATGCAAGACTAGTTATTTATGTTATGTTTCTTTGATTGTCAAGACATTGTAACTCTTTTATTTAATAAAACAATATTTCAATTTCCATGTGTTATGAAACAATGATTCTGTTACAACACTCCCCGATGTTTCCGCCATGTTTTGTTGTTTTACGTGGTCGGGGTGTGACATGTATCACCCCAAAACATTTGAAAACGGTAAAAGAGGGGACTATGTACTCACTTGAGATTGCAAAGGATCATCGATTAAGTGAACTAAGAAGCTTAGGCAATCAAGGAATCAAGTGGCACCTAGTATCGGATCACTATGTTAATAATCAGGACCTAAATTGGAAGATCGGGTAGAATGAGATCTTGTAAACCAAATGAGTGTTGGAACTCATCTAATATGGTTTATCAAAGCCTACATTCTGATTCGGAACCTATCCTAAGTGCTTATGACCCGTTATGACCCGTTAAGGTAGTCTACGCTACTTTAACGCGTCATTTGCGCAAAAGCGCATTCGAATAGCCAAACTACCCGAAAATAGTTTCGTCAAAAGCACATAATCGTGCATTTTGACCGAAACTTTGACTCGTCACTTCGACTAGTCAACGTGGTAATAAGTAGGTACTATAACCATCGTGATTACGCTCATGTTGCAAAGTTCAAACGAACTTTGTCTGAACCAAATCATGGTCAAAGTAGAAAGTCAAACATTGTTTGAATTTCTTGCTTGAAATAAATAACCAAGCATGAAATAACACTTACAAGAGTCCAATGCTTGGAAAGAGAACTAAGAAAACTCAAGTAGGAGGCCTTCAACAATTGTGATAGCCTCCAATCAGAGATAGAGTGAAAGAGAATGGAATGAGCAATGAGTTGAGAAAATGAGGTGGGTATTTATAGGAATTCTTGAACCTTTAAGATTATTACAAGTGTAATTGAGTTGTTCAAAGCTTGATCATGACCCTACACTTGTTATACACTGATTTGGGGGCTTGGGGAACACTTAAACCAGCCCATAGTATGCAAAAACTAAGGTTAAAAACCAATTCAGCAGCTGATTCTGAAGGTTCAATGAATCTGCCCAGGTAGGGCTCTCGCGCCCCACGACATCTTTAGCATAAGCTGTCGTGCCCCGTGAGCTAGTGTACCAGAAGTTTCGAATTTTGGCAAAACAAGCCCCTGCATGCTATAAACTTGATTTTTGACGCGTTTAACCCCCTAAGCCAATTTCAAGGCTCTAAAAGGATGTTAAAGCATAGGGGGCTTGAAATATGCTTGGAAATATCACGGATGTCGGTTCGTTTGGTCGTATGGTCACGTTTTTCGGTTAATTACGACGAAACTTGAACGGACGCGAAAACGATCCAAATTACGCGACGAATGGTATTTTTGCATTCCTGTCACTAAAATACAATATTCTAGTGATTACAAAAATTTTTGGATGTCCGGATATCATCAGAACGTAAGATATGCGCGTATATGCAAACTTACGCATTTTTTTACGCTTTTAGTCCTTGTGATCAAATAAGCGCATTTTCGCATACGGAACCCCTCAAAACTTATTTCTAAGCTATGTTAAGGGTATTTAGGGTATGTTTAGCTTATGATCTTGTTCCGGAGTGTATGTTCCTATACGAATCGGCAGACTTTTGCAGTTTGTCGCAAATAGTGCCTGTGATCGAATAAACTTGTTTTTGCCATACCAAACCCTTCAAAGCTTATTTCTAATTTATGTAAAGGTTATTTAAGGTATGTTAAGCTTATGTCACTATTCTGGAGTGTTTGTCGCATTAAACTGATTAAGTTTACGTAACAGTTTGTGTATAACTTTCCAGAAAGCGACTAAGAGCTCGAAATCGAACAAGAATTGATATGTGTAAATGTCACATGTAATTGTACAAATCCCGAGGGTGAAACACAAGATTTCATTGAATTCGTATTTGTATGATGGTCATGGAGGCACAGATGTCACACATTGTAAGACGAAGATGTTGTTCATGGTCAGCTCGTGTCTTTGAATAGATCAAAATATCATGAATGAAAACAACGATGAACTTATCCAAATAAGGCTTACAAACCCAATTCATCAAGTCCATGAAAACTGCAGGCGCATTCCTTAGACCAAAGGGCATTGTTACTCATAATGACCATATCTTGTGCGAAAAGCTGTCTTGGGAATATCTTTTTCGAGTACACGAAGTTGATGATACCCAGAGCATAGATCAATCTTTGAAAAGCAAGTAGCACCCTGTAGCTGATCAAAGAGATCATCAATGCGAGGTAGGGGATATGGATTCTTGATTGTGAGTTTATTGAGCACACGATAATCAATACATATCCGAAAAGATCCATCTTTCTTTTTCACAAATAGGACTGGAGAACCCCACGGTGAAAAGCTTGGACGGATGAATCCTTTGTCAGAAAGTTTCTAAAGCTGTTTAGATAATTCCTGCATCTCAGATGGTGCAAGACGATACAGAGATTTAGCAACAGGATTAGCACCAGGTACAAGATCAATACGAAACTCAACTTGACGTGCTGAGGGTAAACCCGGTAATTCTTCAGGAAATACCTCAGGACAATCCCGAACGACAGGGATGTCTTGAATAGACTTACCTTTGCCTTTCTCCTCTACGACATGTGCCAAGAAGGCAACATAGTTCTTTCGTAAGTATTTTTGAGCTTGAGTACACGTCATAAGTTTAAGACTACTAGCGGGTTTCTCACCATGAACCTCTAAGATTTCACCAGTCAAAAGCGGTATACGGATAATTTTCTCTAAACAAACTACCTCGGCATGGTACTTGGCTAACCAATCCATTCCTATTATAACATCAAAGCTCCCAAGTTGCATTGGCGTGAGGTCAATAGGAAAAAGATGGTTATTAAGGTTCAACTGAAAATTTTGAAGAATAGAATCAAGTACAACGGGTTCACCACTAGCTACTTCTACTGTCAAGGGCTTTCCTAGTTTTGTTCTAGTCATGGAAAGTAAAGGCTCAAAAGCCAAGGATACAAAACTCTTATCGGCACCCGAATCAAAAAGGACAGAAGCAGGTTGGTTATTAACAAAGAACGTACCGTTCACCACCTCGTTGTCTGCACGTGCCTCGTTCGCATTCATGTTAAAGACTCATCCACGAGCCTGGGCCTGGTTTGCATTGGCCAACTTCGGGCATTGGTTCCTTTAGTGAGTCAGATCCCCACAAGTGTAGCAAGATCCAGGAGGATAGTGAGGTCGTGCAGGCTGCTGAGCAAGCTGTTGTGCAGGGTTTTGTGCTGCTGGATTCTGGGTAGGAGCAAAATGACAAGTGTTGGTAAGATGACCAGATTTCCCATAGTTATTGCAAATTCGGCACTGTACATGTGGCTGATGGTGACTGTTACACTTGTTGCCCAAAGGTGCATTGCCAGTGTATTGCTTCTTTGCTAGTGGTTGTGCAGGCTGATTTGGAGATGCCTGGTTTGGTTTTGCCACAACGGCAAAGTTCTTGGAAGCCTTTCGCTTCCTTGACTTCTTCGAAGACTCCGCTTTCTTACCCTTTTGTTTCTCATTTTTGTCAGACTGTTTCTTATCACCCTTTCTGTGGAGTTTACCTTTCTTGACTTATGAGTCAGTCAAGGTTGCAGCTAGCTCAATGGCCTGTCGAACTGTAGTCGGGTTACTGCCAGTGACGATATCCTGAACAAGATCTGGCAAACCATCAATATATTTCTCAATCGCCTTGTCCAAAGGCGTGACCATTGTCGGACAGAGCAAGCTTAACTACTCGTATCTGTCAGTATAAGCACGGTGTTCACCACTGTCTTGCTTAAGGTCATGGAACTCATTTTCAAGTGCCCTCTGCTCGTGACGAGGACATAACTCTTTCATCATTAGAGCCCTAAGTTCCTCCCATGTTTGACCCATAGCAACATCAACACCTCAATCTCTCATTACTCTGTTCCACCACGTAAGAGCTCTCTTTTGAAACACACTAGAAGCAAACTCGACTTTACGATTGTAAGAGCACAGTTGCTCCTTCAGAACCACTAAACTTGAGCGGTTTAGCCTAATTAAACTGTTTAAAGTTGCACGGAGCAGGTGCATTATTGTTATTGTTGTTGGCTTGGTTATTTGAGTGATGAGATTTGGTAGTACAGAAGCCATCTGCTGTGCTATGATTATTGCCAGTTCGGCATCAGGTTGTTGTACGTTGCGTCGAGGAGGCATTCTAAAAGAGGAAAACATGAGAGAAAACGAGTGAGATGACATTGGATAAAAATAGAATGTTACAAATATCGACAAAAAGTAAGGATGGTGGTCATTTGTTTGTTACCTCAAAACAACCAAATGACACACAGTGACTAATCAAAGTAAATGGGTCATAATAATGTGTCGTGAAGACATGCTTTAGCCTACAAGTGGACACTCACCCCAAGAGTTCCCAGGTAAGAGTGACTGGTCCGATTATGTGGATTTGTACGAACATTCTAGCCTTAGACAGAAAACTCGGGGTACAGGCACCCACCCTTCCAGATTACACGTGTTCACATTATTTAAACCCAAACTTTGATGAGATTTTGAAAACTTGGAAGGCACTAAGCCAAAAAGAATCATTCAAGAATGGATGTTTGATTTTCAAAATTGTTTTGGAAAATTTGTGTTCTTGTTTTGGTAATCACCTAAAGATAGGTGACGTTTATTGTTTTAAAATCTAAACACAAGATAACTTGTGTTAGGGTCCTAGAAAGGTTATAGTCTAGGTCAAAGCATTACTAATAACCTAATTCCCTATAACCATGAGCTCTGATACCAACTCTTCTGCCACAAGCCGACCGCATAAAACAACAAACCGCGGCGGAAACGTCGGGGAGTCGAGTAACAGAATTATTGTTTCACAACACATGGTATTTAAAGTTTTGGTTTTATTAATTAAAGTGTTTACATTGTCTTGGAAATAACGGAAACATAACGTAAATTAAGTTGTCTTTCTTCATTTTTAAGTCACTAAGCCCCAAGTCCGCCTAAGTGTGTCATGATCATCCTCAAACATTAGCTCCTTAAACACATGTAAAAATAGGTATGTCAGCATAAAAATGCCTGTGAAATACATAGGTTTTGTTGATGAAGGATTCATGACCTGTAAGTTAAAAGAAGTGTTTAATAAAAAGTAGTCATGAATCTAGTAAACTGTTTTCTTTTATTAAATCAAGTGAAAATCAAAACGAAAATCAGATGATATAAAAGAATGATGTATGGTTAAATAATTAACCAAACGAAAAATGAATTTGTACAAAATATGTCATTTGTAAAACTGTGTCTTGTGAGCAAATATGTCATGTCTTTGTATAAAATGTATCAAGTCTTTGTCAAACCAATGTCAAATGTCATGTATAAACAATGTATAATGTCACAATGTCGAGTATAAATCATGTCTTGTATAATCAAATGTCTTGTATGGTGAGTAAAGAGTATTTACTCAAACCATATGTATAGTGTCATGTATAATCAAATGTCATGTGTAACCAAATGTCATGTACAAAATAATGTCTTTGAATAAACCAAAGTTTAAATCAAAAGTTATGTTTTGCAAAACCAATGCTTTATTGTTACGAACATTTATGTGGTTGTGTTTATCGCATACATTCAAACCTTGAGACTGTCGGATAAACCCTTAACAAGTCAAAGGTTTATAAAAAATGTTTTCGGATTCAGTCATTCCCTACTTCCAAACAAACCTAGGAAGCCGGGAACGGGATTTGTCAAGTCCTATGGTACCATTACATACTACCGAGCGGCGTAATCAATGTTAATGAATGTATTCTTGTCCCGTTAAACATACCAGATGTCATAACCAATGTAATCATGTCATGCAAAAACCATGTACTAAGTATGCTAAGTAAACATACAAAGTAGAAATGTCCATGAAATCAATGTGCTAGCTTGCTCAGTCAACATACATAATAGAAATGTAATGTAAATCAATGTGCTCATATGTTGAGTAAACATATGCCGCAAAAGTATTTATGAAATCAATGTGCTAGCATGCTCAGTAAACATACATAGCAAAGCATAATTGAAATCACGTGCTATATGTGTACTAGATGAACATAGCAAATATATGTCATGAAAAGCATGAAAAGCTTGAAAGTAACAAGTAGGCCCATGTGTATCACCCCAAAATATTTGAAAACGGTAAAAGAGGGGACTATGTACTCATTTGAGATTGCTTAATAGTCTTGGAATTAAGACCAAATAAAGCTCGAAGGATCACGGAATCAAACGGCACCTAATATAGATAACTATGTTAATAATTGGGAGATAGGATAGAATGAGGTCTTGTAAACCAAATGAATGTTGGAACTCATATGATATGGTTTAAAAAAGGCTACATTCAAATTGGAACCTATCCTAAGTGCTTATGACTCGTTATGACCCGTTAAGGTAGTTTACGCTACTTTAACGTGTCATTTGCACAAAAGCGCATTCGGATGGTCTAACTAGCCCTATGACAAGTATTATATGCCCTAACATGTTTAATAATGTTGCATAATCAGTTTAAGTGTCAAAACTTAGGTTACATATGCTTAAAATGAAATTATGCGCAAAAAGGGCATTTTGGTCATTTTCCTAAGGCATATAAACTACCTATCATACAACTAATTAAACGAAGTGACCATAAGGTATAACCTCGGAAGGTTATTCCCTATACAACTATGGTCACATAATGTGTTTGGTCGGACCCTAATGATCGACCAAACGGGTCAGGTTTGAAAGTCTAAGCGGTTGTTTAGACCGCTTGACTTACGACCCTATACAAGCACTAAACTAGAAGTGACGAGTTAAACAAGTTAAAACACATTTAACTAAGTTAGAAAACTATTTTGATATCAAAACAAAGTGTTTTGATACCCGAAAATAGTTTCGTCACAAAATGCACATAATCGTGCATTTTGACCGAAACTTTGACTCGTCACTTCGACTAGTCAACGTGGTAATCAGTAGGTATAGTCGCAAGGGACTATAACCATCGTGATTACGATCACGTTGCAAAGTTCAATCGAACTTTGTCTTGACCAATTCATGGTCAAAGCTGAAAGTCAAACACTGTTTGACTTTTAGCTTGAAATAGCTAAAATAAATAACAAGACTAGGAAGAACACTTACAAGTGTTCTAGGAAGAAGATGAACTCAGGTGGGAGGCCTCCAACAATGTGGTAGCACTCGAATTAGAGCAGGTGTTAAGAAAGAAAAGAATTGATCAAGTTATGAATGAAATGGATGGGCTATTTATAGTTGTTCTTGAAGATTAGGATCATGACAAGTGGTTTGTGTGATGCCCAAGTATTAATCTCCACCCTACATGTGTTAGGACCAGGTTTCAAGCCTTGTAGAACACTAAAAATGCCCACAATATCACAAAACAATCAAAGGAAACCAATATGCAACAGCTGGGAATGAAACAGGAAGTTTCTATTGTGCTGGACATTGTTTACAGACCGCATGGGGTCCTGCCTTGCGGACAGTAAGGCTGCAGCAGGGGCTGCATGTTTGAAATTTGACAGTTTCAGTCCCTGAGCTTGGTTTGTCGCATTTTGGCACTTCTAACACCCGTTAAGCCCATTTTCAAGCTCCATGACGAAGTTAAAGTATATTTAACTTGAATTATGCTCAAAAATGTCACGGATGTCGGTTCATTTGTGTCACACCCCGACCGCGTAATACAACAAACCGCGGCGGAAATGTCGGGGGATCATGTCACAGAATCATTGTTTCATAACACATGGTAATTGAAGTTTTCTTTTATTTCGTTAATTGAATCGTTGTTTGATATAAACCAAATAAATACAACAATTGTTTTCAAGTTTTAAGTCACTAAAGCCCGCGTCCATCCTATGTGAAGCAAACAATCAACAATCGCCACATAATTGAACCTGAAACATATCTGAAAACAGTCAGCATAAAAATGTCGGCGAGTGCATAGGTTTTGTATGTCAAATTCATGGCTTTGAATTCATGTTGCAATACCTCGACCAACTATGAGAGTTGTCGAGTATGTACCTTGAAATCAAAAGTGTATGATAATGCAATATGTTTTATCAACTTTACAAGTTAACATAAGTAAAACAAAACATTTGTAGCCATGAATCTTGACTGAAAACATTTGTCTTTGTAAAACCAAGTAGTAAATCGTCTTTGAAAGTATACATTGTATGGTTTATATCTTTAAGTAAACATCACTGCGTGACATCGTTTGAAAACATCCGTCCAAGTGATCTAGATAACGCTACGACATATAATATGATAAAAGCACTTATATATAGGAAGTACGAGCGGCGTATCCTCCATGCTTTCATCACATTACACCTGTCCCATTACCTGATCACTTACCATAAACCAATCGTCCAAATCGTTCAAATCGTTTAAATCGTTCAAATCATTCAAATCGTCCGTGTTATAAACCATCGTTCAATCGTCCGTGTTTTAATTGTGAAATACAACTTTTGGTCATTCTTTAAAGAATACATTCAAACCTGTGTGACTCGACTATACCACCCATGGGGTATCTTTAATAGGCCCTGAAAGACCTCTTTAACATTGACTAACAAACCACCAAAGGGTTTGTTAAAATAACAGATTCTGTCGTTACCCACATTACCCACCAAAGGTGTCACACCCCCGAAATACCACATGCGGAAACCCCGCGAGGTGTGTGACGTACAAGGATCCAGCCACTAATCACATTGAACTATAATAAGTGTTTAAATAAAACATTCCATTCATTCATAAAATAGTATCAAACCATACGTTAAAACCAAAGTAAACATTCAGCGGAAGCATAAGATTATTCGTTATTCAAGTGTTTCAAAACTATGTGCTAAACCAAGAATAAATATCTAAGAGTAGCGACCCATGACCACTCCAGCACTCCCAGATAGCAAGTTCCATTCCAAAAACCTAAGAACTGCAAGCATGCAGAAAAGTGTATCAGGCAGGCTGGTGAGTTCACAGTTTGCTTTAACCGTTTAATACCAAGTAGTAATTTATGATTTGTCAAGTCATGTTATGTTGATAATAATAACTCGATACCACACACGGCCCTTTTTGCCCTTCTCCAATGCTCTATTAAACATTGGTCATGATTTAAAGTTATTAGTTCATGCCCGTTCTATCCATGTATGTCGTGAGGGTGCCAAACCTAATAGCGCTATCAACTAATAACCCCGTTGCTCTACAAGCAACTAACCCGGTAGTATGATGGGACTTAAGTGATAGAGAGTGAGTGTATTATCCAACATTAACGTTTACCGAAAACCGTTGCATATCCCCTGCAAGGATATGCGTATGTGAAATCCGCCTCACATCCCCTACAAGGATGTCGGTATTTGAAAACTGCCTCATATCCCCTACAAGGATATGGGTTTACGAAAATCCGTTTACAGGTTTTGCCACTTTGATTGTCCCCACCGGACGCATGCTTGTTTTGAGAGAAGTGAACTCACCTTGGGTTTGCTTGGTATGATTAGATATTTGCACACACTAAATCAGTCAAAGCCTACGGTATTCATGTATGCATAATCAGTTTCACATTCTCAAGGTTCACGTATAAATTGTAATCATGATGTGCATTTAAACAACAGTTTCCGAATAACACATAGCAAACATTCCAACTCATGCAAAACAACACCTCATATGTAAGTTTCTTATCAGCACCTAACAGTTAATTGTGCCATTCGTATCAAAATCAGTTCATATTTCCTCAGTCATAACTAACACCCTTAACAAACAGTAACTTAGTCAACTCATACCATGCACATGCACAGTCTGTTGGTTAGGGTGGCGAAATTCCAAGATGTTTCGTCAACATGGAAGGTGACGAAACACCAAAGTGTTTCGTCGATGTGGAAGGTGACGAAACATCCAGTTTATTCGTTATCATAAAGGTGACGAAATACTAGGGTATTTCGTCGAGTTAGGTTTTTCATCGAAGATCCTTCTTCCTGCCCTACTGTTCGTCGATATTAACAACAACCCTAACCCCCTATCAGTTCTGATTCAATCATATCCATTTATACTGATAATATAGAGTTCATACAATAACAGTATCATCAAACCGTGCAGTGTATATGACGGAAAACAAACATTAGATTCTTATCACGCATGATTCAATCTCTTGGGTTAAACAATAAAATATCAACCCTACATATGGCCAATCCTTGCTACTACTCAACGTATAGTCACACAGACAGATTCATAAGGATTTCTATCATACAAAAACTTAACTTGTCGGCTACGGGTCTCATGCGTTCGTATTCTATGGTTTGTCTCTATAACCACAACTCATGAGTTTCTATTCAAGCAATCAGTCATAATCGAATCAATCAACAAATGAAACCAATTATGATAACGGATAATCACACAAACAGCATAACAATAGATCGAGTCGGGTTATCACAACTGACCAGATGTGAGATGGAACAAGCAAGAACTTTGAGAGGATGATGATCGCCGTCGAGTGCAAGGGAGAGGAAAAGAGTGTCTAGACTATGTAATGTTTATGCGAGTGCAGAACAAATATAACCTAACCAGTGCTGGGCCGACGGCCCATTATGGCGAAACACTCTCTCTCTTGATGAAACTCTTTCTCCTTCGACGAAGGATGTCTTTCGTTGAGTCAAGAACATTGTGTGGAGGTGGTGACGAAAGTTCAATTTTTGCCGCCCCATGTGTTAGGTTTACAAACTCAAACAGTTAACAATTTCATTATTTAACCAAACTATAAAATAATACACCAATCATATATCAAACATGCACAAATTACAATGCAACGAATTATGAAAACACTTCGCGAAACGAGTAACGTGTCAAGGAAAGACCTTAAAAGTTTGGGTTGTCACATCATACCCAACTTGAAGGAAATTTCATCCCGAAATTTGATAAGTACTCCGAAAGCGGCGAAGTGCCAAATCAGGATGACTGTGGATTTTCCCCAGGTGCCGCATCATCCCCAACTTGAAGGGGAATTTCGTCCCGAAATTCATTAGTTGCACCAGGTTTAGATTGCTTCTTTGGAAAAAGGTGAGGATACTTGAGCTTCATCTGATCCTCGCGTTCCCACGTGAGCTCCGGTCCATGTCTTGAGTTCCAACGAACTCTCACGATCGGAATACGGCTGTGCTTGCGAACCTTGACTTCCCGGTCCATAATTTCAATTGGTTCTTTGACAAACTGCAACTTGTCATCAACTTTGAGCTCTTGAAACGATACTACAAGTGTTTCATCAGATAAACACTTCTTCAGTTGTGAAACATGGAAAACATCATGGACGTTACCCAACTCAGCAGGTAACTCGAGCTTGTATGCCACCTTACCGATTCGTTCCAGAATTTTGAATGGCCCGACATAACATGGATTAAGCTTGCCGCGTTTCCCAAAACGCACTACACCCTTCCAGGTGAAACCTTTAACATCACGCGATCGCCCACAGCAAACTCCAATGGTTTCCTACGCTTATCAGCGTAGCTTTTCTGACGGTCACGCGCCGCCGCCATACGATTTTTGATTTGCACTATCTTCTCAGAAGTTTCGAGCACGAGCTCCGGGCCTGTGATTTGGCTGTCACCCACTTCAGCCCAGCAGAGAGGAGATCAACATTTCCGCCCATACAAAACCTCGAACGGGGCTGCCTGGATATTGGTATGGTAACTGTTATTGTAAGAAAACTCCACCAAAGGTAAGTGTCTCTCCCAACCTTTACCAAAATCGATAACACATGCTCACAGCATGTCTTCCAATGTCTGGATGGTTCGCTCACTCTGACCATCCGTTTGAGGGTGGTAGGCAGTGCTCATGTCGAGACGTGAGCCAAATGATTTGTGCATCGCTTGCCACAAATCGGATATGAAACGCGGATCTCGATCAGAGATAATTGAGGTTGGCACTCTGTGCCTGGAAACCACTTCCTTTAGATAGATAGCAGCCAGCTGCGAGAACTTGTCAGTTTCTTTGATTGCGAGAAAGTGTGCAGATTTTGTGAGACGGTCCACGATCACCCAGATGGTATCATTTCCATGTTGTGTTCTAGGTAGCCCAGTGACAAAATCCATAGCGATTTGTTCCCATTTCCACACAGGTATTTCTGGTTGCTGAAGTAGGCCTGAGGGTTTCTGATACTCCACCTTAACATTTGAACAAGTCAAGCATTTACTTACATAGGTCGCGATGTGGGCCTTCATCTTTGGCCACCAGTACAAAACCTTAAGATCCTGATACATTTTATCCGAACCCGGGTGAACTGAGTATCGAGACTTGTGCGCTTCGTCCATCACAAGATCTCTAAGGTTACCATACAGGGGAATCCATATTCGATCCATGAAATAGTATATGCCGCCAGATCTCTCTACGAGTCACTCTCCATGCCTCTTAAGTATCCCGCTTCAATGTTCTCCTCCTTCAATGCTTTAGTTTGTGCAGAACGGATCTGATTTGGGAGGTTTGAGTGAATGGTGAGCTGCAAGGCGTGAACACGTTTGGGTTTTGTTTCCTTTCGAATAAGGACATCAGCTACAACGTTAGCCTTACCCGGGTGGTACCTGATGGCGCAATCGTAGTCATTCAAGAGTTCTACCCAGCGACGCTATCGCATATTCAATTCCTTCTGGTCGAAGATATGCTGGAGGCTCTTGTGGTCGGTATAAATAGTGCATTTAGAACGGTACAAGTAATGTCTCCAGATTTTGAGCGCAAACACCGCGGCCCCCAACTCCAAGTCGTGAGTCGTGTAATTCTTTTCATGGTTCTTCAACTGTCGAGAGGCGTAAGCTATAACTTTCTCGCGTTGCATCAACACGCAACCGAGACCCTGGATAGATGCGTCACAGTACACCACAAAATATTTGGTACCTTCGGGTAGAGACAAAATCGGTGCACTGCAGAGTTTTTGCTTCAGAAGCTGAAAAGTGTCTTCCTGTTTCATTCCCCAAGTATACACTACACCGTTCTGTGTCAGAGCAGTGAGAGGTTGAGCGATCTTTGAAAAACCTTCAATGAATCTTCGATAGTACCCAGCGAGACCAAGAAATTGTCGCACCTCTGAAGGATTCTTTGGTGCTGCCCAATTCCTGATTGAGTCAATCTTAGCAGGATCCACGTGTATCCCCTTTTCATTAACGATGTATCCGAGGAAATGTGCTTCTCGAATCCAGAAGTCACACTTAGAAAATTTTGCGTAAAGCTGCTCCTTCCTCAGGAGCTCCAAAATAAGACGCAGATGCCGCTCATGGTCCTCCTTGCTCTTGGAATAGATCAGAATGTCATCGATAAACACAATGATAAAATCGTCGAGATATGGTTTACATACGCGGTTCATGAGGTCCATGAATACCGCTGGTGCATTGGTTAACCCGAATGGCATAACCAGGAACTCGTAATGGCCATACCTCGTGCAAAAAGCTGTTTTTGGAACATCCTCCTCTCGGACTCTCATCTGATGATAGCCCGATCTTATATCAATCTTCGAGTAGAAGCTCGACCCTTGCAACTGGTCGAACAGGTCGTCGATGCGAGGTAAAGGGTAACGATTCTTGACCGTCATCTTGTTGAGTTCTCGATAGTCAATGCACATGCGAAAGGACCCGTCTTTCTTTTTCACAACCAAAAATGGGGCTCCCCAAGGCGAAGAACTGGGGTGAATAAAGCCTCTATCAAACAGTTCTTGAAGTTGATTCGACAGTTCTTGCAACTCCCCCGGTGCAAGACGATATGGTGTGCGAGCAATCAGAGCTGCTCCTGGTGTGAGATCAATGTGGAATTCCACCTGACGATGTGGAGGTAAACCTGGAAGTTCCTCGGGGAAAACGTCAGGAAACTCCCGTACAACTGGTAAATCTTCGATTTTCTTCTCTTCAGGCCGAGTATCCGTAACAAGCGCAAGAATAGCGGGGTAGCCCTTCCGTAACCATTTCTGGGCTTTCATGGATGAAATGATGTTGACGGTCGCACCGCTTTGATGACCCTGGACAGACAATGATTCCCCGCTAGGAAGAGGTACACGCACGATCTTTTCCTTGCAAAGTATGTCTGCTCCGTGTTTGGACAACCAGTCCATACCAATGACTATATCAAAACTACCAAGAGTGATGGAAAGAAGGTCAATGTCAAACACTTGACCTAGAAGGTCGAGTTTACACCCTAAGAATACATGTGTGGCTTCTATCGACTTGCCATCAGCTAATTCCACTACATGCTTGTTTACAAGCGGCACAGGAGTTAACCCTAGCTGACGACTGAATACCAAAAACACATAACTCCAGTCGGCACCAGAGTCAAATAACACAGAAGCAATAATACCATTAACAGAGAACATACCGGTCACGACGTTGCCATCGTTCCTTGCATCGCCTGCCCCAATAGTGAACGCCCTACCGCGAGCGCCATTCCCTCCGTTATTCCCATTGTTGTTTCCCCCATTGTTGTTCTGGCGATTACCCTCATTGTTGTTGGCATTCTGGTTCAATTGTGGGCAATCTTTCTTGAAATGCCCTTCACTACCGCACTGATAGCATCCCCTCTGATTACCCCAATTCTGCTGGGGTTGTTGCCTCTGTTGCTGCTGCTGAGATTGTTGCTATTGTTATTGTTGTTGCTTGGGGTATGGAGCTCTACAATCTTTCGCCATATGACCCAACTTGTCACACCTTTGACATGCCCGGCTACACTGGCCATAGTGGTGGAAACCACACTTGCTGCACTTCGTTTGTTTTCCTGCGAAACCGGAAGTCTGACTGTGGTTCTGATTCTGATTAACTAATGGCGACTGACTAAAGCTGCGACTGCTGTTGTTATCAGGCTTCTTTTGCGATTGATTTGAGTTTGTTGTCTTATCTGTGTCGTTCCACTTACACTTGTTGTCAGTGGTGGGGGTGGCAGTAGTAGTAGCAGCAGTAACAGCGGTAGTAGCAGCAATACGGGGTGGTAGCGAGCCACGCTCCACCTCCTGATCAGTGATCTTGTGAGCCAGCCTGATAATTCTTGGTAGGTTGTCGAGATTCGCTGCAGTGACTAACCCCTTAACTGGTGGTGCCAATTCCTTAATGTATAGCTCGATCCTGCGAGGTGGTGGTCGAGATAAATTAGGACACATGTTTGCCAGCTCGTGGGATCGTTTCGTATAGGCCTCGATCTCCGATCCTTCCATCTTCAGGTTATAGTACTCGTTTTCCAACTTTTGAATTTCATCCCGAGGGCAGTACTCCTCCCGAATCAGTTCTTTGAAATCATCCCAAGTGGTCGCGTTCGCCATCTCGACGCCCAGCATCTGCACCTGAGCATTCCACCAAGTTAAAGCACCGTCCTCCAAGGTGTCACACCCCGACCACGTAAAACAACAAATCGTGGCGGAAACGTCGGGGAGTGTCGTAACAAAATCATTGTTTCATAACCATGGATTAAAGAATTTCATTTTATTGAATTATTGAACTTATTGTTTTATTACAAATCAGATAAATACAAATATTATCTTTTAAGTTTTAAAGTCGCCAAGGCATGAGTCCATCCTATGTATAGCATGTATCAACAATCATCACATAGCAGCACCTGAAACATGTGTAAAAATAGGTACGTCAGCATAAAAATGCCTGTGAGATACATAGGTTTTATTAATGCACGATTCATGACTTTGTAAGTTTAAAAGAACGTTTTAACAAAATAGTCATGAACTTTAAAAATGTTTTCTTTATAAATCATGCGGATTTTTACAAGAAATTTGATCATATAAAAGAATGATGCATAAATAAATATGTAAGCAAAATGAGTTTGTAAAATAATGTTTTGGTAAAAAGGTTTGTAGTATATATAAAAATATACTTTGGTTTTAAGAAAGTCGAATAAGTAATATATCAACCAATAAAGAACCCTTTACCCAAAAAAAAAATAGTATATTAAATATATTTCAGTTCCAAAACCGTTAAACAAATAGTATATTAAATATACTTTAGTCGTCAAAATAATCGTTTTCGGTAGTATATCAAAAGTATACTTTGGTTTTAATAATAACATATTAAACTATGCTTTGGTTTTATAATTAACATATCAAACTATGTTTTAGTAATTAACAAAATATATGTTGTTTTGTACAATATCACATATGAGAGTATATCAAACTATACTTTTGGGAGTATAACAAAATATACAATAAAAATGTGATTTAAGAATTCAATCAGACCTAGTGTATCAAAATACACCTTTGAGACAATAGAAATACCACGAAGGCAATTTCTATTTGGATAAAATATCGGTTTCTGACATTCCATAAACAACAGGAATGGGGTGTCAAATCCTATAGCGCTATATCATACTACCAATCGGTCTGTTGAACATAAAATAAGTACAATTCAACAATTAATTTTATAATCTTTGAAAAATCGGTGTTTAAACCATAAATAATCATTCAGTTTGTCAAAAGATAAGTGCTAATATGTATAATCAATTATACTTTGAAATCATGAACATAACAAATAGGTACACATGCTTCACCCCAAAACATTGAAAACTGTAAAAGAGGGGACTATGTACTCAATTGAGGATGCTTAGAAGTCTTGAACAACAACCAAGCAAAGCTAGAGGGATCACGGAATCAAACGACACCTAATATGGGTGACTAAGTAAATAAACCGGACCTAAATCGGAAGATCGGATAGAATGAGGTCTTGTAAACCAAATGAGTATTGGAACTCATGTGATATGGTTTAACGAAGTCTACATTCTAAAACGGAACCTATCCTAAGTGCTTACGACCCATTAAGGTAGCTTACGCTACTTTAACGCGTCGTTCGCACAAACGTGTGTTCGAGATGTCTAACTAGTCCTATGACAAGTATTATATGCCTAAACATGTTTAATTTTGTTGCATAATTAGTTAGGTGACAAATGTTTCGGTTACATATGCATAAAATCCAATTATGCATGAAAAGGGCATTTTGGTCATTTACCTAAGGCATATACACTACTTATCATACAACTACTTAAACTACGTGACCATAAGGTATAACCTCGGAAGGTTATTCCCTATACAACTATGGTCACTAAACATGCTTGGTCGGATCCTAATGATCGACCAAACGGGTCGATTTCGAAAGTCTAAGCGGTGGTTTAGCCCGCTTGACTTACGACTGTAAACAAGCACTAAACTAAAAGTGACGAGCTAAGCAAAGCATGTTAAAACATGCTTAACTAAGTTAGAAAACAGGTTTTGATATCAAAACAAAGTGTTTTGATACCCTAAAGTAGTTTGGTTGCAAAATACGTATAAATGCGCATTTTGACCGAAACTACGACTCGTCACTACGCCTAGTCAACGTGGTAATCAGTAGGTATAGTCACTAGGGACTATAACCATCGTGATTACGCTCACGTTGCGAAGTTCAAACGAACTTCGTGTTGACCAAAGACTGGTCAAAGCAGAAAGTCAAACACTGTTTGACTTTCACGCTAGGAAAGCGATAAAAGAACGAAGGAAGCTTACAAAGGGTCCTTGCTAAGGAGAACTTGATCTATAACACTCAGGTATGAAGCAAAGGCTCCAACTTAGAGTGTAATTCAGATCAAGGGTGAAGAAAATGAATGAAATGCTTGGCTATTTATACTTGTAGCAAACTCACAAGATCAAGACATGTGTTTGTGTAACTTCCAAGCAATGATCATAGCCATACAAGTGTTAGGAGCTGATTAGAAGCCTTGCAGAGCACTTAAACTTGGCCTCCACACAAGAAAATTGCAAGAAAAACCCCTGAAGTTGTAACAGTTTGCTGAAAACTGATTTTTGGTCACTGGGCAGTTTTAGGCGGGGCGCGTAGGAGTAGGGTCAGGCCTTACGCGGGCCGCCTACTACCTGCAGCTCAGCCAAAGTTTCATTATTTACAGCTTTGGTCCCTGCATGTGTTTGAGCCCATTTTTGGCACTTTTAACACCCGTTAAGCCATTTTCAAGGCTCTACAAGGTCATTAAAGTTTAGAGGACTCAAAATATGCTCGGAAAACTCTCGGATGTCGGCTCGTTTGGTCGTACGGTCACGTTATTCATCAAATTACGACGAAACTCAAATGGACGCGAAAACGATCCAAATTAAGCGACGAATGGTATTTTTGCATGCCGAACACTAAAATAAAAATAATTTAGTGTGTACAAAAATTTTGGGTGTCCAGATGTGGTCAGAACGTAAGATATGCGCGAAAATGCAAACTTACGTCGTTTTTGACACTTTTAGTCCCTGTAAGATCAAATAAGCATATTTTCGCACACCGAACCACTCAAAGCTTATTTCTAAGCTATGTTTAGGTTATTTATGGTATGTTTAGCTTATGATCAACTTCCGGACTATACGTTTCCTTACAAAACGGCAGACTTTTGTAGTTTGACGCAAATAGTCCCTGTGAGCGAATAAACTTTTTTTGCCATACCAAAACCCTTCAAAACTTATTTCTAAGTTATGTAAAGGTTACTTAAGATATATTAAGCCTATTTCACTATTCCGGAGTGTTTGTTGCATTAAACTGGTTATATTTACGCATCAGTTCGCGTATAACCTTCCAGAAAGCGATTTAAAGCTCGAAATCGAACAAGAATTGATATGTGCAAATGATACACATATTTATACAAATACCAAGTATGAAACACAACATTTCATTGGTTTGGTATTTGTATGATGGTTGAAGTGACACAGGTGTCACAGTCTCCCCTACTTTAGGAAATTTCGTCCTGAAATTTAATTTTAGAGGAAACCTGTGAAGACAACTGTGATTGTTTCGCTTTCAAATGAATCCCTCGAACCCTAAGTAAAACTCTGAGTCATGTTTGGATTCTTAGCGAAATTGTCAACTGTCAAAGTGAAGTCCTTGTAGTAACAAAACATGGAGTTTCGAACTACGGACAGAAGAACGTTTCTTATGAAGACTATCATAGGAAACTTGTGTGTGCTCAAAATTAGAGTTGGAGAGTGAAATAACATTGGTTAAGGTCCAGGACTGCTAGTAATTTAAATAACCCTACGCTCGCAATGTAATAAGGAACACTTATAAATAGGAAGTACCAGCGGCGTATCCATCATGCTCCTTTCTACATTGTTCTTGTTTTGTTATTCTCATCACTATAGGTCTTAACACATGACAAAACTTGCTGTGGTTTCTGTGCACTGAATTCTATAATTATGTATGCATCCATAATTACGTAATTCCTTGCACAGTCCGCACAGTTCATTTCATAATCTGTAGGGGAAAAATGTCACACCCCGACCTCGTAAAACAACAAAACGTGGTGGAAACGTCGGGGAGTGTTGTAACAGAATCATTGTTTCACAACCATGGATTAAATAATTTCGTTTTATTGAATTATAGAACTCATTGTTTATTACAAATCAAATAAATACATTTATTATTTCTCGAGTTTTAAAGTCGCTAAGGCACGAGTCCATCCTATGTATTTCATGCGCCAACAATCATCACATAGCAGAACCTGAAACATGTGTAAAATAGGTACGTCAGCATAAAAATGCCTGTGAGATACATAGGTTTTGTTTATGCATGATTCATGACTTATAAGTTTAAAAGAATGTTTTAACAAAAAGTAGTCATGAACCTAAAAATATTTTCTTTATAAAAATCATGTGAAAATTTATGAGAAATTTGATGATATAAAAGAATGATGCTTAAATAAATAATAAAGTAAAATGAGTTTATAAAATAATGTTTTGGATAAAATGGTTGTAGTATATATAAAAATATACTTTGGTTTTAAGAAAAGTCGATTAGGTAATATATCAACATATATTTTGGTTCCAAAATCGTTAAACAGATAGTATATTAAATATACTTTAGTAGTCAAAATAATCGTTTTGGTAGTATATCAAAATTATACTTTGGATTTATGTATAACATATTAAACTATGTTTTGGTTGAATAAATAACATATTTGAAATATGTTTTGGTAGTTTATAAAATATATGTCGTTTTGTACAATATCACACATGGGAGTATATCAAAGTATACTTTTGGGAGTATAACCAAATATGCATTAATGTGATTTAAGAATTCAATCAGACCTAGTGCATCAAAATACACCTTTGAGACTATAGGGATACCACAAAGGCAATCCCTATTTGGATGGAGAAACAAATTGGTTTCAGACATTCCATGACAACAGGAATGGGGTGTCAAATCCTATAGCGCTATATCATACTACCAATCGGTCTGGTGAACAATAAATAAGTACAATTCAACAATTAATTTTATAATCTTTGGAAAATCAGTGTTTAAACCATAAATAATCATTCAGTTTGTCAAAAGATGAGTACTAATATGTATAATCAATTTATACTTTGAAATCGTGAACATAACAAATAGGTACACATGGTTCACCCCAAAACATTGAAAACAGTAAAAGAGGGGACTATGTACTCACATTGAATAGAAGGGTATCCTTGATCTAAAGAACTTAGCGAAGCTCAGGCAAACCAAGGAAATTCAAGTGGTACCTAGTAATCGGATCACTAGTAAATAAATCAACACCTAAATCGGAAGATCGGATAGAATGAGATCTTGTAAACCAAATGAGTGTGGAACTCATGTGATAAGGTTTAACAAAGCCTACATTCTAAATCGGAACCTAACCTAAGTGCTTTCGACCCGTTACGACCCATTAAGGTAGCTTATGCTACTTTAACGCGTCGTTTGCGTTAAACTATGTTCGGATGGTTAACTATGTGCTATGTCAAGTCTTACATGCCCAATAATACCTAAACATGTTACTAAATCAGATTATATGTCAAAAACATGTTCACATATGTAAAATACGGATTTAAGTTTCAAAAGGGCGTTTTGGTCATTTCCTATGGGCATGTAACCCAATTAACAAATAGCTAACCAATCCTATGTGATCATAAGGTATAACCTCATTGGTTATTCCCTATGCAACTATGATCACTAATCAAGCTTGGTCGGATCATAATGATTGACCAAACGGGTCGGGTTCGAAAGTCTAAGCGGTTGTTTAGACCGCTTAACTTACGACCTTAAACAAGCACTATACTAATAGTGACGAGTTAAACATGTCAAAACATGTTTAACCTACTTTGAAAAACTGATTTGGTATCAAAACAATGGGTTTTGATACCCCAAAATAGTTCCGTTGCAAAATGCATGCTAAACACATTTTGACCGAAACTTTGACTCGTCACTACGCCTAGTTAACGTGGTAATCAGTAGGCATAATCACTAAGGATTATAACCATCGTGATTACAATCACGTTACAAAGTTCAATTGAACTTTGACTTGACCAATTGATGGTCAAAAACGAAAGTCAAACTGTTGGCCAAACTGTTTGACTTTCTGCACTAACATAAATAAAAGAATGAAAGAATGCTCACTAAAGGTCCTTGCTATCTTTTCTACAAAGAACAAGTTCCTTATCAGATGAGAGAGCTCCCAATCAGATGAGAAGAGAGAAATAAGAAGAATGAGCAAAGAATCAAGTGAATGTGATGGCTATTTATACTTGTTGTGGAATAACAAGATCAATCCATGTGTTTGTGTGGCCATCAAGGATTAAATCATAGCCATACATATGTTAGGAACTGATTAGGGACCTTAGAGAACACTTAAACTTGCTCAACACACCAAGAAATTGCACAAACAGCCCCTGAAATAGCAAACTGTTGCTGAAAACACATTTCTGGTCGCTGGGCTAGTTAGGCGGCCCACGTAAGTATGTGGGGTGGGCTTACATGGCCTGTATGGGTTCCCCAGTTCAGCAAGGTTTGATATAATTACAGTTTAGGTCCCTGCACTTGGTTTAAGCTCATTTCAGGCCCTTTTGACCCCCGTTAAGCCATTTTCAAGGCTCTACAAGGTCAATACAGTTTAGAGGACTCAAAATATGCTCGGAAAACTCTCGGATGTCGGCTCGTTTGGTCGTACGGTCGCGTTGTTCGTTAAATTATGACGAAACTCAAACGGACGCGAAAACAAACCAAATTAAGCGACGAATGGAATTTTTGCATGCCGATCACTAAAATAAAAATATTTTAGTGTGTACAAAAATTTTGGATGTCCAGATGTGGTCAGAACGTAAGATATGCGCGAAAATGCAAACTTACACCGTTTTTGACACTTTTAGTCCCTAAAAGATCAAATAAGTATATTTTCGCACACCGAACCTATCAAAGCTTATTTCTAAGCTATGTTTAGGTTATTTATGGTATGTTTAGCTTATGATCAAGTTCATTGCCTTACGAAACGGCAGACTTTTGCAGTTTGACGCAAATAGTCCCTGTGAGCGAATAAACTTGATTTCGCCACACCAAACCTTCCAAAACTTATTTCTAAGTTATGTAAAGGTTATTTAAGGTATGTTAAGCCTATTTCACTATTACGGAGTGTTTGTTGCATTAAACTGGTTATATTTACGCATTAGATCGCGTATAACCTTCCAGAAAGCGATTTAAGACTCGAAATCGAACAAGAATTGATATGTGCAAACGATACACATATTTATACAAATCCCAAGTATGAAACATAATATTTCATTGGTTTGGTATTTGTATGATGGTTGAAGTGACACAGGTGTCACAGTCTCCCCTACTTTAGGAAATTTCGTCCCGAAATTTAATTTTAGAGGAAACGTGTGAAGACAACTGTGATTGTTTCACTTTCGAATGAATCCCTCGAACCCTAAGTATAACTCTGGGTCATGTTTGGATTCTTAGAGAAATTGTCAACTATCAACGTGAAGTCCTTGTAGTAACAAAACATGGAGTTTCGAACTACGGACAGAAGAACGTTTCTTATGAAGACTATCATAGGAAACTTGTGTGTGCTTGAAATCAGTGTCGGAGAGTGTAAGATAACACAACATTGGTCAAGGTCCAGGACTTCTAGTAACCTAAATAATGCTACGTTTGCAATGTAATAAGGAACACATAATTATATATAGGAAGTACCAGCGGCGTATCCACCATGCTCCTTTCTACATCGTTCTCGTTTCGTTATTCTCATCACTATAGGTCTTAACACATGACAAAATTTGTTGTGGTTTCTGTGCACTGAATTCCATAGTTATGTATGCATCCATAATTACGTAATTCCTTGCACAGTCCGCACAGTTCATTTCAAAATGTGTAGGGGAAAAATCAATTGAATAAACATGAAGCGGCTTGACTAGACCACCAAAAGATCTTTTTAATTAGATCAATGAACAATCTTTTTAATCAGATCAACACATGATCTTTTTAACTAGACCATCGTACGATCTCTTTAAATTGATCACTTAAGGGATCTTTTCAACTATATCATCACATGATATTTCTATCTAGATTTTTGAATCAACCTGTTTGACCAGACAACTCAAGGGGTCCAATTATAGAATAGTACTTTATAATCCAAGGGACTTAACTACGACGTAGAAGTCCATTAAGGATTTAAGATAGTACCTTTTGATATCCTACTATGAATCCCTCATATAGAGATATGGAAGATTCTGTGAGGATTTGGTTGAATCACATAAAACCATGGAACATATAAGAAAACACATAAGCACTTAATCACATAATTGTTTATCTTGATCTTCATTTTGTTAATTTTCTTGTTAATTGAGCACACGAGTATTCAAAGCACTCTAGGAATCCAATCCATGAATTCCGTTTGGCAATTTAAATATTTTCAAGAATCTAACTATGAAGATAGAAAGATCTTAATAGGAATTTAGTTTTGCTTCTTGAAAAGAAACGAGCATTTAAGATTTTCGGGAAGATCACAAGTGATCATAAAATGACAGAACTATACGAGTAGTTTGTCTTTGTGTCGGCAGCGAAGGGTTGGATCAAACATTTACACAATCGTATCAGTTTTGTAAAATAAAATTGAAACATCAAATTTTATTTATATAACAACTGAATTGTTCCAACGTCAAAAGATAAAAGAAATACAAAAGACAAATTGTTCACTGCTGCATCGTTGTTCGCGGTTGCCTCATTTATGTTAAACACTCGTCCACGTGCTGTATTTGCGTTAACAAGTCTTGGGCAATTGTTTCTGTAGTGAGTAAGGTCACCACAGTTATAACACGACCCTGGTGGGAACCGTGCTTGAACAGCAGCAGGATTTGCAGCAGCTTGATTTGAATATCGGCAGGTATCGACCAAATGTCCCAAACGTCCACAATGGGTACATTTGTGACACTGCTCTTGCTCCAGATGATGACGGTTGCATTTGTTGCACAAAGGTGCGGTACCAACATAATTTTTCCTCTTACGAGGTTGTGCTGGTTGGTTTGGTGCAACCTGATTGTTCTGAGCAGTTATGGCGCAGTTTTGAGAAGCCTTACGCTTCTTCTTCTTGGATACCTCGGCATGCTTTTCCTTTGGCTCAGCTTGAGCAGCCTTGTCAGATGGTCTTGGGTCGCCTTTTCGAAAAAGCTTACCCTTCCTGATATGGGATTCAGTCAGGGTGGCAGACAATTCAATGGCATGTCTGACAGTAGTAGGGTTGCTGCCAGTAACGATATCCTGAACTAAGTCAGGAAGACCATCAATGTACTTCTCAATCGCCTTATCCACAGGCGTGACCATGGCAGGACATAACAGGCTCAATTCCTCATAACGGTCAGTATAGGCTTGATGTTCACCGCTGTCTTGTTTAAGATCGTCAAATTCCCGTTCCAAAGCCCTGAGCTCATGACGAGGACAGAATTCCTTCATCATTAGTGCCCGAAGCTCTTCCCAGGTTTGTGCCATTGCCACATTGGCACCTCTATCACGCATTACACCGTTCCACCATGTAAGAGCACGCTTCTCGAATGCACTGGATGCAAACTCAACCTTACGCTCATTCGGGCATTGCACGTGCCTGAATGTGCTCTCCAAACTTTCGAACCATTGCAGGAGAGCGGTTGCTCCTTGAGATACAGAAAACTTCGAAGGTTTGGCAGAGTTGAAGGTCTTGAAATTACACTGGGTGTTATTGTTGTTATATAACTCATGAATCTGAGTTACTACGCTTGGAAGCATTGCAGCCATTTGTTGAGCAACAAGGGCTGCGACTTCCTCAGTAGTAAAAGATTGAGCATCACGTCGAGGAGGCATTGTCTAAAAGGAACAAGGGAAAATGAGAAATAAGTGAGGTCGATGATTGGAAAACAAAAGAGGTATTGAAAACATCGACAAAACATAAGGAAGGCGATCATTCATTCGTTACCTCGAACAAACAAACGACACGCAGTGACTGATCAAAGTAAATGGATCAACATAATGTATCACCGAAGACATGCACGCCTATAAGTGAACACTCACCCCAAGAGTTCCCAGGTAAGAGTGACTGGTCCGTTACTGCGGATTTATACGAACACTCTAGCCTTAGACAGAAAACTCAGGGTACAGGCATTCACCCTTCCAGTTTGCATGTGTTCACATTATTTAGACCCAAACTTTGACGAGATTTTGAAAACTTTGAAGGTTCAAAACCTTACAATAAATCATCCTAGAAGAGATGATTGATTTTCAAAGTGGATTCGGAATTTGTATTCTTATTGTGGTTGTCACCTAAGGATAAGTGACGGTATTGTTTTAAAACTAAACACAAGATAACTTGTGTTAGGGTCCTAGGAAGGTTATAGTCTAGGTCAAAGCATTACTAATAACCTAATTCCCTATAACCATTGGCTCTGATACCAACTTTTCTGTCACACCCCGACCACGTAAAACAACAAAACGTGGCGGAAACGTCGGGGAGTGTTGTAACAGAATCATTGTTCCACAACCATGGATTAAATAATTTCGTTTTATTGAATTATAGAACTCATTGTTTATTACAAATCAAATAAATACATTTATTATTTCTCGAGTTTTAAAGTCGCTAAGGCACGAGTCCATCCTATGTATTTCATGCGCCAACAATCATCACATAGCAGAACCTGAAACATGTGTAAAATAGGTACGTCAGCATAAAAATGCCTGTGAGATACATAGGTTTTGTTTATGCATGATTCATGACTTATAAGTTTAAAAGAATGTTTTAACAAAAAGTAGTCATGAACCTAAAAATATTTTCTTTATAAAAATCATGTGAACATTTATGAGAAATTTGATGATATAAAAGAATGATGCATAAATAAATAATCAAGTAAAATGAGTTTATAAAATAATGTTTTGGATAAAATGGTTGTAGTATATATAAAAATATACTTTGGTTTTAAGAAAGTCGATTAGGTAATATATCAAAATATATTTTGGTTCCAAAATCGTTAAACAGATAGTATATTAAATATACTTTAGTAGTCAAAATAATCGTTTTGGTAGTATATCAAAAGTATACTTTGGATTTATGTATAACATATTAAACTATGTTTTGGTTGAATAAATAACATATTTGAAATATGTTTTGGTAGTTTATAAAATATATGTCGTTTTGTACAATATCACACATGGGAGTATATCAAAGTATACTTTTGGGAGTATAACCAAATATGCATTAATGTGATTTAAGAATTCAATCAGACCTAGTGCATCAAAATACACCTTTGAGACTATAGGGATACCACAAAGGCAATCCCTATTTGGATGGAGAAACAAATTGGTTTCAGACATTCCATGACAACAGGAATGGGGTGTCAAATCCTATAGCGCTATATCATACTACCAATCGGTCTGGTGAACAATAAATAAGTACAATTCAACAATTAATTTTATAATCTTTGGAAAATCAGTGTTTAAACCATAAATAATCATTCAGTTTGTCAAAAGATGAGTACTAATATGTATAATCAATTTATACTTTGAAATCGTGAACATAACAAATAGGTACACATGGTTCACCCCAAAACATTGAAAACAGTAAAAGAGGGGACTATGTACTCACATTGAATAGAAGGGTATCCTTGATCTAAAGAACTTAGCGAAGCTCAGGCAAACCAAGGAAATTCAAGTGGTACCTAGTAATCGGATCACTAGTAAATAAATCAACACCTAAATCGGAAGATCGGATAGAATGAGATCTTGTAAACCAAATGAGTGTGGAACTCATGTGATAAGGTTTAACAAAGCCTACATTCTAAATCGGAACCTAACCTAAGTGCTTTCGACCCGTTACGACCCATTAAGGTAGCTTATGCTACTTTAACGCGTCGTTTGCGTTAAACTATGTTCGGATGGTTAACTATGTGCTATGTCAAGTCTTACATGCCCAATAATACCTAAACATGTTACTAAATCAGATTATATGTCAAAAACATGTTCACATATGTAAAATACGGATTTAAGTTTCAAAAGGGCGTTTTGGTCATTTCCTATGGGCATGTAACCCAATTAACAAATAGCTAACCAATCCTATGTGATCATAAGGTATAACCTCATTGGTTATTCCCTATGCAACTATGATCACTAATCAAGCTTGGTCGGATCATAATGATTGACCAAACGGGTCGGGTTCGAAAGTCTAAGCGGTTGTTTAGACCGCTTAACTTACGACCTTAAACAAGCACTATACTAATAGTGACGAGTTAAACATGTCAAAACATGTTTAACCTACTTTGAAAAACTGATTTGGTATCAAAACAATGGGTTTTGATACCCCAAAATAGTTCCGTTGCAAAATGCATGCTAAACACATTTTGACCGAAACTTTGACTCGTCACTACGCCTAGTTAACGTGGTAATCAGTAGGCATAATCACTAAGGATTATAACCATCGTGATTACAATCACGTTACAAAGTTCAATTGAACTTTGACTTGACCAATTGATGGTCAAAAACGAAAGTCAAACTGTTGGCCAAACTGTTTGACTTTCTGCACTAACATAAATAAAAGAATGAAAGAATGCTCACTAAAGGTCCTTGCTATCTTTTCTACAAAGAACAAGTTCCTTATCAGATGAGAGAGCTCCCAATCAGATGAGAAGAGAGAAATAAGAAGAATGAGCAAAGAATCAAGTGAATGTGATGGCTATTTATACTTGTTGTGGAATAACAAGATCAATCCATGTGTTTGTGTGGCCATCAAGGATTAAATCATAGCCATACATATGTTAGGAACTGATTAGGGACCTTAGAGAACACTTAAACTTGCTCAACACACCAAGAAATTGCACAAACAGCCCCTGAAATAGCAAACTGTTGCTGAAAACACATTTCTGGTCGCTGGGCTAGTTAGGCGGCCCACGTAAGTATGTGGGGTGGGCTTACATGGCCTGTATGGGTTCCCCAGTTCAGCAAGGTTTGATATAATTACAGTTTAGGTCCCTGCACTTGGTTTAAGCTCATTTCAGGCCCTTTTGACCCCCGTTAAGCCATTTTCAAGGCTCTACAAGGTCAATACAGTTTAGAGGACTCAAAATATGCTCGGAAAACTCTCGGATGTCGGCTCGTTTGGTCGTACGGTCGCGTTGTTCGTTAAATTATGACGAAACTCAAACGGACGCGAAAACAAACCAAATTAAGCGACGAATGGAATTTTTGCATGCCGATCACTAAAATAAAAATATTTTAGTGTGTACAAAAATTTTGGATGTCCAGATGTGGTCAGAACGTAAGATATGCGCGAAAATGCAAACTTACACCGTTTTTGACACTTTTAGTCCCTAAAAGATCAAATAAGTATATTTTCGCACACCGAACCTATCAAAGCTTATTTCTAAGCTATGTTTAGGTTATTTATGGTATGTTTAGCTTATGATCAAGTTCATTGCCTTACGAAACGGCAGACTTTTGCAGTTTGACGCAAATAGTCCCTGTGAGCGAATAAACTTGATTTCGCCACACCAAACCTTCCAAAACTTATTTCTAAGTTATGTAAAGGTTATTTAAGGTATGTTAAGCCTATTTCACTATTCCGGAGTGTTTGTTGCATTAAACTGGTTATATTTACGCATTAGATCGCGTATAACCTTCCAGAAAGCGATTTAAGACTCGAAATCGAACAAGAATTGATATGTGCAAACGATACACATATTTATACAAATCCCAAGTATGAAACATAATATTTCATTGGTTTGGTATTTGTATGATGGTTGAAGTGATACAGGTGTCACAAAAAATCAATCGAATAAACATGAAGTGACTTGATTAGACCACCAAAGGATCTTTTTAACTAGATCAACGAACGATCTTTTTAACTAGATCAACACATGATCTCCTTAACTAGACCGTCGTACGATCTCCTTAAAAAGACCACTTAAGGGATCCTTTCAGCTATATCATCACATTATATTCCTAACCAGATTTTTGGATCAATCTGTTTAACTAGACCAATCAAGGGGTCTAATTATGTAATAGTACTTTATAATCCAAGGGACTTAACTATAACGTAGAAGTCCATTTAGGATTTAAGGTAGTACCTTTGGATATCCTACTATGAACCCCTCATATGGAGATATGGAAGATTCTATGAGGATTTGGATAATAAATATTCTGATCAAAACATATAAGAAAACACATAAGCACATAATCACATAATTAATTAACTTGATCTTCATTTTGTTAATTTTCTTGTTAATTGAGCACACGAGTATTCAAAGCACACCAGGAATCCAATCCATGAATTCCGTTTGGCACTTTAAATATTTTCAAGAATCTAACTATGAAGATAGGAAGATCTTAATAGGAATTCATCTTTGTTTCTTAAAAAAAAACGAGTATTTAAGATTTTTGGGGAGATCACAAGTGATCATAAAATGACAGAACCACACGAGTAGTTTGTCTTGGTGTCGGCATCGAAGGGTTGGATCAAACATTCACACAATTGTATCAGTTTTGTAAAATAAAATTGAAACAACAGATTTTATTCATATAACAACTAAATTGTTCCAACGTCAAAAGATAACAGACAAAGAAATACAAAAGACTAATTGTTCACTGCTGCATTGTCGTCCGTGTTCGCCACATTTATGTTAAACACTCATCCACGCGCTGGATTTGCATTAACAAGTCTTGGGTAATTGTTTCTGTAGTGAGTAAGGTCACCACAGTTATAACACGACCCAGGTGGGAACCGTGCTTGAACAGCAGTAGGATTTGCAGCAGTTTGATTTGCATAACGGCAGGTATCGACCATGTCACACCCCCAAAATCCACCTGCGGAATACTACCGCTTGGAGGCGTGACTGACCAGGATCCAGCCACCAATCATATTGAACAAGCATGTAAGTGATTATAAAAATCCAACCAATACAATTGGTGTCCAAATAAAACATAGTTTAAGTTGCAAGCGAAAGCATAATGTTTTAAAACCAAAACATAAGTTTAATTGTTTCGAAGTTTAACATGGCACACAGCTGTCCATATCCCACAACGACTCTCTTCCATGCAAGCTCCGGCTAAGTACCTATTGACCTGCAAAGCATGTAGTAACGAGTCAACAACAAGTTGAGTGAGTTCACGGTTGGGTGTTTATTTTAAGTTGTTCCAAAAACAGTTTCCTTTAACTGGCATCCTGCCGTGGGGGTTACCCCATAGTTGAAAACATGATTTGTTTACCCATTTATTCTGGCAATACAGCCGTGGGAGCTACCCCATGTTAGTTATCTGGCATTTCGGCCGTGGGGGCTACCCCATGTATACACTAGACTCGTTACCATATCGACTGCTGACTGTAGTCATGTTTATGTGCCCTGAACTGTCAATGTCTATCATCATTGACATGCCCAGATCCATTAGTTCACGCCCGTCCTCTGCGGCACGGTGTGAGGCTTGTCAGACCTAAATAGCGCTATCTAACTAATGACCCGCTCGCCATTGGCCCGGCGATTATGTCGATATAAAAAGGAGGGACTTCGTGATAGAGTTTTGGTCTAGTACGAGTTATCTGTCCATGAGGACGAGGAATTATATTCCTGAGTCAATACTGTCCTACCCAAGTAAGGACGAGGAATCCATGTTCCTTAACCCCATTCCCAACCCTGGGAATCCCATGCTTTGTAGAGGGTGTGAACTCACCTGGGTTTGCTCGGCAGACACACACACATAGAAAAGTCCAGTCTAGATGCTAGTGGTCAACCACGCCCTAACATGGTTATCATTCAAGTCAGGTTCATATTCAAGTAGTGCACGTATTTTCTACAGGTATTGTACACAAGTAACGATCATGACATACACGCCTAGCATGGTAGTTCAACAACAGTGCCAGTTTGACAGCAGGAGTCACGTAGCAAACACAGCCCAACAGTACAGCCCAATCACCTAAGCCCGTAACAGTTTGCAAGTCCAAATCAGAGAGTATGTGTACGTGGTCTCGAGTCGAGACTAGAGATCTCGAGTCGAGACTGTGCGATCTCGGGTTAAAGCCTACGAGTTCTCGAGTCATGCATGAACTAGTCGAGACTAGATGGTCTCGAGTCGCAACCGGACCCGCAACCGTGGTCTCGAGTTATGCTGCTTGTGCTGGCATTGTGTGGTCTCGAGTCGAGACTAGAGAGTTCTCGACTCGTAACCTGTGTCGCAATCCGCGGTCTCGAGTTGTCATGTGGTGATCTCGAGTCGCAACCGGAGGTCTCGGCTAGCATACCTGCTGATTGCCAGCATGTGTACTAACCAACAGAATTTCGATTTCATGATTTGGTGTACTATCCAATGAGGGTTCACAAACATGTTTCCTTGTCTAACAATTAACCAAAATGGATCAAACATAGCAATTTTCAAATATCCATATCATATTCAACAAGTTCTTCATATGTTTGTATTATTTTCGACACATATTCATCATGTTCTTCATTAGAGTTTTCATCTTGCACACTTGATTAATCAAAATAAGCATAAACCACAATAGTTATACAACCTAGTCATCCTTATTAGTTCCTATATCCAACATATCCGATCAATACATGCATCTATAGGATTTATCATCAACATTCAACCATTTTTATGTTATCTAAAACACATCCTACATAACAAACATGAACATGTGCACTCCAAATCAAACAAACACCTTTATCAAACACCAACAATAGTCATAATGCATTCATCATGGATAACAACAATCTTAATATCGGCATTTCAAGAAAGATGTATAAAACTTAACAAGCAAATGCATATTATCATACAATCTCATCACACATCATCAACCGAAATAAAAGCACTTAGCATGAATCACTAACCGGTTGTGAAAAGGCACCGAGATAGTAAAGAAGACGAATAAAATGGAGTGTCCGAGTGATGATCCCGAGTTTGATCCGACAGTTTTGGGGCTACCAGTTGAATCCGAGAGAGGCGAGGAGAGGTTTGTGGTGGTGTTCTAGGGTTTTAGAGAGAGAGAGAGAGAGAGAGTGTGTGTGTAGGAGAGTGTGGGAGTGAGATGTGGATGATGGCATGGTTTCCGTATCAAATGGTGCACCTTATGGGCTTTCGGGTGGGCTAAGGGAGGTGCGGCCCAACTGTTCACTCGAGACCAGGTGGTCTCGAGTCGGGTCCTTGTGTCTCGGGTTGCATAAACACACGCATACATACAAGCACAACACATAATCACATAAGTTCACTTATATCATTCATTAAACCAACAAGTCAATTAGTCACATAACGTTCAAGCATGTTACGTCAAGATACAACGAAGGGTTCTAAATTACGAGTTGTCACATTATCCCCAAGTTGAAAGAAATTTCGTCCCGAAATTTGGTAATTACTCACTGAGGAAGCTAGTTAAGTTGTATGGTTTTCACTGGTTTTCCTGGGGTGTCACATCCTCCCCCCGTTGAACTGGAATTCCGTCCCGAAATTCCGTAGCTTTAGCCTCAGTAGTGGTTGTACTGTTTGCGAATAGTTAGGGATACTTTTGTTTCATCTGATCTTCGCGTTCCCAGGTGAACTCTGGGCCGCGACGTGAGTTCCAACGAACTCGAACGAGAGGTATTCTAGTGTTCTTGAGGACCTTAACATCCCGGTCTGTGATTTCAACTGGTTCCTCGACGAATCGTAACTGCTCGTCGATGGTGAGTTCCTTCAAAGGAACTACGAGGGTCTCATCTGACAGACACTTTTTCAGATTCGACACGTGGAAAACGTTGTGAACTGCACTGAGTTCTGCTGGTAAGTTCAGTCTGTAGGCCACCCTGCCTATTTTCTCGATGATTTCAAAAGGTCCGACGTATCGTGGGTTAAGTTTGCCTCGTTTACCAAAACGAACCACACCCTTCCAGGGTGAAACTTTGAGTAGTACCCGCTCCCCAACCTGGAGCTCTAGTGGTTTCCTGCCCTTATCGGCGTAGACTTTCTGACGGTCACGAACTGCCGCCATGCGTTGTCAAATTTGAGCAATTCGTTCGGTTGTGTCTACCACATGTTCTGGACCAGTGATCTGACTATCCCCCACCTCTGCCCAACAAAGAGGTGACCGGCATTTACGCCCGTACAATGCCTCAAACGGAGCAGCCTTAATGCTGGTGTGGTAGCTGTTATTGTACGAGAATTCCACAAGTGGCAGATGCTTTTCCCAGCTGTTGCCAAAGTCGATTACACATGCACGAAGCATGTCTTCTAAGGTTTGAATAGTGCGCTCGCACTGCCCGTCCGTCTGAGGGTGATACGCTGTGCTCATGTCTAATCGTGAGCCAAAGGATTTGTGCACTGCTTGCCACAGTTCTGAAGTAAAACGTGCATCTCGATCTGAGATAATGGAGGTGGGCACCCCGTGCCCCGAAACAACTTCCTTGAGATATACTTCTGCTAGAGTGGAGAATTTATCCGTCTCCTTGATAGCCAAGAAGTGAGCAGACTTTGTGAGTCGATCCACGATCACCCAAATAGTATCGTTTCCGCGCTGAGATCTAGGCAGGCCAGTAACGAAATCCATGGAAATTTGCTCCCATTTCCATTGTGGTATCTCTGGTTGTTGGAGTAGGCCTGAGGGTTTCTGGTATTCCGTCTTGACTCTCGCACAAGTCAAACACTTGCTAACGTAAGTTGCTATGTGGGCCTTCATACTAGGCCACCAATAAGTAGTTTTGATATCGTGGTACATCTTTTCCGATCCAGGATGTACCGAGTAGCGAGACTTGTGTGCTTCATCCATCACAAGCCCTCGTAGGTTGCCATAGAGTGGGACCCAAATGCGTCCCGTTACGTAGTAAGCGCCGTCTTCCTTCTGTTCTAAGCGTTGCCTTGAGCCGCGTAGGGCTTCAGCCCTGACGTTTTCTGGTTTCAATGCTTCTACCTGAGCGTCTCGTATTTGGGAAGGAATACTAGAATGTATAGTGAGTTGTAAAGCTCGCACGCGCTTAGGCGCGGTGTCCTTTCGACTGAGGGCGTCAGCCACGACATTGGCCTTGCCCGGGTGATACCTGATCGAGCATTCGTAGTCATTCAGTAGCTCAACCCATCGTCATTGTCGCATATTCAGTTCCTTCTGTTTGAAGATATGCTCGAGGCTCCTGTGGTCGGTGTAGATGGCGCACTTGGTACCGTACAGGTAATGTCGCCATATCTTTAGTGCAAAAACAACAGCTCCCAGCTCTAGGTCGTGCGTAGTGTAGTTTCTTTCATGAACTTTGAGTTGGCGTGAGGCGTAGGCGATAACCTTATCCCGTTGCATCAGTACACAACCAAGACCCTGAATTGATGCGTCGCAGTAGACCACGAAGTCGTCTGTGCCCTCTGGCAAGGAAATGATAGGTGCGCTGCAAAGTCTATCCTTTAAATGCTGAAATGCTAATTCCTGTGCATTTCCCCATCGATAAACAACGCCTTTCTGCGTTAATGAGGTAAGAGGCTGTGCAATCTTGGAAAAATCCTTAATGAACCTCCGGTAGTAACCTGCCAAGCCCAAGAATTGGCGAATTTCCGTTGGTGTGCGAGGTGCAGGCCAGTTCTTAATCGAGTCTACCTTGGACGGATCCACATGAATCCCATCCTTGTTCACTATGTGGCCTAGGAAATGGACTTCACGAAGCCAGAAGTCGCATTTCGAGAACTTTGCGTAAAGCTGTTCCGTTCGAAGGAGTTCCAGAATAAGTCGCAGATGCTGCTCGTGTTCCTCCTGACTCTTGGAATAGATCAGGATGTCGTCGATGAAGACTATAACGAACTTGTCCAGGTAAGGTTTACACACTCGATTCATCAAGTCCATGAAAATCGCAGGTGCGTTTGTCAGTCCAAAAGGCATGACCAAAAACTCATAGTGTCCATAACGGGTTCTAAAAGCTGTTTTGGAGACGTCCTCTTCTCGGACTCTCAGCTGGTGATATCCCGACCTCAAATCAATCTTTGAATAGTAGCTCGACCCTTGCAGCTGGTCGAACAAGTCATCAATACGTGGTAGAGGATAACAGTTCTTCACCGTCACTTTGTTGAGTTCACGATAGTCGATACACATTCTAAAGGTACCGTCTTTCTTCTTTACAAATAGCACTGGAGCTCCCCAGGGCGATGAGCTAGGACGAATAAAACCCTTATCCAAGAGTTCTTGTAGTTGCGTAGAGAGTTCCTCCAACTCTGATGGAGCTAAACGATAAGGTGCACGAGCTATAGGCGCAGCTCCAGGAGCTAGTTCAATCTGAAACTCGACTTGGCGATGAGGCGGAAGACCAGGTAATTCCTCAGGAAATACCTCAGGATAGTCGCGTACAATTGGAAAATCTTCTATCTTCTTTTCTTTCTCCGAGGTGTCCGTAACGAGAGCCAAAATGGCAGTGTGGCCCTTTCGCAAGCACTTCTAAGCCTTAAGGAAAGAGATGACGTTCTCAACAGTACCCTTCTTGTCGCCACGAATCATGAGAGGTTCATCACCGGAACTAGGAATACGAACAATCTTCTCGTTGCAAAGAATTTCTACTCGGTGTTGGGATAACCAATCCATCCCAATGACAAAGTCAAAACTACCCAAGACGATAGGAATAAGGTCGATAGAGAAGGTCTGGTTAGCAAGAATAAGTTTACAACCCTTGACTACGTGTGCGGCCTCTAAACTCTTACCATTTGCTAGCTCTACAGTGTGCTTGTTGTTCAAGGGTGTTGGAATACGCTTAAGCATTTGGCTAACTTCTAGTGACACGTAGCTAGTATCGGCACCCGAATCAAATAAAACTGTAACATAAAAGTCGTCGAGAAGGAACTTACCCGTCACAACGTTGGGGTCATTCCTTGCTTCACCTTGACCAATCACGAACACTCGCCCCCTGGCACCATTGTTGTTGTTGTTGTTCCCATTGTTACCATTCCCCTGATTATTGTTGTTGTTGTTCTGGTTCCTGTTTAGTTGGGGGCAATCTTTCTTGAAATGGCCTTCAGCTCCGCACTGAAAGCACCCTTTGTTGATACCTTGCTGCTGCTGCTGTCGTTGGTTCTGAGGGGCCTGTTTTGGAAGATTCTGGTTTGCGGGGTATAAGCTTCTACAGTCCTTAGCGGCGTGACCTGGCTTGTTGCACCGATGACAGTTGCCCCTGGTACATGGCCCACTGTGGTGTAGGTTGCAGCGATTGCACTTTGGGTGATTCCCTTTGTACCCACCATGACTTTGACCACCAGATGATTGCTGACTGGGGCTCTTGTAGTCATCAGTCTTTCTCTGCTGAGATTGAGATTGCACATAAGTCGAACCCTTGCTTGAAGCTCCATCCCATTTTCTCTTGTTGTCACTAGGAGCACCCGGAGTAGTTGCAGCGCCTATGCGCTTTGGTAACCTGTTCTGCTCCACCGCCTGATCAGTAAGACGGTGAGCCAACTGAACAACCTGTTGGATAGTGGCGAGGTTTACTGAAGTCACATGACTTTGGATCTCTGGCACCAAGCCCTTGAGAAAGAGTTCAATTCGCTTAATTGGAGGGTCCACCATAGTAGGACACAATAATGCAAGCTCATTCGATCTCTTAGTATACGCCTCAATTTCTGACCCCGACATCTTGAGGTTGTAGAACTCGACTTCCAGCTTATGAATGTCATCACGACTGCAGTATTCCTCCTTGATCATCTCCTTAAAAGTTTCCCATGGGGTGGCGTTGGCAGCAACCAACCCCAGCATTTGAACCTGAGCATTCCACCATGTGAGAGCCAAACCCTCGAGAGTACCGGTAGCATACTTCACCCTGCGCGCCTCAGGGCATTCACACATTTCGAAAACTGACTCGAGCTTCTCAAACCAGTGGAGGAGACCTACAGCTCCTTCAGTGCCGCTAAAAGTAGTGGGTCGTCAGTCCATAAAGGTCTTAAAGGTGCACACAGGTGGCTGAGCATGTTGACCTGTTGTGGGTGAAAGAAAGGACAGAGTTTAACACAAAGGTTGGTTCACGAGAGTAGGATCTAAAGATCCTAGAATGAGTTTGGACTGCAGGATATACCTCCTGCGTGTGCAGCTGCAGGTGCCACAGCAACTCGTTCGTTAATCAGAGCCGTCAACTGGGCTTGAGTCATGTTAACGCGTCCACTCATGATCTTCACATAAGGGGGAAACATGAGTGAGAGAGGTTTATGAAAGTGCGATGACAGAAGAGAGTAGGCACACACGTGTTCAAGCAACAGTAGTTATTCTAACCAAGCATACCATGAGCAATGTACTATGTAACTAACAAGTAGGCAATATATACATAGATCATATCACCTAGAATGTCGAGCCTTGCATGTGGAGTGAAGCGTCGTTGTGGATCGTAGAGCACTGTACAGGTTATAGTCTGATTTTAATAAAACTTTTCCCCTTATTAAAACCAAGTTCGCTATAACCAATGGCTCTGATACCAATCTGTCACACCCCCAAAATCCACCTGCGGAATACTACCGCTTGGAGGCGTGACTGACCAGGATCCAGCCACCAATCATATTGAACAAGCATGTAAGTGATTATAAAAATCCAACCAATACAATTGGTGTCCAAATAAAACATAGTTTAAGTTGCAAGCGGAAGCATAATGTTTTAAAACCAAAACATAAGTTTAATTGTTTCGAAGTTTAACATGGCACACAGCTGTCCATAACCCACAACGACTCTCTTCCATGCAAGCTCCGGCTAAGTACCTATTGACCAGTAAAGCATGTAGTAACGAGTCAACAACAAGTTGAGTGAGTTCACGGTTGGGTGTTTATTTTAAGTTGTTCCAAAAACAGTTTCCTTTAACTGGCATCCTGCCGTGGGGGTTACCCCATAGTTGAAAACGTGATTTGTTTACCCATTTATTCTGGCAATACAGCCGTGGGGGCTACCCCATGTTAGTTATCTGGCATTTCGGCCGTGGGGGCTACCCCATGTATACACTAGACTCGTTACCATATCGACTGCTGACTGTAGTCATGTTTATGTACCCTGAACTGTCAATGTCTATCATCATTGACGTGCCCAGATCCATTAGTTCACGCCCGTCCTCTGCGGCACGGTGTGAGGCTTGTCAGACCTAAATAGCGCTATCTAACTAATGACCCGCTCGCCATTGGCCCGGCGATTATGTCGATATAAAAAAGAGGGACTTCGTGATAGAGTTTTGGTCTAGTACGAGTTATCTGTCCATGAGGACGAGGAATTATATTCCTGAGTCAATACTGTCCTACCCAAGTAAGGACGAGGAATCCATGTTCCTTAACCCCATTCCCAACCTTGGGAATCCCATGCTTTGTAGAGGGTGTGAACTCACCTTGGTTTGCTCGGCAGACACACACACACAGAAAAGTCCAGTCTAGATGCTAGTGGTCAACCACGCCCTAACATGGTTATCATTCAAGTCAGGTTCATATTCAAGTAGTGCACGTATTTTCTACAGGTATTGTACACAAGTAACGATCATGACATACACGCCTAGCATGGTAGTTCAACAACAGTGCCAGTTTGACAGCAGGAGTCACGTAGCAAACACAGCCCAACAGTACAGCCCAATCACCTAAGCCCGTAACAGTTTGCAAGTCCAAATCAGAGAGTATGTGTACGTGGTCTCGAGTCGAGACTAGAGATCTCGAGTCGAGACTGTGCGATCTCGGGTTAAAGCCTACGAGTTCTCGAGTCATGCATGAACTAGTCGAGACTAGATGGTCTCGAGTCGCAACCGGACCCGCAACCGTGGTCTCGAGTTATGCTGCTTGTGCTGGCATTGTGTGGTCTCGAGTCGAGACTAGAGAGTTCTCGACTCGTAACCTGTGTCGCAATCCGCGGTCTCGAGTTGTCATGTGGTGATCTCGAGTCGCAACCGGAGGTCTCGACTGGCATACCTGCTGATTGCCAGCATGTGTACTAACCAACAGAATTTCGATTTCATGATTTGGTGTACTATCCAATGAGGGTTCACAAACATGTTTCCTTGTCTAACAATTAACCAAAATGGATCAAACATAGCAATTTTCAAATATCCATATCATATTCAACAAGTTCTTCATATGTTTGTATTATTTTCGACACATATTCATCATGTTCTTCATTAGAGTTTTCATCTTGCACACTTGATTAATCAAAATAAGCATAAACCACAATAGTTATACAACCTAGTCATCCTTATTAGTTCCTATATCCAACATATCCGATCAATACATGCATCTATAGGATTTATCATCAACATTCAACCATTTTTATGTTATCTAAAACACATCCTACATAACAAACATGAACATGTGCACTCCAAATCAAACAAACACCTTTATCAAACACCAACAATAGTCATAATGCATTCATCATGGATAACAACAATCTTAATATCGGCATTTCAAGAAAGATGTATAAAACTTAACAAGCAAATGCATATTATCATACAATCTCATCACACATCATCAACCGAAATAAAAGCACTTAGCATGAATCACTAACCGGTTGTGAAAAGGCACCGAGATAGTAAAGAAGACGAATAAAATGGAGTGTCCGAGTGATGATCCCGAGTTTGATCCGACAGTTTTGGGGCTACCGGTTGAATCCGAGAGAGGCGAGGAGAGGTTTGTGGTGGTGTTCTAGGGTTTTAGAGAGAGAGAGAGAGAGTGTGTGTAGGAGAGTGTGGGAGTGAGATGTGGATGATGGCATGGTTTCCGTATCAAATGGTGCACCTTATGGGCTTTCGGGTGGGCTAAGGGAGGTGCAGCCCAACTGTTCACTCGAGACCAGGTGGTCTCGAGTCGGGTCCTTGTGTCTCGGGTTGCATAAACACACGCATACATACAAGCACAACACATAATCACATAAGTTCACTTATATCATTCATTAAACCAACAAGTCAATTAGTCACATAACGTTCAAGCATGTTACGTCAAGATACAACGAAGGGTTCTAAATTACGAGTTGTCACATTATCCCCAAGTTGAAAGAAATTTCGTCCCGAAATTTGGTAATTACTCACTGAGGAAGCTAGTTAAGTTGTATGGTTTTCACTGGTTTTCCTGGGGTGTCACATCCTCCCCTCGTTGAACTGGAATTCCGTCCCGAAATTCCGTAGCTTTAGCCTCAGTAGTGGTTGTACTGTTTGCGAATAGTTAGGGATACTTTTGTTTCATCTGATCTTCGCGTTCCCAGGTGAACTCTGGGCCGCGACGTGAGTTCCAACGAACTCGAACGAGAGGTATTCTAGTGTTCTTGAGGACCTTAACATCCCGGTCCGTGATTTCAACTGGTTCCTCGATGAATCGTAACTGCTCGTCGATGGTGAGTTCCTTCAAAGGAACTACGAGGGTCTCATCTGACAGACACTTTTTCAGATTCGACACGTGGAAAACGTTGTGAACTGCACTGAGTTCTGCTGGTAAGTTCAGTCTGTAGGCCACCCTGCCTATTTTCTCGATGATTTCAATAGGTCCGACGTATCGTGGGTTAAGTTTGCCTCGTTTACCAAAACGAACCACACCCTTCCAGGGTGAAACTTTGAGTAGTACCCGCTCCCCAACCTAGAGCTCTAGTGGTTTCCTGCCCTTATCGGCGTAGACTTTCTGACGGTCACGAGCTGCCGCCATGCGTTGTCGAATTTGAGCAATTCGTTCGGTTGTGTCTACCACATGTTCTGGACCAGTGATCTGACTATCCCCCACCTCTGCCCAACAAAGAGGTGACCGGCATTTACGCCCCTACAATGCCTCAAACGGAGCAGCCTTAATGCTGGTGTGGTAGCTGTTATTGTACGAGAATTCCACAAGTGGCAGATGCTTTTCCCAGCTGTTGCCAAAGTCGATTACACATGCACGAAGCATGTCTTCTAAGGTTTGAATAGTGCGCTCGGACTGCCCGTCCGTCTGAGGGTGATACGCTGTGCTCATGTCTAATCGTGAGCCAAAGGATTTGTGCATTGCTTGCCACAGTTCTGAAGTAAAACGTGCATCTCGATCTGAGATAATGGAGGTGGGCACCCCGTGCCCCGAAACAACTTCCTTGAGATATACTTCTGCTAGAGTGGAGAATTTATCCGTCTCCTTGATAGCCAAGAAGTGAGCAGACTTTGTGAGTCGATCCACGATCACCCAAATAGTATCGTTTCCGCGCTGAGATCTAGGCAGGCCAGTAACGAAATCCATGGAAATTTGCTCCCATTTCCATTGTGGTATCTCTGGTTGTTGGAGTAGGCCTGAGGGTTTCTGGTATTCCGTCTTGACTCTCGCACAAGTCAAACACTTGCTAACGTAAGTTGCTATGTGGGCCTTCATACTAGGCCACCAATAAGTAGTTTTGATATCGTGGTACATCTTATCCGATCCAGGATGTACCGAGTAGCGAGACTTGTGTGCTTCATCCATCACAAGCCCTCGTAGGTTGCCATAGAGTGGGACCCAAATGCGTCCCGTTACGTAGTAAGCGCCGTCTTCCTTCTGTTCTAAGCGTTGCCTTGAGCCGCGTAGGGCTTCAGCCCTGACGTTTTCTGGTTTCAATGCTTCTACCTGAGCGTCTCGTATTTGGGAAGGAAGACTAGAATGTATAGTGAGTTGTAAAGCTCGCACGCGCTTAGGCGCGGTGTCCTTTCGACTGAGGGCGTCAGCCACGACATTGGCCTTGCCCGGGTGATACCTGATCGAGCATTCGTAGTCATTCAGTAGCTCAACCCATCGTCGTTGTCGCATATTCAGTTCCTTCTGTTTGAAGATATGCTTGAGGCTCCTGTGGTCGGTGTAGATGGCGCACTTGGTACCGTACAGGTAATGTCGCCATATCTTTAGTGCAAAAACAACAGCTCCCAGCTCTAGGTCGTGCGTAGTGTAGTTTCTTTCATGAACTTTGAGTTGGCGTGAGGCGTAGGCGATAACCTTATCCCGTTGCATCAGTACACAACCAAGACCCTGAATTGATGCGTCGCAGTAGACCACGAAGTCGTCTGTGCCCTCTGGCAAGGAGATGATAGGTGCGCTGCAAAGTCTATCCTTTAAATGCTGAAATGCTAATTCCTGTGCATTTCCCCATCGATAAACAACGCCTTTCTGCGTTAATGAGGTAAGAGGCTGTGCAATCTTGGAAAAATCCTTAATGAACCTCCGGTAGTAACCTGCCAAGCCCAAGAATTGGCGAATTTCCGTTGGTGTGCGAGGTGCAGGCCAGTTCTTAATCGAGTCTACCTTGGACGGATCCACATGAATCCCATCCTTGTTCACTATGTGGCCTAGGAAATGGACTTCACGAAGCCAGAAGTCGCATTTCGAGAACTTTGCGTAAAGCTGTTCCGTTCGAAGGAGTTCCAGAATAAGTCGCAGATGCTGCTCGTGTTCCTCCTGACTCTTGGAATAGATCAGGATGTCGTCGATGAAGACTATAACGAACTTGTCCAGGTAAGGTTTACACACTCGATTCATCAAGTCCATGAAAATCGCAGGTGCGTTTGTCAGTCCAAAAGGCATGACCAAAAACTCATAGTGTCCATAACGGGTTCTAAAAGCTGTTTTGGAGACGTCCTCTTCTCGGACTCTCAGCTGGTGATATCCCGACCTCAAATCAATCTTTGAATAGTAGCTCGACCCTTGCAGCTGGTCGAACAAGTCGTCAATACGTGGTAGAGGATAACGGTTCTTCACCGTCACTTTGTTGAGTTCACGATAGTCGATACACATTCTAAAGGTACCGTCTTTCTTCTTTACAAATAGCACTGGAGCTCCCCAGGGCGATGAGCTAGGACGAATAAAACCCTTATCCAAGAGTTCTTGTAGTTGCGTAGAGAGTTCCTCCAACTCTGATGGAGCTAAACGATAAGGTGCACGAGCTATAGGCGCAGCTCCAGGAGCTAGTTCAATCTGAAACTCGACTTGGCGATGAGGCGGAAGACCAGGTAATTCCTCAGGAAATACCTCAGGATAGTCGCGTACAATTGGAAAATCTTCTATCTTCTTTTCTTTCTCCGAGGTGTCCGTAACGAGAGCCAAAATGGCAGTGTGGCCCTTTCGCAAGCACTTCTAAGCCTTAAGGAAAGAGATGACGTTCTCAACAGTACCCTTCTTGTCGCCACGAATCATGAGAGGTTCATCACCGGAACTAGGAATACGAACAATCTTCTCGTTGCAAAGAATTTCTGCTCGGTGTTGGGATAACCAATCCATCCCAATGACAACGTCAAAACTACCCAAGACGATAGGAATAAGGTTGATAGAGAAGGTCTGGTTAGCAAGAATAAGTTTACAACCCTTGACTACGTGTGCGGCCTCTAAACTCTTACCATTTGCTAGCTCTACAGTGTGCTTGTTGTTCAAGGGTGTTGGAATACGCTTAAGCATTTGGCTAACTTCTAGTGACACGTAGCTAGTATCGGCACCCGAATCAAATAAAACTGTAACATAAAAGTCGTCGAGAAGGAACTTACCCGTCACAACGTTGGGGTCATTCCTTGCTTCACCTTGACCAATCACGAACACTCGCCCCCTGGCACCATTGTTGTTGTTGTTGTTCCCATTCCCCTGATTATTGTTGTTGTTGTTCTGGTTCCTGTTTAGTTGGGGGCAATCTTTCTTGAAATGGCCTTCAGCTCCGCACTGAAAGCACCCTTTGTTGATACCTTGCTGCTGCTGCTGCTGTCGTTGGTTCTGAGGGGCCTGTTGTGGACGATTCTGGTTTGCGGGGTATAAGCTTCTACAGTCCTTGGCGGCGTGACCTGGCTTGTTGCACCGATGACAGTTGCCCCTGGTACATGGCCCACTGTGGTGTAGGTTGCAGCGATTGCACTTTGGGTGATTCCCTTTGTACCCACCATGACTTTGACCACCAGATGATTGCTGACTGGGGCTCTTGTAGTCATCAGTCTTTCTCTGCTGAGATTGAGATTGCACAGAAGTCGAACCCTTGCTTGAAGCTCCATCCCATTTTCTCTTGTTGTCACTAGGAGCACCCGGAGTAGTTGCAGCGCCTATGCGCTTTGGTAACCTGTTCTGCTCCACCGCCTGATCAGTAAGACGGTGAGCCAACTGAACAACCTGTTGGATAGTGGCGAGGTTTACTGAAGTCACATGACTTTGGATCTCTGGCACCAAGCCCTTGAGAAAGAGTTCAATTCGCTTAATTGGAGGGTCCACCATAGTAGGACACAATAATGCAAGCTCATTCGATCTCTTAGTATACGCCTCAATTTCTGACCCCGTCATCTTGAGGTTGTAGAACTCGACTTCCAGCTTATGAATGTCATCACGACTGTAGTATTCCTCCTTGATCATCTCCTTAAAAGTTTCCCATGGGGTGGCGTTGGCAGCAACCAACCCCAGCATTTGAACCTGAGCATTCTACCATGTGAGAGCCAAACCCTCGAGAGTACCGGTAGCATACTTCACCCTGCGCGCCTCAGGGCATTCACACATTTCGAAAACTGACTCGAGCTTCTCAAACCAGTGGAGGAGACCTACAGCTCCTTCAGTGCCGCTAAAAGTAGTGGGTCGTCAGTCCATAAAGGTCTTAAAGGTGCACACAGGTGGCTGAGCATGTTGACCTGTTGTGGGTGAAAGAAAGGACAGAGTTTAACACAAAGGTTGGTTCACGAGAGTAGGATCTAAAGATCCTAGAATGAGTTTGGACTGCAGGATATACCTCCTGCGTGTGCAGCTGCAGGTGCCACAGCAACTCGTTCGTTAATCAGAGCCGTCAACTGGGCTTGAGTCATGTTAACGCGTCCACTCATGATCTTCACATAAGGGGGAAACATGAGTGAGAGAGGTTTATGAAAGTGCGATGACAGAAGAGAGTAGGCACACACGTGTTCAAGCAACAGTAGTTATTCTAACCAAGCATACCATGAGCAATGTACTATGTAACTAACAAGTAGGCAATATATACATAGATCATATCACCTAGAATGTCGAGCCTTGCATATGGAGTGAAGCGTCGTTGTGGATCGTAGAGCACTGTACAGGTTATAGTCTGATTTTAATAAAACTTTTCCCCTTATTAAAACCAAGTTCGCTATAACCAATGGCTCTGATACCAATCTGTCACACCCCCAAAATCCACCTGCGGAATACTACCGCTTGGAGGCGTGACTGACCAGGATCCAGCCACCAATCATATTGAACAAGCATGTAAGTGATTATAAAAATCCAACCAATACAATTGGTGTCCAAATAAAACATAGTTTAAGTTGCAAGCGGAAGCATAATGTTTTAAAACCAAAACATAAGTTTAATTGTTTCGAAGTTTAACATGGCACACAGCTGTCCATAACCCACAACGACTCTCTTCCATGCAAGCTCCGGCTAAGTACCTATTGACCAGCAAAGCATGTAGTAACGAGTCAACAACAAGTTGAGTGAGTTCACGGTTGGGTGTTTATTTTAAGTTGTTCCAAAAACAGTTTCCTTTAACTGGCATCCTGCCGTGGGGGTTACCCCATAGTTGAAAACGTGATTTGTTTACCCATTTATTCTGGCAATACAGCCGTGGGGGCTACCCCATGTTAGTTATCTGGCATTTCGGCCGTGGGGGCTACCCCATGTATACACTAGACTCGTTACCATATCGACTGCTGACTGTAGTCATGTTTATGTACCCTGAACTGTCAATGTCTATCATCATTGACGTGCCCAGATCCATTAGTTCACGCCCGTCCTCTGCGGCACGGTGTGAGGCTTGTCAGACCTAAATAGCGCTATCTAACTAATGACCCGCTCGCCATTGGCCCGGCGATTATGTCGATATAAAAAGGAGGGACTTCGTGATAGAGTTTTGGTCTAGTACGAGTTATCTGTCCATGAGGACGAGGAATTATATTCCTGAGTCAATACTGTCCTACCCAAGTAAGGACGAGGAATCCATGTTCCTTAACCCCATTCCCAACCCTGGGAATCCCATGCTTTGTAGAGGGTGTGAACTCACCTTGGTTTGCTCGGCAGACACACACACACAGAAAAGTCCAGTCTAGATGCTAGTGGTCAACCACGCCCTAACATGGTTATCATTCAAGTCAGGTTCATATTCAAGTAGTGCACGTATTTTCTACACATATTGTACACAAGTAACGATCATGACATACACGCCTAGCATGGTAGTTCAACAACAGTGTCAGTTCGACAGCAGGAGTCACGTAGCAAACAAAGCCCAACAGTACAGCCCAATCACCTAAGCCCGTAACAGTTTGCAAGTCCAAATCAGAGAGTATGTGTACGTGGTCTCGAGTCGAGACTAGAGATCTCGAGTCGAGACTGTGCGATCTCGGGTTAAAGCCTACGAGTTCTCGAGTCATGCATGAACTAGTCGAGACTAGATGGTCTCGAGTCGCAACCGGACCCGCAACCGTGGTCTCGAGTTATGCTGCTTGTGCTGGCATTGTGTGGTCTCGAGTCGAGACTAGAGAGTTCTCGACTCGTAACCTGTGTCGCAATCCGTGGTCTCGAGTTGTCATGTGGTGATCTCGAGTCGCAACCGGAGGTCTCGACTGGCATACCTGCTGATTGCCAGCATGTGTACTAACCAATAGAATTTCGATTTCATGATTTGGTGTACTATCTAATGAGGGTTCACAAACATGTTTCCTTGTCTAACAATTAACCAAAATGGATCAAACATAGCAATTTTCAAATATCTATATCATATTCAACAAGTTCTTCATATGTTTGTATTATTTTCGACACATATTCATCATGTTCTTCATTAGAGTTTTCATCTTGCACACTTGATTAATCAAAATAAGCATAAACCACAATAGTTATACAACCTAGTCATCCTTATTAGTTCCTATATCCAACATATCCGATCAATACATGCATCTATAGGATTTATCATCAACATTCAACCATTTTTATGTTATCTAAAACACATCCTACATAACAAACATGAACATGTGCACTCCAAATCAAACAAACACGTTTATCAAACACCAACAATAGTCATAATGCATTCATCATGGATAACAACAATCTTAATATCGGCATTTCAAGAAAGATGTATAAAACTTAACAAGCAAATGCATATTATCATACAATCTCATCACACATCATCAACCGAAATAAAAGCACTTAGCATGAATCACTAACCGGTTGTGAAAAGGCACCGAGATAGTAAAGAAGACGAATAAAATGGAGTGTCCGAGTGATGATCTCGAGTTTGATCCGACAGTTTTGGGGCTACCGGTTGAATCCGAGAGAGGCGAGGAGAGGTTTGTGGTGGTGTTCTAGGGTTTTAGAGAGAGAGAGAGAGAGTGTGTGTAGGAGAGTGTGGGAGTGAGATGTGGATGATGGCATGGTTTCCGTATCAAATGGTGCACCTTATGGGCTTTCGGGTGGGCTAAGGGAGGTGCGGCCCAACTGTTCACTCGAGACCAGGTGGTCTCGAGTCGGGTCCTTGTGTCTCGGGTTGCATAAACACACGCATACATACAAGCACAACACATAATCACATAAGTTCACTTATATCATTCATTAAACCAACAAGTTAATTAGTCACATAACGTTCAAGCATGTTACGTCAAGATACAACGAAGGGTTCTAAATTACGAGTTGTCACAGACAAAATGTCCCAACCGCCCACAGTGGGTACATTTGTGACACTGCACTTGCTCAGGATGATGACGGTTGCATTTGTTGCACAAAGGTGCGGTATCAACATAATTTTTCCTTTTTCGAGGTTGTGCTGGCTGGTTTGGTGCAACCTGATTGTTCGGAGCAGTTATGGCGCAGTTTTGAGAAGCCTTGCGCTTCTTCTTCTTGGGTGTCTTGGCCTGTTTTTCCTTTGGTTCAATTTATGCAGACTTGTCAGATGGCCTTGGGTCGCCCTTTCGAAAAAGCTTACCCTTCCTGATATGGGATTCAGTCAGGGTGGCAGACAATTCAATGGCCTGTCTGACAGTAGTAGGGTTGCTACCAGTAACGATATCCTGAACTAAATCAGGAAGACCATCAATGTACTTTTCAATCGCCTTATCCACAGGCGTGACCATGGCAGGACATAACAGGCTCAATTCCTCATAACGATCAGTATAGGCTCGATGTTCACCACTATCTTGTTTTAAATCGTCGAATTCCCTTTCCAACGCTCTAAGCTCATGACGAGGATAAAACTCCTTCATCATTAGAGCTCGAAGCTCTTCCCAAGTTTGAGCTAGTGCCACATCAGCACCCCTATCACGCATCACACTGTTCCACCAGGTAAGAGCACGCTTCTCGAATACACTGGATGCAAATTCAACCTTATGCTCATTCGGACATTGCACATGCCTGAACGTGCTCTCCAAACTTTCAAACCATTGCAGGAGTGTGGTTGCTCCTTGGGATCCAGAAAAATTCAAAGGTTTAGCAGAGTTGAAGGTCTTGAAATTACACTGGGTGTTGTTGTTGTTATTGTTGTTATATAACTGATGGATATGGGCTACTACGCCCGGAAGTACTGCAGCCATTTGCTGAGTGACAAGGGCTGCGACTTCCTCATTAGTTATGGGTTGTGCATCTCGTCGAGGAGGCATTGTCTAAAAGGAACAAGGGAACATGAGAAACGAGTGAGGTCGATGATTGGATAAACAAAAGAGGTACTGAAAACATCGACAAAACATAAGGAAGGCGATCATTCGTTCGTTACCTCGAACAAACAAACGACACGCAGTGACTAATCAAAGTAAATGGATCAATATAATGTATCACCGAAGACATGCTCGCCTATAAGTGAACACCCACCCCAAGAGTTCCCAGGTAAGAGTAACTGGTCCGATACTGCGGATTTGTACAAACACTCTAGCCTTAGACAGAAAACTCAGGGTACAGGCATTCACTCTTCCAGTTTGCACGTGTTCACATTATTTAGACCCAAACTTTGACGAGATTTTGAAAATTCAGAGGGCACAAAGCCAAAATGAATTAAACTGGAAGGGTTCAAAACCTAGTAATCAATCATCCTAGAACAGATGATTGGTTTTCAAAGCGGATTCGAAATTTGTATTCTTATTGTGGTTGTCACCTAAGGATAGGCGACGATATTGTTTTAAAACTAAACACAAGATAACTTGTGTTAGGGTCCTAGGAAGGTTATAGTCTAGTTCAAAGCATTACTAATAACCTAATTCCCTATAACCATTGGCTCTGATACCAACTTTTCTGTCACACCCCGACCACGTAAAACAACAAATCGTGGCGGAAACGTCGGGGAGTGTCGTAACAGAATCACTGTTTCATAACCATGGATTAAAGAATTTCGTTTTATTGAATTATTGAACTTATTGTTTTATTATAAATCAGATAAATACAAATATTATCTTTCAAGTTTTAAAGTCGCTAAGGCACGAGTCCATCCTATGTATAGCATGTATCAACAATCATCACATAGCAGCACCTGAAACATGTGTAAAAATAGGTACGTCAGCATAAAAATGCCTGTGATATACATAGGTTTTATTAATGCATGATTCATGACTTTGTAAGTTTAAAAGAATGTTTTAACAAAATAGTCAAGAACTTTAAAAATGTTTTCTTTATAAATCATGCGGAATTTTACAAGAAATTTGATGATATAAAAGAATGATGCATAAATAAATATGTAAGTAAAATGAGTTTGTAAAACAATGTTTTGGTAAAAAGGTTTGTAGTATATATAAAAATATACTTTGGTTTTAAGAAAGTCGAATAAGTAATATATTAAAATATATTTCAGTTCCAAAATGTTAAACAAATAGTATATTAAATATACTTTAGTCGTCAAAATAATCGTTTTCGGTAGTATATCAAAAGTATACTTTGGTTTTAATAATAACATATTAAACTATGCTTTGGTTTTATAATTAACATATCAAACTATGTTTTAGTAATTAACAAAATATATGTTGTTTTGTACAATATCACATATGAGAGTATATCAAACTATACTTTTGGGAGTATAACAAAATATACAATAAAAATGTGATTTAAGAATTCAATCAGACCTACTGTATCAAAATACACCTTTGAGACTATAGAAATACCACGAAGGCAATTCCTATTTGGATAAAATATCGGTTTCTGACATTCCATAAACAACAGGAATGGGGTGTCAAATCCTATAGCGCTATATCATACTACCAATCGGTCTGGTGCACATAAAATAAGTACAATTCACCAATTAATTTTATAATCTTTGAAAAATCGGTGTTTAAACCATAAATAATCATTCAGTTTGTTAAAAGATAAGTGCTAATATGTATAATCAATTATACTTTGAAATCATGAACATAACAAATAGGTACACATGCTTCACCCCAAAACATTGAAAACAGTAAAAGAGGGGACTATGTACCCACTTGAGGATGCTTAGAAGTCTTGAACAACAACCAAGCAAAGCTAGAGGGATCACGGAATCAAACGGCACCTAATATGGGTAACTAAGTAAATAAACCGGACCTAAATCGGAAGATCGGATATAATGAGGTCTTGTAAACCAAATGAGTATTGGAACTCATGTGATATGGTTTAACGAAGTCTACATTCTAAAATGGAACCTATCCTAAGTGCTTACGACCCGTTACGACCCATTAAGGTAGCTTACGCTACTTTAACGCGTCGTTCTCACAAACGTGCGTTCGAGACGTCTAACTAGTCCTATGACAAGTATTATATGCCTAAACATGTTTAATTTTGTTGCATAATTAGTTAGGTGACAAATGTTTAGGTTACATATGCTTAAAATCCAATTATGCATGAAAAGGGCATTTTGGTCATTTACCTAAGGCATATAAACTACTTATCATACAACTACTTAAACTACGTGACTAAACATGCTTGGTCGGATCCTAATGATCGACCTCGGAAGGTTATTCCCTATACAACTATGGTCACTAAACATGCTTGGTCGGATCCTAATGATCGACCAAATGGGTCGAGTTCGAAAGTCTAAGCGGTGGTTTAGACCGCTTGACTTACGACTCTAAACAAGCACTAAACTAAAAGTGACGAGCTAAGCATGTTAAAACATGCTTAACTAAGTTAGAAAACAGGTTTTGATATCAAAACAAAGTGTTTTGATACCCTAAAGTAGTTTGGTTGCAAAATACGCATAAATACGCATTTTGACCGAAACTACGACTCGTCACTACGCCTAGTCAACGTGGTAATCAGTAGGTATAGTCACTAGGGACTATAACCATCGTGATTACGCTCACGTTGCGAAGTTCAAACGAACTTCGTGTTGACCAAAGACTGGTCAAAGCAGAAAGTCAAACACTGTTTGACTTTCACGCTAGGAAAGCGATAAAAGAACAAAGGAAGCTTACAAAGGGTCCTTGCTAGGGAGAACTTGATCTATAACACTCAGGTATGAAGCAAAGGCTCCAACTTAGAGTGTAATTCAGATCAAGGGTGAAGAAAATGAATGAAATGCTTGGCTATTTATACTTGTAGCAAACTCACAAGATCACGACATGTGTTTGTGTAACTTCCAAGCAATGATCATAGCCATACAAGTGTTAGGAGCTGATTAGAATCCTTTGAGAGCACTTAAACTTGGCCTCCACACAAGAAAATTGCAAGAAAAACCCTTGAAGTTGCAACAGTTTGCTGAAAACTGATTTTTGGTTGCTGGGCAGTTTTAGGCGGGGCACGTAGGAGTAGGGTCAGGCCTTACGCGGGCCGCCTACTACCTGCAGCTCAGCCAAAGTTTCATTATTTACAGCTTTGGTCCCTGCATGTGTTTGAGCCCATTTTTTGCACTTTTAACACCCGTTAAGCCATTTTAAAGGCTCTACAAGGTCATTAAAGTTTAGAGGACTTAAAATATGCTCGGAAAACTCTCGGATGTCGGCTCGTTTGGTCGTACAGTCACGTTATTCGTCAAATTACGACGAAACTCAAATGGAAGCGAAAACGATCCAAATTAAGCGACGAATGGTATTTTTGCATGCCGATAATAAAAATATTTTAGTGTGTACAAAAATTTTGGGTGTCCAGATGTGGTCAGAACGTAAGATGTGCGCGAAAATGCAAACTTACGCCGTTTTTGACACTTTTAGTCCCTATAAGATCAAATAAGCATATTTTCGCACACCGAACCACTCAAAGCTTATTTCTAAGCTATGTTTAGGTTATTCATGGTATGTTTAGCTTATGATCAAGTTCCGGACTATACGTTGCCTTACGAAACGGCAGACTTTTGTAGTTTGACGCAAATAGTCCCTGTGAGCGAATAAACTTGTTTTTGCCATACCAAACCCTTCAAAACTTATTTCTAAGTTATGTAAAGGTTACTTAAGGTATGTTAAGCCTATTTCACTATTCCAGAGTGTTTGTTGCATTAAACTGGTTATATTTACGCATCAGTTCGCGTATAACCTTCCAGAAAGCGATTTAAAGCTCGAAATCGAACAAGAATTGATATGAGAAAATGATACACATATTTATACAAATCCCAAGTATGAAACACAACATTTCATTGGTTTGGTATTTGTATGATGGTTGAAGTGACACAGGTGTCACACAAGGTGCCAGAAGCAAACTTCACCCTGTCCCCCTCTGGACAGTTACACATAGCAAAAAAAGATTCGACTTTCTCGAACCAACGGAGCAGTCCCACGGGACCTTCAACTCCACTGAAAGTTTGCGGCTTGCAATCCATAAACGTTTTGAACGTACACACAGGTGGATTGTTCTGATTTTGATTCGCTTGGAGACCTAAGGACAAAAGAAATTTCAGTACACGGGTTAGAATTGGGTACGCGACACAAGAATAGTGAATAAGTGGCACATATCGTACTAGCTTGATAGGCTGCCAAAGCCTCAGCCACACGGGTGTTAATCAGATTTGTCAACTCAGCCTGAGTCATTGTAATGTGTCCACGTCCATGGCCTCGTCCGCTCATTATTCTATATAAGAAGAGGGAACAAGTTTAAGAATCGAGATAAGGTAGGAGTCAAGCCTCACGTTGACATCTACAAACTACAAAGTTTACACCAAACAACGGGGCGGAACCCTTCTCATACTCGTTAAGCCTCACTGGGACTCACATGCACCTCATGTTATTATTATGTGTGCACCCATAATAATAAGGCAATTTGCATGCTTATCTCAGTGCCTCTTAACTTGCGCTAAAAGCTTCCCCCCACATTCAATAGCAAAACGAAAGGCATCACATGATTAATAATCACAAAAGTCAAAGAGTAGTGTCACACTATCGAACTTCACTAAAACATGCAGCACAGGTAATCACATCATGGTATCTAGTACGTAGTTTCATGCAAGTCGTGAGTGTGTGATTACTAAATAAGTGATGCATAAAGTAAACAGAGGACGAACCTTGCAATCTGGAGCTGAGTGCCATGGTCGTTTTCGATACTGTTTGGTTATAGTCTGGTTTTATGAAAACGTTTTAAAACCTAGTTCACTATAACCAGTGGCTCTGATACGAAACTGTCACACCCCCGAAATACCACATGCGGAAACCCCGCGAGGTGTGTGACGTACCAGGATCCAGCCACTAATCACATTGAACTATAATAAGTGTTTAAATAAAAACATTCCATTCATTCATAAAATAGTATCAAACCATACGTTAAAACCAAAGTAAACATTCAGCGGAAGCATAAGATTATTCGTTATTCAAGTGTTTCAAAACAATGTACTAAACCAAGAATAAATATCCAAGAGTTGCGACCCATGACCACTCCAGCACTCACAGATAGCAAGTTCCATTCCAAAAACCTAAGGACCTGCAAGCATGCAGAAAAGTGTATCAGACAGGCTGGTGAGTTCACAGTTTGCTTTAACCGTTTAATACCAAGTAGTAATTTATGATTTATTAAGTCATGTTATGTTGATAATAACTCGATACCGCAGACGACCCTTTTTCCCCTTCTCCAATGCTCTATCAAACATTGGTCATGATTTAAAGTTATTAGTTCACGCCCGTCCTATCCAGGTACGTCGTGAGGGTGCCAAACCTAATAGCGCTATCAACTAATAACCCCATTGCCCTACAAGCAACTAACCCGGTAGTATGATGGGACTTAAGTGATAGAGAGTGAGTGTATTATCCAACATTAACGTTTACCGAAAACCGTTGCATATCCCCTGCAAGGATATGCGTATGTGAAATCCGCCTCACATCCCCTACAAGGATGTGGGTATTTGAAAACCGCCTCATATCCCCTACAAGGATATGGGTTTACGAAAATCCGTTTACAAGTTTTGCCACTTTGATTGTCCCCACCGGACGTATGCTTGTTTTGAGAGAAGTGAACTCACCTTGGGTTTGCTCGGTATGATTAGATATTTGCACACACTAAATTAGTCAAAGCCTACGGTATTCATGTATGCATAATCAGTTTCACATTCTCAAGGTTCACGTATAAATTGTAATCATGATGTGCATCAACAGTTTCCGAATAACACATAGCAAACATTCCAACTCATGCAAAACAACACCTCATATGTAAGTTTCTTATCAGCACCTAATAGTTAATTGTGCCATTCGTATCAAAATCAGTTCATGTTTCTTCATTCATAACTAACACCCTTAACAAATAGTAACTTAGTCAACTCATACCATGCACATGTACAGTCTGTTGGTCAGGGTGGCGAAATTCCAAGATGTTTCGTCGACATGGAAGGTGACGAAACACCAAAGTGTTTCGTCGATGTGGAAGGTGACGAAACATCCAGGTTATTCGTCATCATAAAGGTGACGAAATACTAGGGTATTTCGTCGAGTTAGGTTTTTCATCAAAGATCCTTCTTCCTGCCCTACTGTTCGTCGATATTAACAACAACCCTAACCCCCTATCAGTTATGATTCAATCATATCCATTCATATTGATAATATAGAGTTCATACAACAACAGTATCATCAAACCGTGCAGTGTATATGACGGAAAACAAAACATTAGATTCTTATCACGCATGATTCAATCTCTTGGGTTAAACAATAAAATATCAACCCTACATACGACCAATCCTTGCTACTACTCAACGTATAGTCACACAGACAGATTCATAAGGATTTCTATCATACAAAAACTTAACTTGTCGGCTATGGGTCTCATGCGTTCGTATTCTATGGTTTGTCTCTATAACCACAACTCATGTTTCTATTCAAGCAATCAGTCATAATCGAACCAATCAACAAATGCAACCAATCCTGATAACGGATAATCACACAAACAACATAACAATAGATCGAGTCGGGTTATTACAACTGACCGGATTGATATTGGAAATCTTTTGGTTCGGGAAATTCAGTGCGGCTACCCGGTACCATTTGCTCATCCCTGATCACGGTTACCGTACGAACAACGGTATCGTACAACTTTTTTTGTTGATTTTCTTCAACTTTTAGTTTTTTTCTTTTTTAGTTTCAGGGGTAGAGATGAGCTCGGTGCCAACCGATACAGAATCGGTACTGATATCGAAAATACCGGTTACGGTACCGGTATATTAAGGTAAAAAAGGGTAGTGAACCGGTACCAGGAACGCCAAAAGTCGGTACCGAATTGGTACTTAAGATCTTTCGGTTCGGCAAATTTGGTACCGGTACCTAGAACAATTTGCTCATCTCTGACCACGGGTTTCATACGAACAACATCGTTACCATACAACTTTTTTGGTTGATTTTCTTTCGGTTATCTTTTAGTGTTTTTTTCTACATTTTCTTTTTATTCTTGTCAGCAGTTTTTTTCGCAACACGCTCGTAGTGATTTCAAAACACATGTAAACACATACTAAATAACAAAAGAAATTCGCCTTATTTAAACCTAGTTAAAGTTAAAAACTATATGAAACATGCAGTAGCATAGGCTCCATGATCTACTTACTGGAGAGGGGGAGCGAGTAACCCACTAGAACTAATGGGCTAAACACATGGGCCATCTGAAGCCCACAGAAAAGCCCAGTACGATCCCTAGGGTTTTTGCTATTTGAGCGCCTTCCTTCATCCTTTGCTTTGCTGCCTCCGTTAGCCTCCCCTCCCCTCACCTCCGCCCACTGTTGCAGAAATCGGCCTAGGCGGCCGATTAATCGGCGCCTAGGCGCTAGGCGGTCAGCTACTGATTAATTATAAGCTAGTCGGTGAATTAATCGGTAATCGGTCAAAGTCGGTCGTAGGCGGTCCTAGGCGGTGAAAATCGGTCCTAGGCGGTCAAAAATCGGATTAATCGGACTATATTAATCGGTCAAAATCGGACAAAATCGGTCCTAGGCGGTCAGAATTGGTCAAAATCGAACCATACTATCTGAAACTTGAAGTATTTATGTGAATTTTGAAGTATTATTTTTATATTATTGGGTATATATATATAATTTTGAAAAAATACATATAAAAATCCCATTCCGATTAATCCCGATTAATCCCGGTTAATCCCGATTAATCCCTAGGCTGTACCTCACCGCCCGACTAGCGCCTAGCGCCTTCTACAACATTGCCTCCGCCACATCCAGGAGTTCCAATGGTAAACATACATCTCTTTTACATTTATGAGTCTTTGAAGATCCATCCGTTTATGATAAATTGTGTTTAATCTATCATCGATTTTAGGTTACATTTTTAAATTCAGGAAACTGTTGATGACCCTAGGCTGATATTATTATTTCACTAGATACTTTTCATTTTCAGCTGTCAGAAATATGCGGATTTTGTTTAGTTTCATCGGTTTAGATTACATTTGTTCTAGTTGATTTTTATACACCTAATTTTTTTTTATCAAGTTAACACTTTTTTAGTAAAACCGTAGAAGAATTATAGTGTTTTTCTCTAAACTGATTGCAGTGTCTTATTATTCATTTTTATAATTTGTTTGGTGATTTTCAAACCTTTATTATTAATTTTTATTGGCAAATGATTTGTTAAACTAGTGTTGTACAATTTGTTTTAAGACTTGATTAATCTTTGTTCAAATTTCTGATGTATAATGTTTTCTATCTTAACGTAATAATAATTTATTTCTTTATTGTATTGTATTGTATTGTATTGTATTGAAGGCTTTTGTCAAAGCCCAGAAGTCGAGATCTTACTTCAAGAGGTTTCAAGTAAAGTTCAAGAGAAGGAGACGTACGAAACTATTAGTTTCTGTATTTTCATTTTATTTTTATTGTTTGGTAATAATTGTTTGCTTAATAATGCAGAGGGTAAGACTGATTACCGTGCTAGGGTTCGGTTGATTAACCAGGACAAAAACAAGTACAACACTCCCAAGTATCGATATGTCGTGCGATTTGTACGTTTTATTTACTTCATTCCCCTTTTTGTTACTGAACATGGTTTTATTACATTATTATTATAGGGTAGTTCATTTATTTATTTATGTATTTTTACCCTTAATGATGTCTCTAGAGCAACAAGGATATCACTGCACAAATCATTTCTGCAACCATTGCTGGTGATATTGTTCTTGCATCAGCTTATTCTCATGAGCTTCCTCATTATGGTCTCAAAGTTGGGCTTACAAACTATGCTGCAGGTTTTGTTTTTTTTTTCATATGACGTTTTCATTTTACGGTGACTTTATATTAAACCTAACTTTTTTATTTTTGTGTTAATTTAGCCTATTGCACTGGGCTTCTTTTGGCTCGCCGAGTGTTGAAGAAGCTTGAAATGGATGAAGAGTACCAAGGAAACGTGGAGGTATTTTTATACACAAGTTTTTTATAATTAGTCGCGATTCATTTGTTCTTAGTGCTGTATTAATTTATCTTTATCAAATGGTTGTACTACAGGCTAGTGGTGAAGATTATTCTGTTGAACCCGGGGAGAGCAGGAGGCCATTCCGTGCTCTGCTTGATGTTGGTCTTATTCGAACAACCACTGGAAACCGTGTTTTTGGTGCTCTTAAGGTATATAGTATTACACTGTATTTTCTTATACATTTGCTTCATGTCTTTGTGCAATTATTTGCTTCTCTGACACATAGGACCTTTTCCATACGTTTTGTTGCAACTTGTTTAGATTTGTTTGTTGTTTGCTGTTGTTAAGTTTGAAAAATGTTACCTTTGACTGACATTGTTAATTGTTAACAATGTTAGGGAGCGTTAGATGGAGGTCTCGATATCCCACACAGTGAGAAAAGGTTTGCTGGTTTCGACAAGGACGGAAAAAGTCTCGATGCTGATGTTCACCGCAAGTACATTTATGGAGGGCATGTTGCTACTTACATGAATGTGAGTCTTGACTTGTACCATTAAGTTGTTGGTTTATTTTTATGTGTGGTTTATTTGAACAATTTGAATCTATTATTTGTTTTCTTTGCTACAGACTTTAATGGAAGATGAACCAGAGAAGTACCAAACTCACTTTTCTGATTATATTAAGGCTGGTGTTGAACCTGATAGCCTTGAAGAGATTTACAAAAAGGTTCATGCAGCCATTCGTGCTGACCCGTCTCCTAAGAAGTCTGAGAAGCAGCAACCAAAGGAGCACAAGAGGTAATGCCTTTCTTTCTTCATTTAGATTTAGACTCCGGTTGTTTGATATGTTTTTATTGATTTGTGTTTGTTTATTGATTTAGGTACAACCTTAAGAAGCTAACTTATGACGAGAGGAAGCAGAAGCTTATCGAGAGGTTGAATGCTTTGAATGCTGCGGCTGGAGCAAATGATGATGATTCAGACGAAGACGAAGAGTGAGAAATGATCTATGTTTTTATCTTTTTGAAGAATGTAATGTTGAGTCTGTTTGATTGAGAATCTTCCCAATATTTTTGTTAGACTTGAATTGTGGTTTTTATAGTTTAATTAATGTTGCCGTCTTGCGTAATGTTTAAAAGTGATTTTCAATATTTTAGTTCATAAATTCATTTTTTTTTCAAATTAAAGTGTTGTTTATATGCTTTATTTTGTGTTTGTTTCTTTGTTTAAATACTTTTTGTTTGATCCAAGTTAACCCCATAAATATAAATTGATAAATTAATTTAGAAAACTACATTTTCCTACAGTCTGTAATGGTTTCATATAAAGTGGTGCCACGACCTAGATTTAATGTATTTTACACTTGCGCCACGCGAAGAATTTATGCCGTGTCCTCTACACACCTCTTGCAAAACAGTTCAATAGCTCCTGCTGCTAATTTTGTGTAAAGTTACTTTTTTGAACAAAAAAGAATTGTGAGTTCGAAGGTTTTAATGTGGTGAAAAAAAATTAATTCTACAAACATCATTGCCGAGTTCTTTTTTTCCCATAATGGTGTTGGTGGATAAAATATATATTAAAATGCTGTTGTTGTAAAAGTATTTACCAAAATAGTGTACTTGAAGATATATTTGTTAATCACTCTTAATCTCATTGGATAATTCCAATTCTTTGAATAACTATTAATTTAATCATGATATCATGTGAAGGGGTATGGTCCCAGATCTCGCGTCAGCATGACCGCGAAGGACCATTACCCTTATCAAAAACCCCCACCAGCAATAACTTACCTGTGTCCGTGCGGACACGCGCGAACACAGCGGTCCAATCTGTCCAGTGATGAGAAGACTTACCTTAAGGACGGAAATAAATGTTACGTATAGCGATGCGGCCCGGCACCGCATCCTATGAACATTTTCGTCACGACAAGGGATCTGGACAACAGTTACAGTCACTAAGCGGCGATGCGGCATGGCACCGCATCCCGCATACATCTTGGATAGAACAAAGAACGCGGGAAGAACATCAGTGACCGCAAGCAGCGATGCGGCCTGGCACCGCATCCTGCCTACAAGGCAAGTGGGTTAACTCAGTGCAAGTGGCACTGAGAACAGTCGCCTACTAGCCCACGTAAGTGCAACAGTCTGACACCACAGCAGGACGTGGCATCACCACAGCAACCAATAGGTCTGACATACCTGCAAAAGACTGTGCGATGTCAGACTAGCTACTCAACTACCCTCCTTCACTCCTCGGCTATAAATACCCATCCCAAACCAGGTTTGAGGTATCACTTCTCAACTCTCTCACTACTACTACTATCACACTTTGCTTCCCAAGCAAACTACTGATTCTCACGCCGGAGAGTGGTAACAAGGAGCACCCCCCACCCCATCCTCCTTGTTACGAGTCACGGCTTGTTTCCTTGTGCAGGAAACCAACCAGCGGACGATCCAACCAAGGATCCTCGGAAAGAAGGGATTAACCCTACTTGACAAGACCAGTGAGTTAACCCCACCAGGTTAACCATTGTTTCATCATTGGCGCCCACCGCTACTCTTAGCACTTTTTTCAACCATCTTTTTCTTTCTGAAAAACCATGACTGATCGTCTAAACAACACTACCGGGGATAACCTAAACCCCGTAAACACAGGGCCTACGGGGACTATTCCCATAGCCCCAAATGCTGAACATGTTGGCACATCAACGCAAGGGGGCGCATCCCTTACGTTCGGCCACGATTTATCGCAGTATGCTTCTGTGATACCTCCAGGCATGAACCTTCATACCTGGTTCGACCAGCAACAAGCTCTGCTGGCCGCAACATACAACAGAGCCTGCGCAGAAGCACAAGTATCTGCGGGGCCTACCCCAGCACCGCATACCCCTGCGGGTCGTATTTTACAGTACGACGAGAGGGCCCCAACACATCCGACCTCCAGAAGCAGGCAGGAAGACCGCGGTTCCTCTTACTGCGACGTCCGCACACTCGATGAGGACGATTCCACGTATGGGTCCCGCCGCAGGTGCCATATACATAGCCGCCTAGGCCCACATGGCGAAACTAGGTGACAGTCAACAGCCCACCACGGCCCGGGCATCCATAGCCGGCTGGGACCTCAGTCCTACCATGAAGGCCAGGGCCGTACCGATCCAGACGATGGTACATACTGCGGGGATTCACACGCTACTAGCAGTAGATCGGGAGGACGAAACTATGTCCCTCCCACTCAAACCCGCAACACATACCTTCGCGCCGCAAAGCGCCACCAACCCTACAGGCCGAAATCTGCGGCCGAAAACTCCAAATTTGTCCCACATATTGCCAACGCCGATGTCACCACCACCAAATTCCCATTAAACATTGGGAAATACAACGGTTCGGCCGACCCAGATGATCACATGAACATCTTCACCGGCGCCGGGTGCAACGGCAGGTGGGATGAACCCACTTGGTGTCAATTTTTCCCGCAGACCCTAACAGGTCTGGCCAGGGCATGGTTCGATTCTCTACCACCGGGGTCACTGACCTCATTCGAGGACTTACAAGAACGAGAGGCACACAAGAACGGAGGAGGTAAACTTCATGGTTTTACCTCACACCTCCAAGTACGATGTACTTCTCGGAAGAGAGTCCCAGGGCAACTTCAACATGATCACATCCGTCCCCCACTCCACCATCGGTTTCCCAACCACGACGGGGGTCGCGATAATATACGCCCGAAGAGAAGTTATGTCTACGGACGAGCTGCGTCCGACCAAGATAGCAAGGCCTACCCCCAACACTCAACCAGAAAAATGGGTTCTTAACGCAACACACCCAGAGCAAACAGTTACGTTGGGCCACGCCTTGTCCCCTACCATCAAAGCGCACCTGAAGCAGCTCCTCTTCAGGAACCAGGATATTTTTGCGTGGACACCCGCAGATATGACAGGGGTACCACGTGAAATCGCGCAACACTTCTTGAATACCATGCCAGGTATCAAGCCAGTGATCCAAGGCCAACGCCACCTTGGATCAGCAAAAAACCAGGCAATGCATGAGCAGGTCCAAGAGCTGCTCTCCGCATGTATCTTGCGGGAAGTCAAATACCAGACTTGGTTATCAAACCCAGTCATGGTAGAAAAACCATCCGGGGGCTGGCGCATGTTCGTCGATTATAAAGATCTTAACAAAGCCTGCCCCAAGGATTGTTACTGTCACACCCCCAAAATCCACCTGCGGAGTACTACCGCTTGGAGGCGTGACTGACCAGGATCCAGCCACCAATCATATTGAACAAGCATATAAGTAGTTATAAAAGTTCAACCAATACAATTGGTGTTCAACAAAACATAGTTAAGTTGCAAGCGGAAGCATAAGTCTTAAATCAAAACATGAGTTTAATTGTTCAAAGTTTAACATGGCACACAGACGTCCATGTCCCACAACGATCCTCCTCCATGCAAGCTCCAGCTAAGAACCTAAGGACCTGCAAAGCATGTAGTAACGAGTCAACAACAAGTTGAGTGAGTTCACGGTTGGGTGTTCGTTTTAAGTTGTTTCGAAAACAGTTTCCTTTAGCTGGCATCCTGCCGTGGGGGTTACCCCATAGTTAAAAACGTGACTTGTATGTTCCCGGTTACTCTGGCAATCCAGCCGTGGGGGCTACCCCATGTATACACTAGACTCGTTACCATATCGACTGCTGACTGTAGTCATGTTTATGTGCCCTGAAACTGTCAATGTCTATCATCATTGACGTGCCCCAGATCCATTAGTTCACGCCCGTCCTCTGCGGCACGGTGTGAGGTTTGTCAGACCTAAATAGCGCTATCTAACTAATGACCCGCTCGCCATTGGCCCGGCGATTAAGTCGATATAAAAAGGAGGGACTTCGTGATAGAGTTTTGGTCTAGTACGAGTTATCTGTCCGTGAGGACGAGGAATTACATTCCTGAACCGTTGCTGTCCTACCCAAGGAGGACGAGGAACCCATGTTCCTTAACCCCAATTCCCGACCCCTGGGAATCCCATGCTTTGTAGAGGGTGTGAACTCACCTTGGTTTGCTCGGTAGAAACACAGAAAAGTCAAACAAGCAATGTTGTGGCTACTCACGTCCTATCATAGTTGTATCATACCAATCAGGTTCGTATTCAAACAGTGCACGTATGTTTCTAGCATAATGCATTCAAGTATCGTTCATGGCATACACGTTTGATCATAGCAGCTCAACAATATTCACGTTCAACAGTAACATATAAGGTCTGTGCATTAGGCCCAAGAGTCCGGCCCAACCAATTAAGCCCGAAAAGGGGTGCAAGTCCAAATAGCGTGTATCTGCGTATAGTCTCGAGTCGCAACTAGGCGTTTGCGACTCGCAACCTGAGTCGCAATCGTGGTCTCGGTTCATGCTGTTTTGGTCTCGAGTCGCAATCGGACTCGCAACTGTGGTTTCGAGTCACAAGGTTTGTGCTTGATCAAGTGTGGTTTCGAGTCGCAACCAAGTGTTTGCGACTCGCAATCTGTGTCGCAACCGGGGGTCTCGACTCGTCATGCAGTGGTTTCGAGTCGCAACTGGAGGTTTCGGTTGGACATGAGCTGATTCGGTACAGTGTTGTCACACCCCGACCACGTAGAACATACAAAACGTGGCGGAAACATCGGGGAGTGTTGTAACAGAATTAATGTTTCACAACCATGGATATTAAAGTTTCGTTTTATTGATTAAAAGTGTTACAATGTCTTAACAAACAAGGAATTTCAACATAATTAGCTAGTCTTGCATCTTTTATTGTCACTAAAGCCCAAGTCTGCCTATGTGTATCTTGGTCATCTTATGCAACAGCTCCTGAAAAACACATGTGAAAATAGGTACGTCAGCATAAAAATGCCTGTGAGATACATAGGTTTTGTGAAAATAAGATTCATGACTTATGTTTGAGAAAATGTTTAGTCATGAACCTTGTTATTTGCTTTGTCTTTAAATCATTTGAAAAAAACGATAAGATCAGATGATAAGTATAAATAAATGTAAGGTTAAATGGATAACCAAGTAAAATGTGTTTGTATAAGATAAGTTGTTTATAAATCAATGTCTTGTGAAAAGTATGTTATTTGTATGAAATGTTCTATGTCTCAAACTGAAATGATTCAAATAACGTGACGACATGTAATACCATACAAACACTTATATATAGGAAGTACCAGCGGCGTATCCACCATGCTTGTATCATATTACACACGCATCGTTACTTAATCACTTAATCAAACCAAACCAAACAATGTAAAATGTTCATGTCAAGATGTAAATCATGTCAAAATGTCTATGTCAAATATCCAAGTCAAATGTCTATGTCAAATATCCATGTCAAATGTCTATGTTTAAACCAATAGTCAAAAGTCCTTGTATAAACCATGTCAAATGTTGATAGTCCAAAAGTAGTCAAGTAATGTATAACCAAAATGATATGTATGGTAAGTAAAATTTAGACTACTTAAACCATAAGTAAAAATGAACAAAACAAAGTATTGAAGTAAAACTTGGTTTAAATCAAAGTTATGTTTTGTAGAATAATGCATGCTTTACTGATACAAACACTTATGCAGTATGTTAAACGCAAACATTCAAGCCTTGAGACAGTCGGATAACCCTTTCAGTCAAGGTTATCAAAAGAATTGTATTCGGATTCAGTCATTCCTTACATCCAAACAAACCCGGGATGTCAGGAATGGGATTTGTCAAGTCCTATGGTACCACTACTTACTACCGAGCGGCGTAGCAAATGTTAATGAATGTTATATAGACCCGTTAAACAAACCAAATGTCATACCAAAATGTAAGCATGAGATGAAGATAATGTACCTAGTATGCTAGAGTAAACATACAAGGTAGAGTTGTAAAACAATGTGTCCATATGTTACTGGAACATATGCAACAGAGATGCAATGTAAAATGATGTACTAAGTATGCTAAGTTAACATACAAAGCAGAAAAGTCATGTAAATCAATGTGCTTAGCATGTTATCAGTCAACATACATAGCAGAAAAGTCATGTAAATCAATGTGCTTAGCATGTTATCAGTCAACATACATAGCAGAAAAGTCATGTAAATCAATGTGCTTAGCATGTTATCAGTCAACATACATAGCAGAAAAGTCATGAAATCATGTACTATAATGTACTAACAAACATAGTCGGTATATGATGTGAAAACAGGAAAGCAGGAAAGTAACAAGTAGGCACATGTGTTCCACCCCAAAACGTTTGGAAAACAGTAAAAGAGGGGTCTATGTACTCACTTGAGATTGCTCAGTTGTCTAAAGATAACCACCAAACAGTGCTAGAGATCTCGGAATCAAACGGCACCTAATATAGGTAACTATGTTAAATAACCGGACCTAAATCGGAAGACTGGGTAGCATTAGGGTTTGAAAACCAAACGAGTGTGGAGACTCGTGTGATATGGTTTAACAAAGCCTACATACTAAATGAAACTTAACCTAACTGCTTACGACCCATTACGACCCGTTTAGGTAGCTTATGCTACTTTAACGCGTCGTTCGCGTGAAACGCGTTCGGACCGCCTAACTAGTCCTATGACAAGTGTTATATGCCTAAACATGTTACATAATCAGTTATGTGACAAAAGTTTAGATTACATATGCTTAATTACCAATTATACATGAAAAGGGTATTCTGGTAATTTACCTAAGGCATATAAACTACCTATCATACAACTATTTAAACGATGTGACCATAGGGTATAACCTCGGAAGGTTATTCCCTACCTACTATGGTCACCTAATGTATTTGGTCGGATCCTAATGATCGACCAAACTGGGTCGGGTTTGAAGGTATAGGCGATTTATTAGATCGCCTACCCTACGACCCTAGACAACGTGGTAATCAGTGGGCATAGTCCCAAGGGACTATAACCAACGTGATTACACTCACGTTGCGAAGTTCAAACGAACTTCGCATTGACCATTACTGGTCAACGCTGAAACTGACTCGAAAAGCAGTAAAAATAAGGAAAAGAACGAAAGAATACTTACGAAGGGTCCCCGAATGCTAATCTCGATTCAAGAACTCAGGTATGAAACAATGGTTTCAACTTAGAGCTCTCAAATCAAGATTCTTGTGAGAAAATGCAATGGGGGTGGATGGGTATATATAGTTTTCGGGTAACCGTTGAGATCGTTTCATGGAAAAGAGGGCACGATCAAGGCCGTACATGTGTTGGAATGTTGTGGTGTGTCAAATGGCCACTCACCATAGGGAATTGACATGTGGAAGAGGGATTGGAGGTGCTAAACAGCTGCAACCAGCTGTAAAAACAATGAATCTGGTCTGCAGAGGCTGAGGCGGCCCGCTTCAGCATTAGACAAATCTAATGCGGGCCGCTTGGGGCTTCTGATCCGAAAATAAGTTTCAAAAATGACAGTTTCAGCCCCTGCACGTGTTTAAGGCCATTCCCGACACTTCTAAGGCCCGTAAAGCCAACTTTAAGGCCCTAAAATGTTGCCTAAACATTGTGGACATGAAACATGCTCAAAAATATGTCGGATGTCAGTTCGTTTGGTCGTACGAACGCGATGTTCGCTTAATTACGACGGAATGCGCATAAGCGCGAAAAACGATCTAAATGACGTGACGAATGGATTTTTATTATGGCGAACACTAAAATATAATATAGTCATGCTCACATAAATTTTTGGATGTCCGGATGTATTCAGAACGTAAGTTATGTGCGAAAATGCAAACTTGTGCACTTTTTGACACTTTTAGTCCCTGAATGACCCAAAAGTTTATTTTAGCACACCGAACCCCTCAAAGCCTATTTCTAAGCTATGTAAAGGATATTTAAGGTGTGTTTAACTTATGGTTATGTTCCGGAATGTTCGTTACAGTTCAAATTGACATACTTTCGCAGTTTGTCATATTTAGTCCCTGTAAGCGAATTAACTTGTTTTTGCCATACCAAAGCCTTCAAAACTTATTTCTAAGTTATGTAAAGGTTATTTAAGGTATGTTAAGCCTTTTTCACTATTCCGGAGTGTTTGTTGCGTTAAACTGGTTATATTTACGCATCGGTGCGCGTATAACCTTCCAGAAAGCGATTTAGAGTTTGAAATTGAACAAGAATTGATATGTGCAAATGATACACATATTTTTACAAATCCCAAGTATGAAATATAATATTTCATTGGTTTGGTATTTGTTTGATGGCCGTGAAGGCACAGGTGTTACAGTCTCCCCTACTTTAGGAAATTTCGTCCCGAAATTTATATAGAGGAAACTTGTGAGAGTCTAAAACATGAAGTTGAAAAGATCAAACAACATTGGTTAGGGTTCTTGAACTTCTAGTAACCTTAATAACATTATGTTTGCAATGTAAGAGGGATACTTATATACAAGTATATGAAGCGTCATTGGTGCGTCCACCATGCCTCCATTACATCGTTCTCATTTTGTTATTGTTGTCGCTATCGGTTCCTTCACATAATAAATCTTACTGGATTTCTGTGCACTAAATTTCATAATTATGTGCGCATCCATAATTAGAGAATTCCTTGCACAGTTCACACAGTCTATTTTATAATGTGTAGGGTAAAACCAAATGAACAATCCTGTGATGAGCGTGACTTAGACCGCCATAGAGTCCTTTAGACTAAATCAATAAATGATTTAAATAGACTATCAAGGAGTCTGTTCAGCTACATCACTAGATGTCATTTTTTTTAACCAAATTGTGAATCAATCTTTTTGACTAGACCACTAATGGGTCTCTTATGAATCATGGAGTGGTACTATATAATCCAAGGGTCTTAACTATTACATAGAAGCCCATTTAAGGATTAAAGGTAGTACCTTTTGGATATCCTGCTACGAATCCCTCATATGAAGATATGAAAGATCCTGCAAGGATTTGGATAAAGAATATCCAGAGTAGTAACAACACCAAAAATGCATAAAAGAAAACATAAGATGAGTAAACACATAGTCACATAACCACAAAATTGTTTGTTAATTTGTCTTGTAAATTGCGTACATGCATTTAAAGCACACTAGGAATCCATTCCGTGGATTTCATTTGGTACTTTAAACGTTATCAAGAATCCAACTATAAAGATAGAAAGATTCAAAAAGAAAATTCGACTTCGATTATTTGGAACCGAAGTGTTCGAATTAAGGTACATAAGGAATCCAATTAAGGACTCTGATTTGAATAATAATCATCCACAAGGATCTAATTGTGAGGATAAAAAGATCCCATATGGATTTAAAAGTTGGAGATGTTTTGAAACCTTGCACTGGACGTACTTAGGTCAAAACATGATGTAAAATGCTTAACAAGTTGAGATGCTTGATATGTCAAGGCGACATATGAAGCAGAATTTTGAAGGTTAAGTCAATGTATGAGGAAAATATTTTTGAAAACTATGCATGGGGTTCTTTTAAGAAAAATGTGTTTAACGTTTTTGAAACCTTATATATAATATTTTTTTGAAATCATAAAGTAGGTGTATTAGGTAGATATATTTACAAAAATGTTTTAAAATCATGCGAGATGAATTTTGAAATTATGTATAAGGTTTTTGAAAGACATGAATGATGCTTTTCGAAATCATGCACTTGATCAGAAAATGTATTGTGTTAATATTGTCTTCAGACTATATGAAATATTTTTAAATTAGAAAGGTTGGTTTTGATAACATGGCCAATGTTTTTGAAATAACATAGACAATGCATCTAGAAAAATTGTTTTCAAACTATATGAAATGTTTTGAGATCATGAAGATTGTTTTGAAATACTGGTACTGTGTATGTTGAAAAATTAAAACGTAATGGGTATGAGATTTGAAAACACCCTTAGTTATCTAACCAAGGATTCAAAGGCACTGATGTGCAGAAGCATGATCACTCATAATGTCACTTTATCTTCTGTACTTTGTTTCTTAGAATGAAACGAGTACTTAAAATGTTCGAGGGAATCACGAGCGATCATTTGAAAGAGAGAATCACAAGAGTAGTTTGTAAGGAACATAGTTCCTTGATGTAGGTATCATAGGAAAATCCTACACATATGTAACTACAATTGTACATCAGAATCTGTGAACAACTACTTTTATTTATGAACGAGACAGATTGTTTCACAATCAAGAAAACGAAAGAAACAAAAGCATAAGATAGCAACATCTTCTACTCGGCCAACTGCTCATCCGTGGGTCAGATTTGCCTTAGCAAGCTTTGGGCAATCCCTTAGGAAATGGCCCATCTCGCCACAGTTATAGCAAAGCCCTCGTGAGAAACGAGCTTGAGCAGGAGTGTCGCCAGCTTGATTTGGTACAGCTGTAGTTGGGCAAACCCTTGCTGTATGACCTATAAGTCCACAAATCTGACATTTGCGGCACTTCACACAAGGGTGATGATGAAGGTTACATTGGTTGCACAAGAGTGCAGTTCCATTGTATGTCTTCCTAGCAGGGGGTTGAGCTGGTTGGTTGGGGAAGGCTTGACCATTGTGAGCGACAATGGCGAAGTTCTGAGAAGCCTTTCGCTTCTTTGACTTCTTAGGGGGTTGTTCATCCATGGTCTTTGATTCCTCGATTGGTTTATTGGCTGATGGTGTTGTCACCTGACTAGGTCCTGCCTGTCTTGGTGACTCTTGAGTGGCTTCATCCAGGAGACGATACATGGCAGTAGCTAATTCCACAGTCTTCAGGACTACTTCGCCTATTCGCTGAGCGAATTTGGCTGCTTGCTCAGATATCTGGGCGTCATCGTGATGAAGAGACATTCTTGAAGAAAAAGAAAGGCATAGGGAGAAACAGGTGAAAGATTATTGGACAATCAAAACAGAATGATAACGCATGAAGATTGCGATCATTTGTTTGTTACCTAAGGCAAACAAATGAGACGGTGACTAATCAAAGTAAATGGGTCAAAAATAATGTATCGCGAAGACATGCTCGCCTATAAGTGAACACTCATCCCAAGAATTCCCAGGTAAGCACAACTGGTCTCGCGTCTGATGAGATGTATACGAAGTGCTTGCCTAGCCAGAAAACCCAGAATACAGGCATTCACCCTTCCAGTTTGCACGTGTTCACATCATTAAAAACCCAAAACCTTGACGAGATTTTGAAAACTCAAAGGGTTCAAAACCATATAATAGAGAGTTCAAAACCTTACAATAGAGGGTTCAAAACCTAGTAATCAATCATCCTAGAACAGATGATTAGTTTTCAAAGCGGTTTTGAAATTTATGTTCTTGTTGTGATCGTCGCCTAAGGATAGGTGACGGTATTGTTTTATGACTAAACGCAAGTAAACTCGCGTTAGGGTCCTAAGAAGGTTATAGACTAGGTCAAAGCATTACTAATAACCTAATTCCCTATAACCATTAGCTCTGATACCATCTTTTCTGTCACACCCCGACCACGTAGAACATACAAAACGTGGCGGAAACATCGGGGAGTGTTGTAACAGAATTAATGTTTCACAACCATGGATATTAAAGTTTCGTTTTATTGATTAAAAGTGTTACAATGTCTTAACAAACAAGGAATTTCAACATAATTAGCTAGTCTTGCATCTTTTATTGTCACTAAAGCCCAAGTCTGCCTATGTGTATCTTGGTCATCTTATGCAACAGCTCCTGAAAAACACATGTGAAAATAGGTACGTCAGCATAAAAATGCCTGTGAGATACATAGGTTTTGTGAAAATAAGATTCATGACTTATGTTTGAGAAAATGTTTAGTCATGAACCTTGTTATTTGCTTTGTCTTTAAATCATTTGAAAAAAACGATAAGATCAGATGATAAGTATAAATAAATGTAAGGTTAAATGGATAACCAAGTAAAATGTGTTTGTATAAGATAAGTTGTTTATAAATCAATGTCTTGTGAAAAGTATGTTATTTGTATGAAATGTTCTATGTCTCAAACTGAAATGATTCAAATAACGTGACGACATGTAATACCATACAAACACTTATATATAGGAAGTACCAGCGGCGTATCCACCATGCTTGTATCATATTACACACGCATCGTTACTTAATCACTTAATCAAACCAAACCAAACAATGTAAAATGTTCATGTCAAGATGTAAATCATGTCAAAATGTCTATGTCAAATATCCAAGTCAAATGTCTATGTCAAATATCCATGTCAAATGTCTATGTTTAAACCAATAGTCAAAAGTCCTTGTATAAACCATGTCAAATGTTGATAGTCCAAAAGTAGTCAAGTAATGTATAACCAAAATGATATGTATGGTAAGTAAAATTTAGACTACTTAAACCATAAGTAAAAATGAACAAAACAAAGTATTGAAGTAAAACTTGGTTTAAATCAAAGTTATGTTTTGTAGAATAATGCATGCTTTACTGATACAAACACTTATGCAGTATGTTAAACGCAAACATTCAAGCCTTGAGACAGTCGGATAACCCTTTCAGTCAAGGTTATCAAAAGAATTGTATTCGGATTCAGTCATTCCTTACATCCAAACAAACCCGGGATGTCAGGAATGGGATTTGTCAAGTCCTATGGTACCACTACTTACTACCGAGCGGCGTAGCAAATGTTAATGAATGTTATATAGACCCGTTAAACAAACCAAATGTCATACCAAAATGTAAGCATGAGATGAAGATAATGTACCTAGTATGCTAGAGTAAACATACAAGGTAGAGTTGTAAAACAATGTGTCCATATGTTACTGGAACATATGCAACAGAGATGCAATGTAAAATGATGTACTAAGTATGCTAAGTTAACATACAAAGCAGAAAAGTCATGTAAATCAATGTGCTTAGCATGTTATCAGTCAACATACATAGCAGAAAAGTCATGTAAATCAATGTGCTTAGCATGTTATCAGTCAACATACATAGCAGAAAAGTCATGAAATCATGTACTATAATGTACTAACAAACATAGTCGGTATATGATGTGAAAACAGGAAAGCAGGAAAGTAACAAGTAGGCACATGTGTTCCACCCCAAAACGTTTGGAAAACAGTAAAAGAGGGGTCTATGTACTCACTTGAGATTGCTCAGTTGTCTAAAGATAACCACCAAACAGTGCTAGAGATCTCGGAATCAAACGGCACCTAATATAGGTAACTATGTTAAATAACCGGACCTAAATCGGAAGACTGGGTAGCATTAGGGTTTGAAAACCAAACGAGTGTGGAGACTCGTGTGATATGGTTTAACAAAGCCTACATACTAAATGAAACTTAACCTAACTGCTTACGACCCATTACGACCCGTTTAGGTAGCTTATGCTACTTTAACGCGTCGTTCGCGTGAAACGCGTTCGGACCGCCTAACTAGTCCTATGACAAGTGTTATATGCCTAAACATGTTACATAATCAGTTATGTGACAAAAGTTTAGATTACATATGCTTAATTACCAATTATACATGAAAAGGGTATTCTGGTAATTTACCTAAGGCATATAAACTACCTATCATACAACTATTTAAACGATGTGACCATAGGGTATAACCTCGGAAGGTTATTCCCTACCTACTATGGTCACCTAATGTATTTGGTCGGATCCTAATGATCGACCAAACTGGGTCGGGTTTGAAGGTATAGGCGATTTATTAGATCGCCTACCCTACGACCCTAGACAACGTGGTAATCAGTGGGCATAGTCCCAAGGGACTATAACCAACGTGATTACACTCACGTTGCGAAGTTCAAACGAACTTCGCATTGACCATTACTGGTCAACGCTGAAACTGACTCGAAAAGCAGTAAAAATAAGGAAAAGAACGAAAGAATACTTACGAAGGGTCCCCGAATGCTAATCTCGATTCAAGAACTCAGGTATGAAACAATGGTTTCAACTTAGAGCTCTCAAATCAAGATTCTTGTGAGAAAATGCAATGGGGGTGGATGGGTATATATAGTTTTCGGGTAACCGTTGAGATCGTTTCATGGAAAAGAGGGCACGATCAAGGCCGTACATGTGTTGGAATGTTGTGGTGTGTCAAATGGCCACTCACCATAGGGAATTGACATGTGGAAGAGGGATTGGAGGTGCTAAACAGCTGCAACCAGCTGTAAAAACAATGAATCTGGTCTGCAGAGGCTGAGGCGGCCCGCTTCAGCATTAGACAAATCTAATGCGGGCCGCTTGGGGCTTCTGATCCGAAAATAAGTTTCAAAAATGACAGTTTCAGCCCCTGCACGTGTTTAAGGCCATTCCCGACACTTCTAAGGCCCGTAAAGCCAACTTTAAGGCCCTAAAATGTTGCCTAAACATTGTGGACATGAAACATGCTCAAAAATATGTCGGATGTCAGTTCGTTTGGTCGTACGAACGCGATGTTCGCTTAATTACGACGGAATGCGCATAAGCGCGAAAAACGATCCAAATGACGTGACGAATGGATTTTTCTTATGGCGAACACTAAAATATAATATAGTCATGCTCACATAAATTTTTGGATGTCCGGATGTATTCAGAACGTAAGTTATGTGCGAAAATGCAAACTTGTGCACTTTTTGACACTTTTAGTCCCTGAATGACCCAAAAGTTTATTTTAGCACACCGAACCCCTCAAAGCCTATTTCTAAGCTATGTAAAGGATATTTAAGGTGTGTTTAACTTATGGTTATGTTCCGGAATGTTCGTTACAGTTCAAATTGACATACTTTCGCAGTTTGTCATATTTAGTCCCTGTAAGCGAATTAACTTGTTTTTGCCATACCAAAGCCTTCAAAACTTATTTCTAAGTTATGTAAAGGTTATTTAAGGTATGTTAAGCCTTTGTCACTATTCCGGAGTGTTTGTTGCGTTAAACTGGTTATATTTACGCATCGGTGCGCGTATAACCTTCCAGAAAGCGATTTAGAGTTTGAAATTGAACAAGAATTGATATGTGCAAATGATACACATATTTTTACAAATCCCAAGTATGAAATATAATATTTCATTGGTTTGGTATTTGTTTGATGGCCGTGAAGGCACAGGTGTTACAAGTGTACTATCCAATAACATTCTGATTTCATGCAACATGATGTACTATCCACTTAAACATGTTTATTTGTCTAACAACTTACCAAATTAGATCAAACATATCAGTTTTCAAATATTCAAACATGTTCATATGATATTCAACAAGTTCTTCATGTGTTCATCATGTTCATCAAATATTCCTATGAACTTTAACCAAACAAAAATCATAATCAACAACTTATCAACACCAACATGTACCCTATGATATCAACACAATGAATCATCCTAATCGTGCACATTCCACAGCCGATTACAAGTATTCGGTTTCCATTCATCAATCATTTCAACTTATATCAACATCCAAACCATATAGAGCCGATAACACTCATACCTAGTCAAGCATACATTATTCACCTTATTGAAATCAACACACTAACATATAATCATCATCAACCGAATGTAAACTCATAACATAGAACATTTATGAACCGATTACTCAAGAAGGGTGTATTCCTCATGTATAACACTTAACAAGTAGACATATCATCACATAATTTTCATCACACATCATTATCAAACCGAATATCACACATTAACACCTTCAATCATGTATAGACATGTATTTACCAAGAGATCACTAACCGGTTCAAGTGTGGGTTCAAAAGTGTGAGTGAAGCTTCCAAACGGTGTGTGTGCAAGTTGATCCGAGAGCTCCTTAGTGGTCACCGGTTGATCCGAGAATGAAGGAGAGCAATGTTGTAGCTTAGGGCTTAATGGTTTCTAGAGAGAGAGTAGAGGAGTGTGTGTGTTGCCCAAGAAAATGGCAAAGATGGCTAACAACCGGATTATATATTAGCTCCAAGTGCACCCTAATGGGCTTTCAAAATAGGCTAAGTGTGTGTGTGTGTGCGGCCCAACCGGCCCGTAAGTCATTGTTCACTCGAGACCACATGGTCTCGAGTCGGGTTCGTGTTGTCTCGGTTCATATACATACTCGCATACATACACATAAGCATACATGTAACATAACACATAATCATATAGAGGTTCACTTATCATTCATTAAATCATCAAATTAGTTAGTCACTTAGTGTTCAAGCGTACAACGAAAGGTTCTAAATTTCGAGTTGTCACATCATCCCCAAGTTGAAAGAAATTTCGTCCCGAAATTTTAGTACTGAGGAAGCTAGTTAAGTTGTATGGTTTTCCTGGTTTTCCTGGGGTGTCACATCCACCCCCCGTTGATCTGGAATTTCGTCCCGAAATTCCGTAGCTTCGGCCTCAGTAGTGGGTGTACTGTTTGCGAACAGTTGGGGATACTTTTGTTTCATCTGATCTTCGCGCTCCCAGGTGAACTCTGGGCCGCGACGTGAGTTCCAACGAACTCGAACGAGAGGTATTCTAGTGCTCTTGAGGACCTTAACATCCCGGTCCGTGATTTCGACTGGTTCCTCGACGAATCGTAACTGTTCGTCGATAGTGAGTTCCTTCAGAGGAACTACGTGGGTCTCATCTGACGGACACTTCTTCAGATTCGACACGTGAAAAACGTTGTGAACTGCACCGAGTTCCGCTGGTAAGTTGAGTCTGTAGGCCACCCTGCCTATTTTCTCAATGACTTCGAAAGGTCCAACGTATCGTGGGTTAAGTTTACCGCGTTTACCAAAACGAACCACACCCTTCCAGGGTGAAACTTTGAGTAGTACCCGCTCCCCAACCTGGAGCTCAAGTGGTTTCCTGCCCATGTCGGCGTAAACTTTCTGACGTTCGCGAGCGGCCGTCATGCGTTTTCGTATCTGAGCGATTTGCTCGGTTGTATCTACCACATATTCTGGACCAGTGATCTGACTATCTCCCACCTCTGCCCAGCAAAGAGGAGACCGGCATTTACGTCCGTACAATGCCTCAAATGGAGCAGCTTTAATGCTGGTGTGGTAGCTGTTATTGTACGAGAATTCCACAAGTGGCAGATGCTTTTCCCAGCGGTTGCCAAGGTCGATTACACATGCACGAAGCATGTCTTCCAAGGTTTGAATAGTGCGTTCGGACTGCCCGTCCGTCTGAGGGTGATACGCCGTGCTCATATCTAATCGTGAGCCAAAGGATTTGTGCATGGCTTGCCACAGCTCTGAAGTAAATCGTGCATCTCGATCCGAGATGATAGAGGTGGGCACCCCGTGCCTCGAAACAATTTCCTTGATGTATATTTCTGCAAGAGTGGAGAACTTATCCGTCTCCTTGATAGCCAAGAAGTGTGCAGATTTTGTGAGTCGATCCACGATCACCCAAATAGTATCATTCCCGCGCTGGGATCTAGGTAGGCCAGTGACAAAATCCATGGAAATTTGCTCCCATTTCCATTGAGGTATCTCTGGTTGTTGGAGTAGGCCTGATGGTTTCTGGTATTCGGACTTGACTCTCGCACAAGTCAAACACTTGCTAACGTAGGTTGCTATGTGGGCCTTCATGCTAGGCCACCAGTACGTAGTTTTGATGTCGTGGTACATTTTATCCGATCCAGGATGTACCGAGTAGCGAGACTTGTGTGCTTCGTCCATCACAAGCTCTCGTAGGTTGCCATAGAGTGGGACCCAAACGCGTCCCGTTACGTAGTAAGCACCGTCTTCCTTCTGTTCTAATCGTTGCCTTGATCCGCGTAGGGCTTCAGCCCTGACGTTTTCTGGTTTCAGTGCTTCTATCTGAGCAGCTCGTATCTGGGAAGGGAGACTAGAGTGGATCGTGAGTTGTAAAGCTCGCACGCGCCTTGGTGCAGTGTCCTTTCGACTAAGGGCGTCAGCCACGACATTGGCTTTGCCCGGGTGATATCTGATTGAGCACTCGTAGTCATTCAGTAGTTCGACCCATCGTCGTTGCCGCATATTCAGTTCCTTCTGCTTGAAGATATGCTCGAGGCTCCTGTGGTCGGTGTAGATCGCGCACTTGGTACCATACAGGTAATGCCGCCATAACTTAAGTGCAAAAACAACAGCTCCCAGCTCTAAGTCGTGCGTAGTGTAGTTCTTTTCATGAACCTTGAGTTGGCGTGAAGCGTAGGCTATAACTTTATCTCGTTGCATCAACACGCAACCAAGACCCTGAATTGATGCGTCGCAGTAAACCACAAAGTCGTCTGTGCCTTCCGGCAAGGAAAGGATAGGTGCGCTACAAAGTCTATCCTTTAGGTGCTGAAATGCCAACTCCTGTGCGTTTCCCCAGCGATAAACAACGCCCTTCTGTGTTAGTGAGGTGAGAGGCTGTGCAATCTTAGAAAAATCCTTTATGAATCTCCGGTAGTATCCTGCCAAACCCAAGAATTGGCGAATTTCCTTTGGTGTACGAGGTGCAGGCCAGTTCTTAATCGAGTCTATCTTGGATGGATCAACGTGAATCCCATCCTTGTTTACCACGTGGCCTAGGAAATGGACTTCTCGAAGCCAGAAGTCGCATTTCGAGAACTTTGCATAAAGCTGTTCTGTTCGAAGGAGTTCCAGAATAAGTCGCAGATGCTGCTCGTGTTCCTCCCGACTCTTGGAATAGATCAGGATGTCGTCGATGAAGACTATAACGAACTTGTCCAGGTAAGGCTTGCACACTCGGTTCATCAAGTCCATGAAAACCGCAGGTGCGTTTGTCATCCCAAAAGGCATGACCAAAAACTCATAGTGCCCGTATCTAGTTCTGAAGGCTGTTTTGGAGACGTCCTCTTCCCGGACTCTCAGCTGGTGATAACCCGATCTCAAATCGATCTTCGAATAGTAGCTCGATCCTTGCAGCTGGTCGAATAAGTCGTCGATACGCGGTAGAGGATAACGGTTCTTCACCGTCACCTTATTGAGTTCCCGGTAGTCGATGCACATTCTGAAAGTACCGTCCTTCTTCTTTACAAATAATACTGGAGCTCCCCAGGGCGATGAGCTAGGACGAATAAAACCCTTATCCAGGAGCTCTTGTAGTTGCGTAGAGAGTTCTTTCAACTCTGATGGGGCTAAACGATAAGGTGCACGAGCTATAGGCGCAGCTCCAGGAGCTAGTTCGATCTGAAACTCGACTTGGCGATGAGGCGGAAGACCAGGTAATTCCTCAGGAAATACCTCTGGATAATCGCGTACAACTGGAAAATCTTCTATCTTCTTCTCTTTTTCTGAGGTGTCAGTAACGAGAGCCAAAATGGTAGTGTGGCCCTTTCGCAAGCACTTTTGGGCTTTAAGGAGAGAAATGACGTTCTCAACAGCACTCCTCTTGTCACCATGAATCATGAGAGGTTCACCACCGGGACCTGGAATACGAACAACCTTCTCGTTGCAAAGAATCTCTGCTCGGTGTTGGGATAACCAATCCATCCCAATGACAACGTCGAAACTACCCAAGACAATAGGAATGAGGTCGATAGAGAAGGTCTGGTCAGCGAGAATAAGTTTACAACCCTTGACTACGTGTGTGGCTTCTAAACTCTTACCATTTGCTAGCTCTACGGTGTGCTTGTTGTTCAAAGGGGTTGGAATACGCTTAAGCATTCGACTAACTTCTAGTGACATGTAGCTAGTATCGGCACCCGAATAAAATAAAACTGAAACATAAAAGTCGTCGAGAAGGAACTTACCCGCCACAACATTGGGGTCATTCCTTGCTTCACCTTGGCCGATCACAAACACCCGCCCCCTGGCGCCGTTGTTGTTGTTGTTCCCATTGTTACCATTCCCTTGATTGTTGTTATTGTTGTTGTTGTTGTTCTGGTTCCTGTTCAGTTGGGGACAATCTCTCTTGAAGTGGCCTTCAGCTCCACACGGAAAGCATCCCTTGTTATCACCTTGCTGTTGCTGTTGGCGTTGATTCTGTTGAGCTTGCTGACGATTCTGATTGGCGGGGTATAAGCTCCTGCAATCCTTTGCAGCGTGACCAGGTTTGTTGCACCGATGACAGTTGCCCCTGGTGCATGGCCCGCTGTGGTGCAGGCTACAGCGATTGCATTTGGGGTGATTTCCTTTGTACCCACCATGACTTTGACCACCAGACGATTGCTGATTAGGGCTCTTATAGTCATCAGTCTTTCTCTGCTGAGACTGGGACTGAACAGAAGTCGAACCCTTGCTTGAAGTTCCATCCCATTTCCGTTTGCTGTCACTAGAGGTACCAGAAGTAGTTGCAGCACCTATGCGTTTCGGTAACTTGTTCTGCTCCACCGCCTGATCCGTGAGACGGTGAGCCAACTGTACAGTTTGCTGGTAGGTGGCGAGGTTCGCTGAAGTCACATGACTTTGGATTTCTGGCACTAAGCCCTGAAGAAATAGTTCGATGCGTTTGATGGGAGGATCCACCATAGTAGGACACAGAATTGCCAGTTCGTTCGACCTCTTCACATAAGCTTCAATTTCGGACCCCGTCATCTTGAGGTTGAAGAACTCCACTTCCAGCTTGTGAATCTCATCACGACTGCAGTATTCTTCTTTGATCATCTCCTTGAAATTTTCCCATGGGGTGGCGTTGGCAGCAACCAACCCTAGCATCTGAACCTGAGCGTTCCACCATGTGAGGGCTAAACCCTCGAGAGTACCAGTAGCATACTTCACCCTGCGCGCCTCAGGGCATTCACACATTTCGAAGACCGATTCTAGTTTCTCAAACCAGTGTAGGAGACCTACTGCTCCTTCAGTGCCGCTAAAAGTAGTTGGTCGGCAGTCCATGAAAGTCTTAAAAGTGCACACGGGTGGCTGAACATGATGACCTATCGTGGGTGAAAGAAAAGACAGAGTTTAACACAAAGGTTGGTTCACGAGAGTAGGATCCTAAAGATCCTAGAATGAGTTCGGACTGCAGGATATACCTCCTGCGTGTGCAGCTGCAACTGCTGCGGCAACTCGTTCGTTGATCAGAGCCGTCAACTGGGCTTGTGTCAGGTTAACGCGCCCAGACATGATCTTCATACCAAGAAGAACGTGAGTGAGAGGGGTTCGCGAAAGTACGACGATAAAATAGAGCAAGCACGCACGTGTTCAAGCAACCGTAGTTATACTAACCAAGCATACCCTAAGCAATGCACTATGTAACTAACAAGTAGGCAATATATACACAGATCATACCACCTAGAATGTCGAGCCTTGCATGTGGAGTGAAGCATCGTTGTGGACCGTTGAGCACTGTACAGGTTATAGTCTGGTTTTAACAAAAACGTTTTTCCCTTATTAAAACCAAGTTCTCTATAACCAATGGCTCTGATACCAATCTGTCACACCCCCAAAATCCACCTGCGGAGTACTACCGCTTGGAGGCGTGACTGACCAGGATCCAGCCACCAATCATATTGAACAAGCATATAAGTAGTTATAAAAGTTCAACCAATACAATTGGTGTTCAACAAAACATAGTTAAGTTGCAAGCGGAAGCATAAGTCTTAAATCAAAACATGAGTTTAATTGTTCAAAGTTTAACATGGCACACAGACGTCCATGTCCCACAACGATCCTCCTCCATGCAAGCTCCAGCTAAGAACCTAAGGACCTGCAAAGCATGTAGTAACGAGTCAACAACAAGTTGAGTGAGTTCACGGTTGGGTGTTCGTTTTAAGTTGTTTCGAAAACAGTTTCCTTTAGCTGGCATCCTGCCGTGGGGGTTACCCCATAGTTAAAAACGTGAGTTGTATGTTCCCGGTTACTCTGGCAATCCAGCCGTGGGGGCTACCCCGTGTTAGTTATCTGGCATTTCGGCCGTGGGGGCTACCCCATGTATACACTAGACTCGTTACCATATCGACTGCTGACTGTAGTCATGTTTATGTGCCCTGAAACTGTCAATGTCTATCATCATTGACGTGCCCCAGATCCATTAGTTCACGCCCGTCCTCTGCGGCATGGTGTGAGGTTTGTCAGACCTAAATAGCGCTATCTAACTAATGACCCGCTCGCCATTGGCCCGACGATTAAGTCGATATAAAAAGGAGGGACTTCGTGATAGAGTTTTGGTCTAGTACGAATTATCTGTCCGTGAGGACGAGGAATTACATTCCTGAACCGTTGCTGTCCTACCCAAGGAGGACGAGGAACCCATGTTCCTTAACCCCAATTCCCGACCCCTGGGAATCCCATGCTTTGTAGAGGGTGTGAACTCACCTTGGTTTGCTCGGTAGAAACACAGAAAAGTCAAACAAGCAATGTTGTGGCTACTCACGTCCTATCATAGTTGTATCATACCAATCAGGTTCGTATTCAAACAGTGCACGTATGTTTCTAGCATAATGCATTCAAGTATCGTTCATGGCATACACGTTTGATCATAGCAGCTCAACAATATTCACGTTCAACAGTAACATATAAGGTCTGTGCATTAGGCCCAAGAGTCCGGCCCAACCAATTAAGCCCGAAAAGGGGTGCAAGTCCAAACAGCGTGTATCTGCGTATAGTCTCGAGTCGCAACTAGGCGTTTGCGACTCGCAACCTGAGTCGCAATCGTGGTCTCGGTTCATGCTGTTTTGGTCTCGAGTCGCAATCGGACTCGCAACTGTGGTTTCGAGTCACAAGGTTTGTGCTTGATCAAGTGTGGTTTCGAGTCGCAACCAAGTGTTTGCGACTCGCAATCTGTGTCGCAACCGGGGGTCTCGACTCGTCATGCAGTGGTTTCGAGTCGCAACTGGAGGTTTCGGTTGGACATGAGCTGATTCGGTACAGTGTACTATCCAATAACATTCTGATTTCATGCAACATGATGTACTATCCACTTAAACATGTTTATTTGTCTAACAACTTACCAAATTAGATCAAACATATCAGTTTTCAAATATTCAAACATGTTCATATGATATTCAACAAGTTCTTCATGTGTTCATCATGTTCATCAAATATTCCTATGAACTTTAACCAAACAAAAATCATAATCAACAACTTATCAACACCAACATGTACCCTATGATATCAACACAATGAATCATCCTAATCGTGCACATTCCACAGCCGATTACAAGTATTCGGTTTCCATTCATCAATCATTTCAACTTATATCAACATCCAAACCATATAGAGCCGATAACACTCATACCTAGTCAAGCATACATTATTCACCTTATTGAAATCAACACACTAACATATAATCATCATCAACCGAATGTAAACTCATAACATAGAACATTTATGAACCGATTACTCAAGAAGGGTGTATTCCTCATGTATAACACTTAACAAGTAGACATATCATCACATAATTTTCATCACACATCATTATCAAACCGAATATCACACATTAACACCTTCAATCATGTATAGACATGTATTTACCAAGAGATCACTAACCGGTTCAAGTGTGGGTTCAAAAGTGTGAGTGAAGCTTCCAAACGGTGTGTGTGCAAGTTGATCCGAGAGCTCCTTAGTGGTCACCGGTTGATCCGAGAATGAAGGAGAGCAATGTTGTAGCTTAGGGCTTAATGGTTTCTAGAGAGAGAGTAGAGGAGTGTGTGTGTTGCCCAAGAAAATGGCAAAGATGGCTAACAACCGGATTATATATTAGCTCCAAGTGCACCCTAATGGGCTTTCAAAATAGGCTAAGTGTGTGTGTGTGTGCGGCCCAACCGGCCCGTAAGTCATTGTTCACTCGAGACCACATGGTCTCGAGTCGGGTTCGTGTTGTCTCGGTTCATATACATACTCGCATACATACACATAAGCATACATGTAACATAACACATAATCATATAGAGGTTCACTTATCATTCATTAAATCATCAAATTAGTTAGTCACTTAGTGTTCAAGCGTACAACGAAAGGTTCTAAATTTCGAGTTGTCACAGTTACGCACTTCCGGAGATCGACGAAAAGGTCGATAACCTCGCACCATTTCGATGGAAGTGTTTCCTCGATTGTTACAAAGGCTACCACCAGGTGCAGATGGCAATCGAGGACGAAGATAAAACGGCATTCCGCACTCCTACCGGGAACTACTGCTACACCAAAATGCCGTTCGGGTTGCGCAACGCGGGCGCAACCTATCAAAAGTTGATGAACGACACTTTTTGCGGTCAAATCAGCAAAAGTGTCGAAATCTATATGGACGACCTGGTCGTCATGAGCATGGAGGAAGACACCATGCTCAACGATATCGAAAGAACATTCCAAACTCTGCGAAGCGTCAACATGAAGCTTAACCCAGGGAAATGCTCGTTTGGAATGGAAGAAGGCAAATTCCTTGGATTCATCGTAACCAAAGATGGATTCAAGGTGAACCCGGAAAAAGTTCAGGCGATTGAGCGCATGCCATCGCCTTCTACGATGAAAGAAATGCAACGACTAGCCGGCAGGCTAGCCGCACTAAATAGATTCTTAGCCAATCACGCAGCTAAGTCTTACCCTTTATCAAGACCCTGCAGAGCTGCTTAAAAAAGGAACAATTCCAATGGACCCCAGAGGCCGAAAAAGCTTTCTGGGAGATGAAAGAGTGTTTGATTCAACTCCCAACTCTAACCGCACCACGCAAAGATGAGCCACTCATCTTGTACTTATCTGCCGCGGACAACGCGGTAGGCGCGGTACTCATAGTGGAGCGGGAAGGAGTTCAAACACCCATCTACTACATCAGCAAAATGCTCAGCGACCCAGAGACGAGGTACTCCATCATGGAGAAGTTGGTATTGGCACTAGTACACGCGTCAAGAAGGTTGCGACGTTACTTCGCAAACCATGCCATTACCGTGCTAACCAACTACAGGATCGGCCCGATCCTATCAGAACCCAACATCTCTGGTTGATTCGCAAAATGGGCAATTGAGTTGGGCGCACTTTCACTGAACTATAAACCGCGCCCCGCAATCAAAGGCCAAGTCTTGGCTGATTTCGTTGCTGAAGTACCAGCAATTCGCATTCAAGAATGCGAAGAAGAGCAAAACCCTGCATCGCCACCATCCTCCGCAGAAACTTGGGCACTATATACAGATGGTGCATCCAACGAAGATGGTGCAGGTGCAGGCCTGCGACTCATCAGCCCCGATGGCCAAGAGCTTACCTATGCCATCCGCCTCGATTTCAAAAGCACGAATAACGAGGCAGAGTATGAGGCTCTACTGGCAGGGCTGCGCCTGGCAGTCAAACTCGACGTCCAACATTTGGAAGCTCACGTCGATTCACTATTGGTTGCAGGCCAGGTACGCGGCGACTATGCCGCAAAAGGGGATATCATGATCCTCTACCTCGAACAGGCTTTGCAACTGAAATCAAAGTTCACTTCTTTCAATATCCGCCATATCAATAGGAGTGATAATAAACCCGCGGATGCACTATCAAAACTCGCATCCACCAGCTTCCAACACCTGGCAAAAGAGGTACACATCGAAATTCTGCAAAATCCCTCGGTACCCCTGCGCCAAGTCAACGTCATCCAATACGGTACAACATCCTGGATGACACCAATAATTGCATACTTGCAATCAGCTGTTACTCCCGAAAGCATGGCAGAGGCACGTAAGTTACAATACAAGGCGTGTCATTACCAAATGGGAGACGGTATCTTATACCGAAAATCATACCTGGGGCCACTCCTACGATGCATCGACCCTCAAGATGCCACGTACCTTATCAGAGAAATACACGAAGGAATATGTGGCATACACGCAGGCCCACGCATGGTGGTGGCCAAAATCATGAATGCCGGGTACTACTGGCCCGGCATGCACCTGGATGCAGTCAAAGTCTTGCGCAAGTGTTTCAATTGTCAGCGTCATGCTCCCAAGACCTTGCGCCCCAAGAACAACCTGATCCCCGTCACCACCGCATGGCCATTCCAAAAATGGGCAATCGATGTGGTGGGACCATTTCCAGACGCACCAGGTGCAGTGAAATTTATCATAGTGGCCGTCGACTAATTTACAAAATGGGTAGAGGCAAAACCGCTCGCATCAACCACCGCTATCATAACAAGGAAATTCGTCTGGGAACATATCATCTGCCGTTTCGGTCTACCAATGTGCATTGTCACCGACAACGGTACCAACTTCGCTGCCGATGACTTTCAAAAATGGCTAAAGGAGCAAAATATTGAACACATATTCTCCTCAGTGGCGCATCCGCAAGGGAATGGCCAGGTCGAAAGTATCAATAAAAGCTTAGTCGAAGGCATCAAAGCACGGTTGGGAACAGCCAGACGCGGCTGGGTTGATGAACTCCCAAGTATCTTATGGGCACACAGGACAAGCCCAAAGACAAGTAACGGTGAGACACCCTTCAGCCTGGTCTACGGCACTGAAGCGATGATCCCCGCAGAAGTAGGCCTCCCTTCACCTAGGATGTTGGCTATCAACAAGATAGACAACAATGAGGAGCGCAGGGTTGACTTGGACCTCTTGGAAGAAAGGCGCGAAAACGCTGCCATAAACGAGGCCAAGTACAAAACCAAACTTGAAAAGTACTATAATGCACGCGTCCGCATTTGTACTTTCAACCCGGGAGACTACGTCCTTCGTGACAATGAAGCATCTAACGCAGAACGCCCAGGGAAGCTCGCCCCCAAGTGGGAAGGACCCTACCTCATCCAAGAGGTCCTGGGCAAAGGTGCATATAAACTACAAACATTAGAAGGCGAAACTATCGCACGCACATGGAATGCACAACAGCTTCGACGCTGTTATATGTAAGCCATGTTTTTTTTAGTTACCATGTAACCTATCGGGCCGCAGGCCATTTGCAAATAAATAAATAGACGATTCAATGCAATATTGTTTATTTATTTCTATTACAAATGCGTGTTCCACTCTGCAGTATCCACAAAAACAGATTAGCAAAATCTTCATTCGCGATACCCACACAGAGTGATAACCACACGCAACTATTATAATAGGCCAGCAATGGCAACACTGTCTATCCGGCTGGATACAGTTTTCATACTTGCATATCATCTAGATACGCAAAAGGCAACACATACCTAGTGTTAATTCACATTAACATTAACTCATACAAGTTCACACATGCAAGTAGTAAAAACACTTGTATAAACTGAAACGTTTCAAACTTTATATTCAAAAAATTCCTACACCTACGCGGTGCACAAGGGATTTACATAAGGTTTTTAACATTTACATTGAGGAAACAACAAAAAGCACGCAGACCAGCCTAGTCTTTCTTTGTACCGCTGGGGCCCGCACCATCCTTGCCATCAACAGCAGGCTTTTCCTCATCTTCCTCATCCGCATATAACACTCGCAGGCGGTCCACATAGTCCTCCGACTCTAGGCATTTTTCAAGATCCTCAAGAGCGGAAATGGTTGTTTCGTTATACGCCGCAACTGCAGCAGCAAGAAGCGCTTCAGTATCCACACCGTGGAACCCGGATCACTCATCAGTATATTGGCCCTGGGCCATAACATTCATATGAGCGATGCAACGATTGTAGTCAACTTTAAAACCAGCATCCCGGGAACGCTCCCTAATCTCATTAACACCTGACACATTCTCAGGTGCGTCAAGGATGGACGTAACAACCTGCGAAACAAAAATAGTACGGTTATCAAAGGCAGGCCTAAAAAAGATAACAAAGACAACGGATACTTACATGCCCGATCCCGTGGTTACGCATCCACTCATGATCGCTCTTGAGCAGATCGACTGAAGAAGCAAGGCTATCTCTAGCCACTGCAGCCTCTCTTGCCCGCACCTCAGCTTCAGTAGCACGGGCAGAGACCTCCTCAATAGCGGCCCCCCGGGTCCGCACTTCAGCCTTTTAAGAAGAGAAACACAAGTATACAAAAATAATTAACATACTTGTGAGACATGTACAAATCTAAAAACAAGAGACTTATACCTGGAGGCCTAGAATAGTTTTAGTTAAGTTGGTGCGGTCAACATTTGCCCCTTCAAGAGCCTTTGCAGCGCGGGCCTCCGCCTCCTTGGCCTCTTCAAGAGCCTTGGCAAGGCGAGCTTCTGCTTCCTTGGCCTCTTGGGCAGCCGCAACAGCCGCAACTTTCTCTTTAGCCAACGCAGAGTTCGCTGCCTTGGCATTGGTAAGCTCCTGGCGAACATGAAAGAGAATTTCATTCTGTTTGGCCCAAGATTCTTTCCAAGTCTTGCGCTCATCAGATAGCGTCTTGCGCTCATTAGAAAGAGTTTCTTTCCAACTCTTGCGCTCATCAGAAAGCAGTTTTGCAAGGATACGAACCTGTTTAAGCTCAGCAGTTGCAGCCCACTCCTCAGTCTGCTTACGCTTTTCAAAGGCAGCCTTATCTTTTTCAAGCTGCTCCGCACCATCACGAGCAGCCCTCACCAACTGTTCGGCCTCAGCCCGCAAGCGCGTATTTTCCTCCTCCTTGCGTCCCAGCACCTTATAGTTTTCCAAAATGGCATTCGCCATTATGGAACTTCCCACAAGCATGGAGGAGAGTTGGTTAATCTGGGCCTCAGTTGGCAAAGCACGTGCCCGGTTGACTTCAAAAGGGGTGCCCAAACCACCCAAAATCTCCCTACACGCAGAGGGGTCATCAGTAATATCATCCCCTTGCATTACAATCCATGGGGGGTGGTGATAGGTCATGGCCCGGTCTTCAGTATAGGTGCGGTAATAAAACTCCAACTCAGACTCTTCAGGCTGAATCGGAGTCTCTGTAAAACCCGCACCCCTAGAAGCGGAACCAGAAGCCTTCTCAGCAGCGGGAGATTTCTTGCTTCCAGTATAAGCAAACTTCAAGTGAAGATCCTCAGTATCCTCTGGGGTGATAACATTATCATGAGAATCCACCGTGTCATAAATCTGAGACGCAGGTCCCTTCCCAGTATCCTCAACCCGCACAGCAGGCTCAGACACCGTTTTAACCCCCAAATCCGCAGCTGTGTCATGCGGTGGAGAAGGAGGAGCGTCAAAAACGGAAAACCCTTCATCTTGCGGTTCTGTAAACAATGCAAATACACTTTAAATACAAGTACAAATACAAAATACTTGTAACAATTATGAATTACTTACCAGAAGCAACCACAGGTTTAACAGACTTGAAAACAGCTTTCCGCCTAGTCTGAATTTTCGGCTTCTTCTTCTCACCAACATCAACAGCCTTCTCTGGTTTTCTCTTCTTCTCCTCAACAGGCTTGGAACCCGCAGAGGTCCCACCTGCAGCCACACCACCACCTGGAACACCCAAACCCTCAAGGGTGTCAGATACTACCACGTAATCGGTATATCTGCGGAAATGAGAACGAGAGATACCTGCCGCCTGCGGCACCAAAGGCGGAACAGCAGGAGCCTCAGGTTTCTTCACGCTGCGACCCCGCACGGGTTTATCCACATGCTTCTTCTCCGCATGTTTTTTGGGCGCACCATTTGACTCAAATTTACCAAGGACCCCAAGAGTACCTACATGTAGAAAATCAGCAAGGTGAACCGAATAAGGCAACAAAGAATGTTATGGATTATACCTTTGCCTTGCGGCAGGGGTGCAACCAGTGTATCGCGTTTAGGAACACGGAAGTTGTTTACAATGGTCAGGTTAAAACCTTCACCCGCCGCACACTTAACAATATCCACCTTGCCGGTAAAGGTTGGATCAAATATCTTCCACAACTCAGCAACTTCTGATAATACACGTACAAATCAATAACAAGCAAAGGAATAAAAAAACCGCACAAGCGTAAGAATACTTACCACCAGTTTTTTCCCGCACAACGGGCCTTGCATGCTTATCAGCCCTAGTCAACATCATCCGCAGCACCCACAACTCATCATTATTCAGCTGCCTATTCTCAATAGTCCTCAACCTTGGGAACCACTCCGCGGTCTCCGCACTAGGAATAGCTATATCCTCTGCAGGGATAGGCTCATTAACATTCCGCAAAGTCATACCAACAACAACCGCGGCAGCCTTAACAAAAAAGAACTTTTTCTTCCACGTCGTAATACCCTTTGGTGGGGTCATCAACTTGGTACTTCCATACCGTTGACTGAAAGAGAAGAAGCCGGTGTTCACCGTCAATTGGTAGAACCCTCGAAAATTATCAACGGTAACCGGGAAACCAAGAGCACGAAAAGTGTACTCAAAGTTTCTAATACGTATCATCCCAAAAGGACTCATCTGGGAGATATGGACCTTGTAATACTCCAAGACCTCAGCGACAAAAACGGTTAATGGTAAACGAAGGTTACCATCAATGAAAGAATCGGCCCACATGGTGACATAACCGGCCGGAGCACAGGCACCGGTATCACCTTCCTGAGGATAAACAGCCCCAAACTCCGGGGGCATTTGGATGTTGGTCATCAGTCGGGTGAACGACGCCTTAGACCACTTCAATACTGGTAGGCCACCACCAGGTGCACTACCACCGTCGTCCTCTTCTTCCCCAACCACCGGAGAAGAATGTTCAGGGTTTTCACCCTCCACATTGTGTGGGTTAGATGGTTCAGCCATCAAGAAATATAAAGCAGAAAAGTATTGAGTTTGCAAGAAAACTCAGAAAACAACCGGAATTACAGACAGGTCAGTCGGAGAAGATGAAGGGAACACGCTTTCTTTCACCGGAAAAATTCGAAAAATTTGAATAAAGTGAGGAAACCACAAACAGTTTCCCCTTATATACTCATCGCAATTAATGCGATGCAGTAAACCGACTCAGCACGTTCAAAATAGGCGAATTACAGGGCGACACGTGTTCAGCGACGTTTCCGCTGACAGTTGTCACGCGCGCGTGGCCGCCCACGCGCCTGACAAAAAGACCTTTACACTACTTGCTACAGTGCAGTTATGACCTCGGGCAGTGCAAACGTCCTTTCAGATCATCACATGTCAGAATCCTACCAAACTTTCAACAACCCACACGTGCCATCAGCCATGTAGGCAGCACAAAAGCGACAAACATTATCCAAACATAAGCGGCATGCGGTTTCTCTGGTTTACTGCACCATAACCCATACCGCATGTCGTTTTTTTACATACCCCTCAAAAAGGCAAACAATATATATCTCTACATTATATAAAGGGGTATAAACAATAAACCGCACATACCCACGAGCACACGTGGAATATGCGAAGATGACACACACGACCCCGCACGGGTGTGTCAGATACTCAGAACCAGCATGGTTCTTTGGACTGCGAAAACCGCTTCTCAGCATGCAGTAAACCGCATTCCATATAACCTTCTTCAAGGTTCAAATCCCTCGTGTCCGGTTCACAACCACGGAGGGAATGCAAACAACTTCTCCTTAGGATGATGGACAGGTACGCTGAGCAACCGCACATCAGCAACCCTGTCTCCTGATCCTTCAAGAGCCACATCCAGGCTACAAGACTTCTAGAAGCGAGTTCTTTGCTGCAAACCGCAACTATGCGAACGGTAGCTACGGAAGAGCCACAACTAAACCACCACGCGGTGGAGCAAAGCTACTTCAAAGAAAACTGCTTTTCAACTAAGCATGAAGGAAAGTGGCTACAAAACGAATGCGGAAGAGTTTCAACTAACTTCCCAAGTATCTAAGGTGATCTCCTCCGGCAACACTACTTAAAGGAAAACTACTTTCCACCAAAGCGTGAAGGAAAGTAGCTCCAGAACAGTGGTAACAAGTCTGCTTATGACTAGTTACCCAACTATGGACCGCATAGAATAAACAATGGTGGGCACAACCCTGCCTATGACCATGTTTATCTGCCCATAGTCCAGATTCACATTGTTCGACCAAACACGACCAACAATGGCGCAACTACCCCACGTTTCTCAAACAAACATGGCCAACAAGGTACAGCAACGAGGTAACCGCAAAGGACGTGCGGTTACTTGAGAGCTAAACCTCAGAGGACGTGCGGTTACTTGAGAGATAAACCGCAGAGGACGTGTGGTTACTACAACACCATACTGGAGAACACGAAAGCCCCATAAAACAGGGATCATCGTTGCATGTCCAGTCGCTGAACATAGAGCTTGAGCAAAGTACTTACAACTTTGCGCTAGCTGACGCAGAGGGTACAACCAGAATGACGGAGACGGACATCTTCTGTCACGATCTCAAAGGTTGGTTTGAACCCTGCTAACACCTTCAGTCACCGTTTCAAAGGTTGGTTCGAAACACCAACAGGTGGCTGATGACGTCAGGAAAAGGTAGACCAAGAGTCGAGTCCTTGGCTGAGAATTCTGCATCAGACGGAACTTGCTCACCGGGCATCCTTCTCAAAGGAAGAAACAATCCACTCGAAAGGCCTACCGACCAAAAGGAGCCACCCGAATGGCCCATATTCTACCTTCTAGACACCATAGTCCAGTATTCCTCCCACATGCAACTTGCATAAGGAAGAAACACTAGACTGGGGGGACTTGAAGGGGTATGGTCCCAGATCTCGCGTCAGCATGACCGCGAAGGACCATTACCCTTATCAAAAACCCCCACCAGCAATAACTTACCTGTGTCCGTGCGGGCACGTGCGAACACAGCGGTCCAATCTGTCCAGTGATGAGAAGACTTACCTTAAGGACGGAAATAAATGTTACGCATAGCGATGCGGCCCGGCACCGCATCCTATGAACATTTTTGTCACGACAAGGGATCTGGACAACAGTTGCAGTCACTAAGCGGCGATGCGACATGGCACCGCATCCCGCATACATCTTGGATAGAACAAAGAACGCGGGAACAACATCAGTGACCGCAAGCAGCGATGCGGCCTGGCACCGCATCCTGCCTACAAGGCAAGTGGGTTAACTCAGTGCAAGTGGCACTGAGAACAGTCGCCTACTAGCCCACGTAAGTGCAACAGTCTGACACCACAGCAGGACGTGGCATCACCACAGTAACCAACAGGTCTGACATACCTGCAAAAGACTGTGCAATGTCAGACTAGCTACTCAACTACCCTCCTTCACTCCTCGGCTATAAATACCCATCCCAAACCAGGTTTGAGGTATCACTTCTCAACTCTCTCACTACTACTACTATCACACTTTGCTTCCCAAGCAAACTACTGATTCTCACGCCGGAGAGTGGTAACAAGGAGCACCCCCCACCCCATCCTCCTTGTTACGAGTCACGGCTTGTTTCCTTGTGCAGGAAACCAACCAGCGGACGATCCAGCCAAGGATCCTCGGAAAGAAGGGATTAACCCTACTTGACGAGACCAGTGAGTTAACCCCACCAGGTTAACCATTGTTTCATCATCATGTCTCTCACCTAACTTATTTTCTTCGAGAATCATATAAAAAAGCCTATTTTTTTATAAATCAAGTTCAGATTTTTTAATCACTCATTTTGTTGTTAACTTTTTTTTTAAATCAAGTATTAAGGTCTGAGTTACACGATATTTATTTCCTCTATTAAAATAAGATAAATAAAATTTACAAGTAAATAAAAATGCTTTTCTTTATTTTTTTTTTACAATGACACAGTTAATTAATATTTTTTTATCAAGTCGGTGTGTATAGAAGAAAAAAAATTAAAAGGTTGTATAGAAGAAAAAAACACGAACAATATTCTGAAGGGGGATTCTATTGGCATACCGGTACGCACACTTCAACAATTCAATACGGATCATATAGTCCTATACGATCCGTATTGGATAAAACTGACGGGTGCAGGGGATGTCTGGCGGCTGGGTAATACGTATCGTATAGGATTATACGATCTGTATTAAGGCCCTGATTTTTTGAGGTTTGAATTTTGGTGTGTTGTGTTTGGTTTTTGGTGTTTTGGGTTTAGTTATTGGTGTTTATTATTTGTTATTTTTGTTTTAATGAGTTTTAAAATCTTTAGAGTAAATTACAAAAATCGTCCTTTATGTATGTCACTTATTGCAAACTGTGTCCTTTATCTTCAATAATTACAGAAAACGTACTCGATGTTTGCAAACCCTTGCAAGTTATGTCCTTTAGCCCTAACTCAGTTAATTTTTTGTGGTTAAATCTAACCAATTGGACCCCACATGAGGGTATCTTGGTCATTTTTACCTAAATGCTAAAATAAATAATAAAAAAACAATAAATAAAAGAATTTATCTTTAAAATTATACGTATATATTTGCATACATCAAATACACAGCCCCCTCCTTTTCCTTCTCTCTCTAACAATCCTAACACCACCACAATCCACCTGCCACCGCCACCACCACCACCACCACCACTTCACTGCAACACCCATTTCGCTCCATTTCGTAAGCCCTAATCACCACCGTTCACAACACCCCCCATAAACCCCAAATTTCCTTAAAGTCGACCCAAATAAACCCCTGTTTTCACCATCACGTACAACACAATCGTTTTGCAATAACGCAGAGGATGCCATTCTGTCTCGTTCTAGACTCTCTAACAACCTCTGTTTGTTCTCATCCATCGTTGAACACTATATTGAACCAATTTTGAAGTGGGTGAGTGAAATTGACCGACGGGGACAAGACCAACGAGGCTGTAGCGGTGGTCACGGGTGGTGGCGGGGCTGTAGCGGTGGTGGTGGCATCGGCAGGTGGGTAGTAGTGGCGTCGCTGGTGGTGGTCACGGTTGTTGTTGTTGTTTTTTGTTATGGTTGTAGAAGCGTATGGTGAGGTAGAGGAAGATGAGGAATATTCCTGTGGGTTTTACCACCAAGGGGATTAGTGTCTGGAGGTTCATGGAATATTCCGGTGATCGGAGTTTTGGTGTGAGAAAAGAGATGAGGGTGGACTGGACTAGTTCAATTGGTGAGGGAGGAGGATCGGATAATAACAAGAAATAGAGAATTATAGGTGGAAAATAAATAAATATAAAATTATTAAATAGATTTTAAGTAAATGAGTAAAATTACCAATCTACCCTTATTTAACCATAAAACTGTAGATGCATATGTCTGTAGCTTTCGTCTGTATTTAGTCTATATTTACCTGGTTGTTGTCTATGTGTAGTTTTGTATATATTTTATATCGAATCCGGGATGAAACGGAAGTTAGAATGTTTGTAAAGTCCATCCGGACGGATGGAGTCCATCCGATCGGATGGACATAGTCATCCGGACGGATGATCATATGAAATTATGATCATCCAAACGGTATGTGGTTTCTCCTGGATGAGCACGCCTATAAATAGAGGTCCCTGGTTCTCATTTGAGACATCGGTGTTGACACCTCTGATGGAGCTCTTGCAAAATTTCTCTCGAACTCTGTACGATTCAACTATTTAAGTGAGAATGAATGCTTTGAACAGTGTCTACGTTGTTGATCTTACTCCTACATCACTATCGGATTCCGCACGATTGTGTTGTTGCTGATATGACCTGGGCGTGTTCAATCAAAGCCGAACTCCCGGTCCTCACAAATGGTATCAGAGCTTGGAGGTCGGATTCGGAGGAGATCTACAGCAAATGGACCAGAGATTCAACTGATTTCAGAGATTTACAACTGATTCTACTCGATATTTCATCATTTCTCTCATCTATTTCTCTGATTTCTACACATTTCTTGTAGGTCCCCTTGATGTGTATGGATCTTCACAGAATTGTCAATCCGATCAAGAGTGCGGAATCCTCTTGATCAGAATAAGCAGAAAACGTGTAGGAACAGCAAGACACTTTCAAACCGGGTTTTCTATTGATTATCAAACCAAAGTATTACAATCAATCAAAACCCTAACTCTCTCTCTCAAATTCGTCCAAGACCTATGTCTCTCACGAAAATCCTCACAATCAATGTTCTGGCTGATTAACATAAACCCTAAAGCCTAACCTTGTTTATATAATACAAGGTTGCAACATTAGGCTGGGTTTGCTACATGGGCTAGGCCCAAATCGTCCCCCATCACCCAATGTGGGTTTTGTTTGCCCAAACTCTATTATCTCACTAATACAAAGCTAAACCCGCTAACTGTTTATCATTTAACTAATTACAAGATATCCAAAGACCAAATCTAAGCTGTTGTCACAAACATGCACCAACATTTCTACCTTTTCTAATCTTAAAGATCATAAAATCTAAAATTCACAGAGATTTCACGGATAAAATGCCCTAAAATTCACACATACTGTGCGCGATATACTAGAGAACAATCCTACAAAGTTTCAAAACTGAATTCAAACAAAATCGTATCAAAATCGGTGAAAAACCATGAATTTTCGAACAAACTGTGCTGAAGTCATCACCCATCCGATCAGATAGCCATCTGAACGGATTGAGTTGTTACTATTTAAAGTTCTTGTGTGTTTGTTATTCAATTGTTCATCCGATCGGATAGCCATCCGACAGATTGCCATCTGACACTTGACCATTCGACAAATTTCATTCGGATAGCCATCCAAATGAAATCCCATCCGGACAACTCCCATCCGAACACTCTCATCCGATTGATTGTGTTTATTGACCATCCGAACGATTGGTCATTCGGACAACTGTGTTTCTGTATATTCAATCAAGTTTAACCGTGTTTGATTTTTTTTCAGGAAATTGCAATCATGAGTGACGAATTTCTGAACCCATTCGGTGACATATTCGCTTATAACAGCACCGGAGCCACATCTTCAGATGTTAATCCAAAGACAGCGACAAAAGCGATTTCGGACTCGCTTAGTGTGGACAATGCTTACGGGACATATAATAAACCACCTAAGCTAATGGCAATTGAAGATTACAATCGCTGGCTAAACGATTCGATAATTGGTTAAGAGCTTTTGCTTTTGAGATTTGGAAGCTTATTAAAACCGGATACAAGATTACAAGAACTGATTTCAAAAATTTAGAAAGTATGAGCAAGAAGAATTTGTTGCTGACCAAAAGGCCATAGCATTATTACACCAATCTGTACGGGATGACATTATTTCCCTAATCGATTACGAGAATGCGAAAGAATTGTGGATTGCTTTGGAGAAAAAGTGCATGAGAGGTGAAGTGATCGTTAAGAGCAAGAAATCATTGTTGAAAAAGGAATTTGATCTGTTTGTTTGTGTGAAAAATCAAACTGTTCGTCAGATGATAGAAAGGTTTTGCCACTTGAAAGCTGAACTGGAAAGATTTGGTATCAAAAAGGATCAAGAGGAGATTGTTGATAAGTTGTTTGAAGCATTACCAAACGAGCACGACAGGCATTATTTCGCAATAGTGCTAAAGAACACAAAGTCGATGAAGGAGATTTCACTCAATTGGTTGATAGAGAAGCTGGAAGGTCACGAACTAGAGATCAAGAAGTAGAGCAAGGTGAATAATGCAAATTATCAGCAGAACGTGGACCTATACTACCGGGGAAGCTTGATTTCTAAAGCTTCATTGCCAAAGACAGCCTTTAGTGCTGAAAGTTCGAACACTACTGCTAAAGACAATCCAGGAAGTGGATCGTCAGGTTCGAGTGATTATGGTTATCATGGTTCCGGATCGAGCACACCAACATCGTCTGCTTCAAACAATGAACAAAATCAAAATGATCCGAATGCTAATGTTTTCCAATGTAACATCGCCGTTAATCTCAACAACGCCCAAAACTTCAACGAGGAGACCGCAAAACAACAGATGGTTTTTCTTGCATCAATCCTAGAGTCATATGAGAGCCTTGTAGTGGGAAAGATCGGAAACACGAATCTTACAAAAGAAGTCTATGATCAGATCGACCCGAAGGAAATGGAACTCATTGACATCAGATGGTGTATGGCAAGTGTTATCCGTCGGGCACAACGATTTATGGAAATAACTAGGCGACAGTCTATTGGGGGGCCGTCGACGAAACTAGGATTTGACAAGTCGAAGGTGACCTGTTTCAAATGTAAACAAAAGGGTCATTTCAAGAGAGAGTGCAGAAACTCGGCTGCTGATGAAACCGCTAACCCATTTCATGATGATTACTACCGAAAAGCGGTTTATCACAGAAATCGAGAAGAGCCACCGAAGATGAAGCAAATCGAAGATAACCCAGGGAAGGAGAAATCGAGGGCATTTGCAGTTATTCAGGATGACGAGGGTTTTAACTGGAACGATTTTCTTCCAGAAGAAGATTTTGTTGGATCCGCTTTTATGGCTCAAGTTGAACCAGAACCAGTGTATCAGAGAAAGACAACTATCACATTTTCGAATGAAAAGAATTCGTGAAGCCTACAAAGAAGCAGTGAAGGAAAAAAGGTGGGATCCAGATAGAGAATGCTACCTAGATCCGAAAGGGAATGTTTGCACTGATCCTAAAACAATAGACTTTGAAGCTCTTGTAAATTCAATTCCAACAGAAGAGGAGCAGATCAAAATAGATGCCGCGAAAAGGGCTAAAAAAAGAGACTACGAAAAGAGAGATATGAGAAGTATGAGAAGTCTGAGAAGTTGGATGAAGGAATTATTGATGTTAATGCAGAAATGACAGCCGAGAACCTAAAGAAGATGGCTGATCAAGTCATGATGGCGAAAACACTAGAGGTAGATTCCAAATCCGCCTCTGAGTCTGAGTCGTCGGGCAAGGTCAGTTCTGTTGGTTCAAATGTTGAACCAGGTAAGGCTGAGAAAGCAAAAATTGAAAGTGATTGCAGAAATTGCATGAAAGAGTGCAAAGTCTGTAATACACATGAGTATCTTTCAAGATCTCAAATCCAGGAGCTGACAAATAAAATCAATATTCTAAAAAAGGACATGGTTAATAGAGACAAACTTGTGAAAAGTTCAACTGAAAGAATTAATGAGTTAAATGAGAAAATCAAAAATGATGAAAATGATGTTAAGCATTTTAGAAAAGAAAATGAAAAGTTTGTGCTTGAAATAGCAAAATAACTGAGGATTTTGACAAGTTAAAAAGAACAATTAAAGACTCATATGAAAGAAACGCTAAAACTCGTAAAGAAAACATGAGTTTGACAGGTGTTCTTCAAGCAAAATAAAAACAGATAAATGCTCAGCTGGATGAGATTGCGAATCTCAAGCTTTAGTATTAAGAAGCAAAGATTGAAAATGAAAGAATTAATTTGAAATTGAACAGTTACACTTCCGCCAGCTTTGTTCTCCAACACATCGTTCCAAAACCCATTGGAAAGAACAAAGACGGTGAAGATGTATACTCAGATGGAACCGGGGTAGGGTATCACAAGGTTCCACCACCCATGAGCAATAACTTCACTAAAAAACAATCTGGGTTGATTAAAGAATCAGATTTGAGTGAGAAAAGTGAAATTGATAAATTACCTGATAACATTGATGTCACTTTTAGTTCACAATCCGATGAAGAGAGTATCGAATCTGAGGTTGTGAAGGATGTTGTTGAAAAGGTTTTAAAAACTGACAGTGATTCCACAAACGAAGAAGATGATTGTTTTCTGAACAATTACATCCCGAAAACCAAGTCCAAGAACAACTTAGAGGACGAACCGACTCTTGTCATATACAAGATGAATGGTTCAGATAAGTTGTACTCGGATGAAGAGTTTCCGATTGAGAATGTCAATGTGGATAAGCTGAAGAAAGTTTTTAAGTTGGTTGAAATTGATGTTTCAGAGGTTGATGGATTGTCGAGTTCAAAAAGGTTTTTGAATTTCCAAATAGATAAATCTTACTATAACAAACCCAATGTGCCACCACGTTTTAACAATAACAATCAGAACAGAGGGTTTGCTGGGCAACAGTGTGACACCCGACTTTTCAGGCCGTACCGTACAATTATGATACGTGTTGTGAATAGGTAACAAGGCTATATTTGACTGGTTATGATGTTTATATGTGAAATTTAATATGTTGGTAAAATTAACCTTTGATAAAAATTATGTTGGCAACGATAAGATAAATGCTTATCGCGTAACGATTAAAATGCGAAACGAACGTCGGTTGTGACACCTGTGTCACTTCAACCATCAAACAAATTCCAAACCAATGAAATATTGTATTTCATACTTGGGATTTGTAAAAAATATGTGTATCGTTTGCACATATCGACTCTTGTTCGATTTCAAGCTTTAAATCGCTTTCTGGAAGGTTATATGCGCACCGATGCGTAAATATAACCAGTTTAATGCAACAAACACTCCGGAATAGTGACATAGGCTTAAAATACCTTAAATAACCTTTACATAACTTATAAATAAGTTTTGAAGGCTTTGGTATGGCAAAATCAAGTCTATTCGCTTACAGGGACTAAAGTTGACAAACTGCGAAAGTATGCCAATTTGAACTGTAACAGACATTCCGGAACATGACCATAAGTTAAACATACCATAAATATCCTTTACATAGCTTAGAAATAGGTTTGAGGGGTTCGGTGTGCTAAAATAAACTTTTGGGTCATTCAGAGACTAAAAGCGTCAAAAAGTGCATAAGTTTGCACTTTCGCGCATAACTTACGTTCTGAATACATCCGGACATCCAAAAATTTATGTAAGCATTATAATATTATGCTTTAGTGTTTGGCTTGACAAAAATCCATTCGTCGCTTAATTTGGATCGTTTTTGCGTCCGTTACGACTCCCGTCGTAATTAACCGAACAACGCAACCGTACGGCCAAACGAACCGACATCCGAGATATTTTTGAGCACATTTTAAGTTCCCTATACTTTAACATCATTGTGGAGCTTGAAATTGGGTTTGACGGGTGTTAGAAGTACCAAAACACGACGATACGCGCACAGGGGCATGTTCTGCCATTTTTGAAAGTTTCAGACCTGCAAGGTCCTTACGGACCTCAACATTCTTAGTGTTGAGGTCCGTAAGCATGGGTCAGATGCAGAAAATCGTTTTGCCTGCTGATTAACAGCCTTTAAACACTCCAAAGGCCAATGCCACGTGTTAATCACTGATGGTGGGGGCAAATGACATACCACAACATTTCAACAAGTGTACGGGTGAGATTCGATCACGTTATTCGATAAACGATCCTAACAGTTGTCCATTTACTATAAATACCCAACCCATCTCAACCCCAAAACCCACAAATCTGATCAAAAAGACTCTAAGTTGAAGCCATTGCTTCATACCTGGGTTATTTGATCAAGATTAGCTTTCGGGGACCCTTTGTAAGTGTTCTTTCGTTCTTTTCATTCGTTTTAGCGTTAAAGTCAAAATTTGTTTGACTTTCTGCCTTGACCAGTTTATGGTCAATGCGAAGTTCGTTTGAACTTCATAACGTGAGCGTAATCACGATGGTTATAGTCCCTAGTGACTATACCTACTGATTACCACATTATCTAGGCTCAGTGACGAGTCGTAGTTTCGGCCAAAATGCGCATTCTTGCGTATTTTGTAACCAAACTACTCATAGGTATCAAAACCGTTTGTTTTGATACCAAACCTGTTTTCTAAACTTAGTTAAGCATGTTTTAACATGCTTGGCTCGTCACTTTTAGTTTAGTGCTTATATAGGGTCGTAAGGTAAGCGGTCTAAATAATCGCTTATACTTTCGAACCCGACCCGTTTGGTCGATCATTAGGATCCGACCAAACACATTAGGTGACCATAGTATATAGGGAATAACCTTCCGAGGTTATACCTTATGGTCGTTTCGTTTAAGTAGTTGTATGATAGTTAGTAAATATGCCTTAGGTAAAGTACCAAAATGCCCCTTTTTACGCCAAAATTCATTTTAAGCATATGTAACATAACTTTTGGTATCTAAACTGATTTGGTAACAATATTAGACATGTTAAGGCATATTTTACTTATCATAGGACTAGTTAGGCATTCCGAACGCGTTTTACACGAACGACGCGTTAAAGTAGCATAAGCTACCTAAACGGGTCGTAATGGGTCGTAAGCACTTAGGTTTGGTTTCATTGAAGTATGTAGGCTTTGTTAAACCATACTACATGAGTTCCCATACTCATTTGGTTTACGAGCCCTCATTCTATCCGATCCTCCGATTTAGGTCCGGTACATTAACATAGTTACCTATAATAGGTGCCGTTTGATATTCGTGATCTTCTAGCTTTGCTTGGTGGATATCTAAAGTCTATTGAGCAATCTCAAGTGAGTACATAGACCCCTCTTTTACTGTTTTCCAAACATTTTGGGGTGGAACACATGTGCCTACTTGTTACTTTCGTGCTTTCCATGTTTTCACATCATATACCTGCTATGTTCATTAGTACATTTATAGTACATGATTTCATTACATTTTATGCTATGTATGCCCATTGTGTGCGTACTTAGTACATTGCCTTACATTACATGCTATGTATGCCCATTGTGTGCGTACTTAGTACATTGTTTTACATTACATTTTATGCTATGTATGCCCATTGTGTGCGTACTTAGTACATTGTTATACATTACACTTTATGCTATGTATGTACTTTGTTGCATACTTAGTACATTTGTTATTCTTCACATGCTTACATTTTGGATACACATTACATGATTTACATTAGACATGAACATTTTACTTTGGTAGTTTGGTTTGAGTAAGTGATTAAGTAACGAGGCGTGTGTAATATGATACAAGCATGGTGGATACGCCGCTGGTACTTCCTATATATAAGTGTTTGTATGGTATTACATATCGTAGCGTTATTTGAATCATTTCAATTTGAGACATATAACATTTTATACAAATAACATACTTTTCACAAGACATTGTTTTACAAACAACTTATCTTATACAAACTCATTTTTACATGGTTATTCATTTAACCATACATTATTATCTTATTTATACATATCATCTGAACTTATTGATTTTCAAACGATTTACAAAACAAATCAATTTACAAGGTTCATGACTAAACTTTATTAAACATTTTCTTAAACTTACAAGTCATGAATCCTATTTTCACAAAACCTATGTATCTCACATGCATTTTTATGCTGACGTACCTATTTTCACATGTGTTTTCAGGAGTTGATGCATAGGACTTATCGAGACATACTTAGGCGGACCTGTGCCTTAGTGACTTAAAAACGAGACAAGAACTAGTTAATTTTTGTTATGTACTCTTTATTTGTTTTTTAAAGACGATGTAACTCTCTTATTTGATTAATAAAACGAAACTTTAATTTCCATGGTTGTGAAACAATTAATTCTGTTACAACACTCCCCGACGTTTTCGCCACGTTTCGTTGTCTCACGTGGTCGGGGTGTGACAGAAAAGATGGTATCAGAGCCAATGGTTATAGGGAATTAGGTTATTAGTAATACTTTGACCTAGTCTATAACCTTCCTAGGACCCTAACGCGAGTTTACTTGTGTTTAGTCATAAAACAATACCGTCACCTATCCTTAGGCGACGACCACAACAAGAACATAAATTTCAAAACCGCTTTGAAAACTAATCATCTGTTCTAGGATGATTGATTACTAGGTTTTGAACCCCTTTGAATTTTCAAAACTCTCGTCAAAATTTTGGGTCCTAAATAGTGTGAACACGTGCAAACTGGAAGGGTGAATGCCTGTACCCTGGGTTGTTTGTCTAAGGCTAGAGTGTTCGTACAAATCCACATAATCGGACCAGTCACTCTTACCTGGGAACTCTTGGGGTGAGTGTCCACTTATAGGCGAGCATGTCTTCGCGATACATTATGAGGATCTATTTGCTTTGACTCAGCCTTTGTGTTGTTTGTTTGCTTCGTGGTTCAAACAAATGACCATCACCCATGATTTTTTGTCGGTAATTGTAACATCCTATTTTTTTTGCCAATGCCATTTCATTTGTTTTCTCTCTTGTTTCCCCTTTTAGAATGCCTCCACGACGTGAAAATCCGGTATCTATTGAAGAGCTGGCAGCTGTCATTACACAGCAAATGACTGCTGCAATCCCGAACATCGTTGCTCAATGTCACCAAGCTCTCAACAACAATAATGCCCTCTACAACTTCAAGACGTTCAACTCGGCTAAGCCATCCAAGTTTTCTGGGTCTCAAGGAGCGACTGCACTTCTGCAATGGTTCGAGAGTCTAGAGAGCACCTTCAGGCATGTTCAATGTCCAAACGAGCGAAGGGTAGATTTCGCATCTAGTGTCTTTGAGAAACGAGCTTTGACGTGGTGGAACGGTGTGGTGAGAGATAGGGGTGCCGATGTGGCACTGGCTCAAACATGGGAAGAGCTTCGAGCTCTGATGATGAAGGAGTTCTGTCCTCGTCATGAACTTAGGGCTTTGGAAAGGGAATTCGAGGATCTTAAGCAAGATAGCGGTGAGCATCGAGCCTACACTGATCGATATGAGGAGCTGAGCCTGTTGTGTCCTACCATGGTTACGCCTTTGGATAAGGCGATCAAAAAATACATTGATGGTCTCCCTGACTCAGTTCAGGACATTGTTACTGGTAGTAACCCCACTACAGTTAGACAGGCCATTGAGCTATCTGCAATCTTGACCGAATCTCAGATCAGAAAGGGCAAACTTTTTCGGAAAGGCGACAAGAAACAAGCAGCTAATGTTCAGGAGGAAACCAAGGAAAGCAAAACCGAACCTTCTAAGAAGCGTAAGGCTTCGCAGAATTGTGCGATTGCTGCTCAACCCAACCAAAACACCCGCAACCAACCAACTCAACCTCCTGTAAGGAAACCTTATGCCGGTACTGCACCGATATGCAACAAATGTAATGCACACCACTTAGCTCACATACAGTGTCGTTTATGTGCATCATGTGGGCGACTCGGTCACCTGGCAAATGCTTGTCGATTTACCCCAAACCAAGGTGGTCCAAACCAACCTCAAGTAAATCCTGCTCAAGCTCGTTGTCCACCAGGTCCTTGCTTCAACTGTGGCGAGATGGGCCATTTCCGAAGAAATTGCCCAAAGATTGCTAATGCGAATCCAGCGCAGGGATGAGCATCGGACCAACTAGAAGACAATGATGTTTAGAAATAATCAAGCCTTATGTATTATTTTCTTTTGTTGTCAAGGTCCATGAAACAGTTGTTGTTGTTTATAAATAAATCTTTTTATTTTACATTGCAATGTACAAATGTGATGGCATGTATAAACAACGTATCCCCTACAATACCGACAATCAAGGAGCCGTATTCCTTGAAGAACAGACTACCCCAAAATCTTTCCATTTTATAATCTCTTGCGATTTCCCACAAAAATCCTAAGTACCCGTTTCTTCCAAGGAAACGTAGTACAAGGCGCAAGTTACAACTCTGTACGAATACCCAAAGTACCACTAAAAATTCTTAATAGGGTACCTAAGGGAATTTTCGTATATTCTAAAATTATTGTACCTTAATTCGAATATTGCGTTTTCTTGAAAACGAAATCGAATTTTTGGTAGATCATTCTATCTTTATAGATAGATTCTTGCTAATGTTTAAAGTACCAAATGAAATCCACGGAATGGATTCCTAGTGTGCTTCAAATACCTGTACGCAATCAACAAAACAAATTAACAAATTAAAGATCTAGATAAACAATTTTGTGGTTGTGTGACTATGTGTTTATGCATTTTGCGTTTTCTTTTATGCATTTTTGTGTTTTTGTGTACTCTGGATATTCGTTATCCAAATCCTCATAGAATCTTTCTTATCTTCATATGAAGGATTCGTAGTAGGATATTAAAAAAGGTACTATCTTAAATCCTTAATGGACTTCTACGTTGTAGTTAAGTCCCTTGGATTATAAAGTACTATTCCAAAGTTTAAAGACATCCTTCATCGATGTAGTTAAATATTCCTCTTGAGTAGTTTAGTTAGAGAGATTGATTCGTTAATCTAGTTAAAGACATCCTCCGTCGATGTAGTTAAATTTTCCCCTTGGGTAGTTTAGTTAAAGAGATCCTTCATCGATCTAAGTTAAATAGATTGGTTCGACAATCTAGTTAAATATATCATGCGTTGATATAGTTAAATAGGCCCTCTGGTGGTCTAGTTAAAGAGATCCTACGTCGATCTAAGTTAAATAGATTGGTTCGACAATCTAGTTAAATATATCATGCGTTGATATAGTTAAATAGGCCCTCTGGTGGTCTAGTTAAAGAGATCCTACGTCGATCTAAGTTAAATAGATTGGTTCGACAATCTAGTTAAATATATCATGTGTTTATGTAGTTAAATAGGCCCTCGGGTGGTCTAGTTCAAGAGATTGTTCGTTGATCTAATCCTTTGGTGACCTAGTTAAGGAGACTCTATTGCAGTCAAGTTAAATCACCACAGGATTATTCGTTTGATTTTTTTCCCCATACGCATTATGAAATGAACTGTGCGGACTGTGCAAGGAATTACGTAATTATGGAGGCCTACATAATTATGGAATTCAGTGCACAGAAACCACAGGAAGTTTTGTCATGTGTTAAGACCTACAATGACAAGAGTAATGATACGAGAGAAGTCTTGGACCTCGACCAATGTCATTTATTCTTACACTCCCCAATTCTGATCTCAATCACACACCAAGTTTCCTATGATGAGTCTTCATAAGAAACATTTTTCAGCCCGTAGTTCGAAACTCCATGTTTTGTTACTACAAGGACTTCACTTTGAGGGTTGACATTTTCGCTAAGAATCCTAACATGGCCCAGAGTTTTACTTAAGGTGTAACAACTGTGCTTGTAATCATTGTGAACAGTTCTATTATCAATAAAACAATGTTATTTGATCCCAATGTTTGTTTTGTTATGTTTTACATTTTTCATGTTTTGACTTTTATGTAATTTCAAACTCTACATCGCTTTCTGGAGAGTTATACGCAAACTAGTGCGTAAACGTACTCAGTTTAATGCGAGAAATACTTCGGAACATCAACATACACTCAACATACCTTAAATAACCTTTACAAAACTTAGAAATAAGTTTTGAAGGCTTTGGTATGGCAAAAACAAGTTAATTCGCTTACAGGGACTAAACTTGACAAACTGCGAAAGTATGACGATTCATACTGGAACAGACATTCCGGAACATAACCATAAGTTAAAAACACCTTAAATATCCTTTACATAGCTTAGAAATAGGCTTTGAGGGGTTCGGTATGCTAAAATAAACTTTTGGGTCATTTAGGGACTAAAAGTGTCAAAAAGTGCACAAGTTTGCATTTTCGCGCATAACTTACGTTCTGAATACATCCGGATATCCAAAAATTTATGTAAGCATGACTATATTATATTTTAGTGTTCGCCATAAGAAAAATCCATTCGTCGCGTCATTTGGATCGTTTTTCGCGCTTATGCGCATTCCGTCGTAATTAAGCGAACATCGCGTTCGTACGACCAAACGAACTGACATCAGACATATTTTTGAACATGTTTCATGTCCACAATGTTTAGGCATCATTTTAGGGCCTTAAAGTTGGCTTTACGGGCCTTAGAAGTGTCGGAAATGGGCTTAAACACGTGCAGGGACTGAAACTGTCATTTCTGAAACTTTGTTCTGATCTGTGACTGCTAGGCGGCCCGCCTCAGTTCCTGAGCATCCTCAGGCGGCCCGCGAGGCACCTTCTAACCAGATTAAATGAATTTAACAGCAGATTGCAGCTGTTTGATCCTCACCCACACATTCTAAATTGCTTAGTCAGATGATAAGGACCATTTTTAGGCACCACAACTTGCCAACACATGTACGGTTACGATTAAGGCACGTTTTCCATGAAACGATCTTAACGGTGGACCGAATACTATAAATACCCCACCCCCCATGCTTCATAATCACAAGAAATTTGATTTGAGAAACTCTAAGTTGAAACATTTGTTTCATACCTGAGATTTTTGAATCGAGTTTAGCATTCGGGGACCCTTCGTAAGTATTCTTTCGTTCTTTTCCTTATTTTTACTGCTTTTCGAGTCAGAAAGTCAAACTTTGTTTGACTTTCAGCGTTGACCAGTAATGGTCAATGCGAAGTTCTTTTGAACTTCGCAACGTGATTGTAATCACGATGGTCATAGTCCCTTGGGACTATGCCTACTGATTACCACGTTGTCTAGGGTCGTAGGGTAAGCGATCTAATAAATCGCTTATACCTTCGAACCCGACCCAGTTTGGTCGATCATTAGGATCCGACCAAATACATTAGGTGACCATAGTGTAGGGAATAACCTTCCGAGGTTATACCTTATGGTCACATCGTTTAAGTAGTTGTATGATAGGTAGTTTATATGCCTTAGGTAAATTACCAGAATACCCTTTTCATGTATAATTGGTAATTTAGCATATGTAACCTAAATTTTTGTCACATAACTGATTATGTAACATGTTTAGGCATATAACACTTGTCATAGGACTAGTTAGGCGGTCCAAACGCGGTTCACGCGCACGACGCGTTAAAGTAGCATAAGCTTCCTAAACGGGTCGTAATGGGTCGTAAACAATTATGTTAGGTTTCATTTAGTATGTAGGCTTTGTTAAACCAAATGACACGAGTCTCTACACTCGTTTGGTTTACGAACCCTCATTCTATCCAATCATTCGATTAAGGTCCGGTTATTAACATAGTTACCTATATTAGGTGTCGTTTGATTCCGAGATCTATAGCATTACTTGGTGGTTATCTTTAGACATCTGAGCAATATCAAGTGAGTACATAGACCCCTCTTTTACTGTTTTCCAAACTGTTTTGGGGTGGAACACATGTGCCTACTTGTTACTTTCATGCTTTCCTGTTTTCACATCATATACCGGCTATGTTTGTTAGTACATTATAGTACATGATTTCATTACATTTCATGCTAGGTGTGCCCATTGTGTGCATTACTTGGTACATTGTTTTACATTACATTTCATGCTAGGTGTGCCCATTGTGTGCATTACTTAGTACATCGTTTTACATTACATTTCATGCTAGGTGTGCCCATTGTGTGCATTACTTAGTACATCGTTTTACATTACATTTCATGCTAGGTGTGCCCATTGTGTGCATTACTCAGTACATCGTTTTACATTACATTTTCACGCTACGTATGTTCATTTGATTACATACTTAGTGCATCACATGCTTACATTTTTGGTATGACATTTGGTTTGTTTAACATGGAACAATACATTCATTAACATTGATCATGCCATTCGTTAGTAGGTAGTGGTACCATAGGAATTGACAACTCCCGTTCCGGACATCCCAGGGAAAGGGGATGAAAGGAATGACCGAATTCGATATACATAACTTAGATAAACCTTTAATTTGTTTAAGGGTTTATCGCCACAGTCTCAAGGCTTGGATGTATGCATTTTAACAATACCGCATAAATGTTTGTATCAGTATAGCATGCATTTGTTACACAAAACATGACTTTGATTTAAACTGTGTTTTACTTCAATACCTTGTTGTTGTGTATTTTACATATGGTTTAGTTGATACATTTCAATTACCATACATAACATTTTGGTTACATATTACATGATCTACATTGAGCATAAACATTTGACATCGATATACACATTTGTGGTTTACATTGGACATAGACATTTTGATATGGTTTACACAATAACACTTGACAATTGGTTTGTACATGAACAAGTTACATTGGTGGTTGTTTGAGTAAGTGATTTGAGTAACGAGGTGTGTGTAATATGATACAAACATGGTGGATACGCCGCTGGTACTTCCTATATATAAATGTTTGTATAATATTACATAGCGCAACGTTATTTAAACCATTTCAGTTTGATACATATAACATTTTATACACATAACATACTTTTCACAAGACACTGTTTTACAAAATAGTTTATTTTATACAATTCATTTTACAGGGTTATTCATTTAACCTTACATTTAATTATACATATCAACTGATCTTATCGTTTTTCGAATGATTTATAAGACAAAGCAAATAACAAGGTTCATGACTAAACATTTTCTCAAATACAAGTCATGAATCCTATTTTTCACAAACCTATGTATCTCACAGGCATTTTTATGCTGACGTACCTATTTTCACATGTGTTTTCAGGAGCTTTTCCGTAGGATGTTGATCTTGATACTAGGGCGGACCTGTGCCTTAGAGACTAAAAACGAAGATAGACTTGTTTAATTATGTTATAAACTCTTTTATTTACTGTTCAAGACAAGGCAACATCCTTGTTTAATAAATAAAATACAACTTTGTATGCCATGGTTATGAAACAATTTATTCTGTTACGACACGCCCCGATGTTTCCGCCGCGATTTGTTGTTTTTACGCGGTCGGGGTGTGACAGAAGAGTTCGTATCAGAGCCAATGGTTATAGGGAATTAGGTTATTAGTAATGCTTTGACCTAGACTATAACTTTTCTAGGACCCTAACACAAGTTATTTTGTGTTTAGATCTTAAAACATGTACGTCACCTATCCTTAGGTGATTATCAAAACAAGAACCAAAATTTTTCCGAAACGATTTTTGAAAAACAATCATCTGTTTTTGCATTATTTATTACAAGGTTTTGAACCCTCTGTTATATGGTTTTGAACCCTTTTCAGTTTGGTTTTTGGCCTTGTGCCTTCAAATTTTCAAAAATCTCGTCAAGGTTTTGGGTTTTAAATAATGTGAACACGTGCAAACTGGAAGGGTGAATGCCTGTATTCTGGGTTTTCTGTCTAGGCAAGCACTTCGTATATATCTCATCAGACGCGAGACCAGTTGTGCTTACCTGGGAATTCTTGGGACGAGTGTTCACTTATAGGCGAGCATGTCTTCATTATACATTATTTTTGATCCATTTACTTTGATTAGTCACTGTGTGTCGTTTGTTTGCTTTGTGATACGGACGAATGACCACCATCTATGCTGTTTGCAATTCTTGTTTTTATCATCTCATTCTTTTCATCCAATCATCTCACTCGTTTCCTTTCATGTTTTCCTCTTTTAGAATGCCTCCTCGACGCGACAATCTGATAGCAACTGCCGAACTGGCAGAAATTATTGCGCAGCAGATGGCTGCTCAATTTCCAAATCTCTTTGCTCAATGGAACCAAGCCAACAATAACAACAACAACAATGTTCCATGCAAATACAAGGATTTTAATCAGGCTAAACCACTCAAGTTTAGTGGTTCTGAAGGAGCAACTGGGCTTCTTCAGTGGTTCGAAAGCATTGAGAATACTTTTCGCCACGTGCAGTGCCCGGATAATCGCAAGGTCGAGTTCTCCTCGAGCGTGTTTCAGAAGAGGGCTCTTACATGGTGGAATGGGGTGATGAGAGACCGAGGTGCAGAAGTTGCTCTTGCACAGTCATGGGCTGAACTTAGAGCCCTTATGATGAGGGAATTCTGTCCTCGTCATGAGCAGCGAGCTTTGGAGAAGGAATTTGATGAGTTGAAGCAAGATAGTGGTGAGCACAGGGCTTATACTGATCGGTTTGAAGAGTTGAGTCTTCTTTGCCCGACAATGGTTACCCCACTCGACAAGGCTATCGAGAGATACATCGACGGCCTACCTGACTCGGTACAAGACATCCTTACTGGTAGTAACCCTACCACACTCCGTCAGGAAATCGAGTTATCAGCGACACTGACTGAGTCGCAGATCCGGAAGAACAAGTTATACAGGAAGGGTGACAAGGGCAAGAAATAGTCGGCTGACAAGGGTGATAGCAAGAAAGGTCAAAACTTGAATGGAAAGAACTCTGGTTCTTCGAAGAGGTCAAGGAAGCGTAAGGCTTCCCAAAATTTTGCTATCACTGCCCAAGCTAATCAGGCAGCTCCCAACCAACCCGCACAGCTTCCAGCAAAGAAACCCTATACAGGGAATGCACCTTTGTGCAATAGATGCAACAGTCACCATCAGCCGCAACATCAGTGCCGTTTCTGTACTAGCTGTGGGAAGTCAGGTCATCTTGCCGATGTTTGTCGGTTTGCTCAGAATCGCGCAGTTCAAAACCCGGCTCAACAAGTTGCACAGCCTCCTGCTCAGCAACAGGGTCAAGCTGCATGACCATATTACCCACCGGGTGCTTGTTATAATTGTGGGGATCTGACCCACTACAGAAACCGGTGCCCAAGGCTAGCCAACCAGAACCAGAACCAGAATCAGGCTCCGGCTCGAGGCCGAGCTTTTAACATGAATGCCCAAGAGGCGCAGGCGGATGATAATGTGGTGAACGGTACGTTCTTTATTAATAATCAGCCTGCATCTGTTCTTTTCGATTCTGGTGCCGATAAGAGTTTCGTGTCTTTGTCTTTTGAGCCTATGCTTCGCGTGTCTAGAACGAAACTAGGAAAACCTTTGACAGTAGAAGTTGCTAGTGGTGAACCCATTATTCTTGATTCTGTTCTTCGCAACTGCCAGTTGAACCTTAACGACCATCTTTTTCCTATCGATCTCACGCCTATGCAACTTGGAAGCTTCGACGTCATTGTGGGTATGGATTGGTTATCCAAGCATCACGCTGAGGTAGTTTGTTTCGAGAAGATCGTTCGTGTGCCGCTTTTAACAGGCGAGATCCTGCAGGTTCAAGGTGAGAAACCGTCTGGTGGTCTCAAGCTCATGTCTTGTTTTAAAGCTCGGAAATATCTGCGGAAGAACTATGTGGCTTTCTTAGCGCATGTTACAGAAGATAAAGGCAAGGGTAAGTCTATTTCAGATATTCCTGTCGTTCGGGATTATTCTGAAGTGTTCCCTGAAGATTTACCTGGTCTACCTCCAGCACGCCAAGTCGAGTTCCGCATTGATCTCGTACCTGGTGCAAATCCCATTGCCAGAGCTCCATATCGTCTTGCACCGTCTGAGATGCAGGAGTTGTCTAATCAGCTTCAGGAGCTCTCTGACAAAGGTTTTATCCGTCCTAGCTTTTCACCTTGGGGTGCTCCCGTTCTTTTTGTCAAGAAGAAGGATGGATCCTTTAGGATGTGTATCGATTATCGTGAGCTTAACAAGCTTACCATCAAAAATCGATATCCTCTACCTCGCATAGATGATCTCTTTGATCAGCTACAGGGCGCTTCCTATTTCTCGAAGATTGATCTACGTTCTGGGTATCATCAACTTCGTGTGCAAGAAGAAGATATTCCCAAGACAGCATTCCGTACTCGATATGGGCATTATGAGTTCACAGTCATGCCATTCAGTTTGACTAATGCTCCTGCTGTTTTCATGGACTTAATGAATAGGGTCTGCAAACCTTATTTGGATCAGTTCGTCATTGTTTTTATTGACGACATCTTGATTTACTCTAAGACGCGAGCTGATCACGAGCAGCATCTTCGTCTTACTCTGGAACTCCTGAAGAAAGAGCAACTTTTCGCCAAATTCTCCAAGTGCGAATTTTGGCTTAAAGAAGTTCAGTTTTTGGGGCATATTATCAACGAACGAGGTATTCAGGTAGATCCCTCCAAGATCAGTGCGATTAAGGATTGGGATACACCTACTACTCCTACTGAAGTTCGTTCTTTTCTTGGTCTAGCGGGTTATTATCGCCGCTTCATTGAAAACTTCTCAAAGATTGCAGTTCCTTTAACTGCTCTAACTCAGAAGAAAATGCCCTTTTATTGGGGATACAAACAAGAGGAAGCTTTTCAACACCTGAAGCAGAAGCTTTGCGATGCGCCCGTTCTATCATTGCTTGAGGCCGATGATGATTTTGTTGTGTATTGTGATGCATCGAAATTGGGTCTTGGCTGTGTTCTTATGCAAAGGAACAAAGTCATAGCTTATGCATCGAGGCAGTTGAAGATACATGAGAAGAACTACACCACTCATGATCTTGAGTTGGGTGCAGTTGTCTTTGCTCTCAAGATCTGGAGACACTATTTGTACGGTACAAAATGTGTGGTTTTCACTGACCACAAAAGTCTTCAGCATATCTTCAACCAGAAAGAACTCAACATGAGACAGCGACGTTGGGTTGAGCTTTTAAACGACTATGACTGCGAAATTCGCTACCATCCTGGTAAGGCGAATGTCGTAGCTGATGCATTGAGTCGTAAGGAACGTACTAAGCTTCATTGTGTACGTGTTCAATCTGTTATTCAAGCTCGATCCGATATTCAAGCACGCATTTCTCAGTCTCAACAATCTTGTGTTTCACAAGGTTTGATGGATAAGGAATTTCCCTATCACATAACACCTGCTCTGGAACTGAAGGACAATGGATCGTATTACTTCATGGACCGTTTGTGGGTCCCAAGCCAGGATGATCTTCGTACCTTGCTTATGGATGAAGCCCATAAGTCTCGTTATTCTATTCATCCGGGCTCAGATAAGATGTATAAGGATCTTCGTACTCACTATTGGTGGCCTGGTATGAAGAAAGACATTGCCTTATATGTATCAAAATGGCTTACTTGTCTTAAGGTTAAGGCTGAACATCAACGTCCTTCGGGTTTATTGGTGCAACCAGAGATCCCAGTTTGGAAATGGGAAAACATTACTATGGATCTCGTTACCAAACTTCCACGCACTAAGAAAGGTCATGATGCCATCTGGGTAGTCGTTGATCGTCTTACAAAGTCAGCACATTTCTTGCCAATCCGTGAGGATTTTCCTGCTGACAGACTTACTCAAATCTATGTGGATGAAATTGTAGCTCGACATGGTGTTCCTTTGAACATCATTTCTGACAGAGATGCTCGTTTCACTTCTCATTTTTGGAGAACCATGCAATCTGCTATGGGGACCCAACTTAATTTGAGCACAGCTTATCATCCGCAAACGGATGGTCAATCTGAGAGAACAATCCAGACTCTGGAGGATATGCTTAGAGCTTGTGTGATCTATTTTGGTGGTAGTTGGGATTCACATCTTAAATTGATTGAATTCTCCTACAACAACAGTTATCACACCAGCATCAAAATGGCTCCTTTTGAGGCTCTCTATGGTTGAAAATGTCGTTCACCAGTCTGCTGGAATGAGATTGGCGAGGCACAACTTACTGGACCTGCCCTCATTTTAGAGACAACTGACAATGTCAAGAAAGTTCGTGATAACCTTCAGGCAGCTAGAAGCCGTCAGAAGATTTACGCGGACCCAAAACGCAAACCCTTGGAATTTCAAGTCGGTGATCGAGTATTACTTAAGGTCTCACCTTGGAAAGGTGTGATCAGATTTGGAAAGAAAGGAAAACTTGCACCTAGATACGTTGGACCATTCAAGATCGTCGAAAGAATCGGAAAGGTAGCCTACAGACTTGAGTTACCTCCTGAACTTGGAAATGTTCATCCAACTTTTCACGTGTCCAATCTCAAGAGGTGTTCAGCTGATGAGAACCTCCACATACCGCTTGACGAAATTCGTGTTGGCAAAACACTGAAATTTGTTGAGAAGCCAGTGGAAATCATGGAACGTGAAGTCAAGTGGCTTAAACGCAAGCGCATTCCTTTGGTCAAAGTTCGCTGGGAAGCTAAACGTGGACCTGAGTTTACTTGGGAACGCGAAGATCAAATGAAGGCGAAATATCCACATCTTTTTCCACGAGTTTCCTCTAAATAAATTTCGGGACGAAATTTCCACAAGTAGGGGAGACTGTAACAACTGTGCTTGTAATCATTGTGAACAGTTCTATTATCAATAAAACAATGTTATTTGATCCCAATGTTTGTTTTGTTATGTTTTACATTTTTCATGTTTTGACTTTTATGTAATTTCAAACTCTACATCGCTTTCTGGAGAGTTATACGCAAACTAGTGCGTAAACGTACTCAGTTTAATGCGAGAAATACTCCGGAACATCAACATACACTCAACATACCTTAAATAACCTTTACATAACTTAGAAATAAGTTTTGAAGGCTTTGGTATGGCAAAAACAAGTTAATTCGCTTACAGGGACTAAACTTGACAAACTGCGAAAGTATGACGATTCGGAACATAACCATAAGTTAAACACACCTTAAATATCCTTTACATAGCTTAGAAATAGGCTTTGAGGGGTTCGGTATGCTAAAATAAACTTTTGGGTCATTTAGGGACTAAAAGTGTCAAAAAGTGCACAAGTTTGCATTTTCGCGCATAACTTACGTTCTGAATACATCCGGACATCCAAAAATTAATGTAAGCATGACTATATTATATTTTAGTGTTCGCCATAAGAAAAATCCATTCGTCGCGTCATTTGGATCGTTTTTCGTGCTTATGCGCATTCCGCCGTAATTAAGCGAACATCGCGTTCGTACGACCAAACGAACTGACATCAGACATATTTTTGAACATGTTTCATGTCCACAATGTTTAGGCATCATTTTAGGGCCTTAAAGTTGGCTTTACGGGCCTTAGAAGTGTCGGAAATGGGCTTAAACACGTGCAGGGACTGAAACTGTCATTTCGGAAACTTTGTTCTGATCTGTGACTGCTAGGCGGCCCGCCTCAGTTCCTGAGCATCCTCAGGCGGCCCACGAGGCACCTTCTAACCAGATTAAATGAATTTAACAGCAGATTGCAGCTGTTTGATCCTCACCCACACAATCTAAATTGCTTAGTCAGATGATAAGGACCATTTTTAGGCACCACAACTTGCCAACACATGTACGGTTACGATTAAGGCACGTTTTCCATGAAACGATCTTAACGGTGGACCGAATACTACAAATACCCCACCCCCCATGCTTCATAATCACAAGAAATTTGATTTGAGAAACTCTAAGTTGAAACATTTGTTTCATACCTGAGATTTTTGAATCGAGTTTAGCATTCGGGGACCCTTCGTAAGTATTCTTTCGTTCTTTTCCTTATTTTTACTGCTTTTCGAGTCAGAAAGTCAAACTTTGTTTGACTTTCAGCGTTGACCAGTAATGGTCAATGCGAAGTTCTTTTGAACTTCGCAACGTGATTGTAATCACGATGGTCATAGTCCCTTGGGACTATGCCTACTGATTACCACGTTGTCTAGGGTCGTAGGGTAAGCGATCTAATAAATCGCTTATACCTTCGAACCCGACCCAGTTTGGTCGATCATTAGGATCCGACCAAATACATTAGGTGACCATAGTGTAGGGAATAACCTTCCGAGGTTATACCTTATGGTCACATCGTTTAAGTAGTTGTATGATAGGTAGTTTATATGCCTTAGGTAAATTACCAGAATACCCTTTTCATGTATAATTGGTAATTTAGCATATGTAACCTAAATTTTTGTCACATAACTGATTATGTAACATGTTTAGGCATATAACACTTGTCATAGGACTAGTTAGGCGGTCCAAACGCGGTTCACGCGCACGACGCGTTAAAGTAGCATAAGCTTCCTAAACGGGTCGTAATGGGTCGTAAACAATTATGTTAGGTTTCATTTAGTATGTAGGCTTTGTTAAACCAAATGACACGAGTCTCTACACTCGTTTGGTTTACGAACCCTCATTCTATCCAATCATTCGATTAAGGTCCGGTTATTAACATAGTTACCTATATTAGGTGTCGTTTGATTCCGAGATCTATAGCATTACTTGGTGGTTATCTTTAGACATCTGAGCAATATCAAGTGAGTACATAGACCCCTCTTTTACTGTTTTCCAAACTGTTTTGGGGTGGAACACATGTGCCTACTTGTTACTTTCATGCTTTCCTGTTTTCACATCATATACCGGCTATGTTTGTTAGTACATTATAGTACATGATTTCATTACATTTCATGCTAGGTGTGCCCATTGTGTGCATTACTTGGTACATTGTTTTACATTACATTTCATGCTAGGTGTGCCCATTGTGTGCATTACTTAGTACATCGTTTTACATTACATTTCATGCTAGGTGTGCCCATTGTGTGCATTACTTAGTACATCGTTTTACATTACATTTCATGCTAGGTGTGCCCATTGTGTGCATTACTCAGTACATCGTTTTACATTACATTTTCACGCTACGTATGTTCATTTGATTACATACTTAGTGCATCACATGCTTACATTTTTGGTATGACATTTGGTTTGTTTAACATGGAACAATACATTCATTAACATTGATCATGCCATTCGTTAGTAGGTAGTGGTACCATAGGAATTGACAACTCCCGTTCCGGACATCCCAGGGAAAGGGGATGAAAGGAATGACCGAATTCGATATACATAACTTAGATAAACCTTTAATTTGTTTAAGGGTTTATCGCCACAGTCTCAAGGCTTGGATGTATGCATTTTAACAATACCGCATAAATGTTTGTATCAGTATAGCATGCATTTGTTACACAAAACATGACTTTGATTTAAACTGTGTTTTACTTCAATACCTTGTTGTTGTGTATTTTACATATGGTTTAGTTGATACATTTCAATTACCATACATAACATTTTGGTTACATATTACATGATCTACATTGAGCATAAACATTTGACATCGATATACACATTTGTGGTTTACATTGGACATAGACATTTTGATATGGTTTACACAATAACACTTGACAATTGGTTTGTACATGAACAAGTTACATTGGTGGTTGTTTGAGTAAGTGATTTGAGTAACGAGGTGTGTGTAATATGATACAAACATGGTGGATATGCCGCTGGTACTTCCTATATATAAATGTTTGTATAATATTACATAGCGCAACGTTATTTAAACCATTTCAGTTTGATACATATAACATTTTATACACATAACATACTTTTCACAAGACACTGTTTTACAAAATAGTTTATTTTATACAATTCATTTTACAGGGTTATTCATTTAACCTTACATTTAATTATACATATCAACTGATCTTATCGTTTTTCGAATGATTTATAAGACAAAGCAAATAACAAGGTTCATGACTAAACATTTTCTCAAATACAAGTCATGAATCCTATTTTTCACAAACCTATGTATCTCACAGGCATTTTTATGCTGACGTACCTATTTTCACATGTGTTTTCAGGAGCTTTTCCGTAGGATGTTGATCTTGATACTAGGGCGGACCTGTGCCTTAGAGACTAAAAACGAAGATAGACTTGTTTAATTATGTTATAAACTCTTTTATTTACTGTTCAAGACAAGGCAACATCCTTGTTTAATAAATAAAATACAACTTTGTATGCCATGGTTATGAAACAATTTATTCTGTTACGACACGCCCCGATGTTTCCGCCGTGATTTGTTGTTTTTACGCGGTCGGGGTGTGACATAAGGGTTCAATGGATTTGTCTGAAAGCGAAACCGTCACAGCTGTCTTCACAAGTTTCCTCTAAAACTAAATTTCGGGATGAAATTTCCTAAAGTAGGGGAGACTGTGACACCTGTGTCACTTCAACCATCAAACAAATTCCAAACCAATGAAATATTGTATTTCATACTTGGGATTTGTAAAAATATGTGTATCGTTTTCACATATCGACTCTTGTTCGATTTCAAGCTTTAAATCGCTTTCTGGAAGGTTATACGCGCACCGATGCGTAAATATAACAAGTTTAATGCAACAAACACTCCAGAATAGTGACATAGGCTTAACATACCTTAAATAACCTTTACATAACTTAGAAATAAGTTTTGAAGGCTTTGGTATGGCAAAATCAAGTCTATTCGCTTACAGGGACTAAAGTTGACAAACTGCGAAAGTATGCCAATTTGAACTGTAACAGACATTCTGTAACATGACCATAAGTTAAACATACCATAAATATCCTTTACATAGCTTAGAAATAGGCTTTGAGGGGTTCGGTGTGCTAAAATAAACTTTTGGGTCATTCAGGGACTAAAAGCATCAAAAAGTGCATAAGTTTGCACTTTCGCGCATAACTTACGTTCTGAATACATCCGGACATCCAAAAATTTATGTAAGCATTATAATATTATGCTTTAGTGTTTGACTTGACAAAAATCCATTCGTCGCTTAATTTGGATCGTTTTTGCGTCCGATACGACTCCCGTCGTAATTAACCGAACAACGCAACCGTACGGCCAAACGAACCGACATCCGAGATATTTTTGAGCACATTTTAAGTTCCCTATACTTTAACATCATTGTGGAGCTTGAAATTGGGTTTGAAGGGTGTTAGAAGTACCAAAACCCGACGATACGCGCACAGGGGCCTGTTCTGCCATTTTTGAAAGTTTCAGACCTGCAAGGTCCTTACGGACCTCAACATTCTTAGTGTTGAGGTCCGTAAGCATGGGTCAGATGTAGAAAATCGTTTTGCCTGCTGATTAACAGCCTTTAAACACTCCAAAGGCCAATGCCACGTGTTAATCACTGATGGTGGGGGCAAATGACACACCACAACATTTCAACAAGTGTACGGGTGAGATTCGATCACGTTATTCGATAAACGATCCTAACAGTTGTCCATTTACTATAAATACCCAACCCATCTCAACCCCAAAACCCACAAATCTGATCAAAAAGACTCTAAGTTGAAGCCATTGCTTCATACCTGGGTTATTTGATCAAGATTAGCTTTCGGGGACCCTTTGTAAGTGTTCTTTCGTTCTTTTCATTCGTTTTAGCGTTAAAGTCAAACTTTGTTTGACTTTCTGCCTTGACCAGTTTATGGTCAATGCGAAGTTCGTTTGAACTTCATAACGTGAGCGTAATCACGATGGTTATAGTCCCTAGTGACTATACCTACTGATTACCACGTTATCTAGGCTCAGTGACGAGTCGTAGTTTCGGCCAAAATGCGCATTCTTGCGTATTTTGTAACCAAAACTACTCATAGGTATCAAAACCGTTTGTTTTGATACCAAACCTGTTTTCTAAACTTAGTTAAGCATGTTTTAACATGCTTGGCTCGTCACTTTTAGTTTAGTGCTTATATAGGGTCGTAAGGTAAGCGGTCTAAACAATCGCTTATACTTTTGAACCCGACCCGTTTGGTCGATCATTAGGATCCAACCAAACACATTAGGTGACCATAGTATATAGGGAATAACCTTCCGAGGTTATACCTTATGGTCATTTCGTTTAAGTAGTTGTATGATAGGTAGTAAATATGCCTTAGGTAAAGTACCAAAATGCCCTTTTTACGCCAAAATTCATTTTAAGCATATGTAACATAACTTTTGGTATCTAAACTGATTTGGTAACAATATTAGACATGTTAAGGCATATTTTACTTATCATAGGACTAGTTAGGCATTCCGAACGTGTTTTACGCGAACGACGCGTTAAAGTAGCATAAGCTACCTAAACGGGTCGTAATGGGTCGTAAGCACTTAGGTTAGGTTTCATTGAAGTATGTAGGCTTTGTTAAACCATACTACATGAGTTCCCATACTCATTTGGTTTACGAGCCCTCATTCTATCCGATCCTCCGATTTAGGTCCGGTACATTAACATAGTTACCTATAATAGGTGCCGTTTGATATTCGTGATCTTCTAGCTTTGCTTGGTGGATATCTAAAGTCTATTGAGCAATCTCAAGTGAGTACATAGACCCCTCTTTTACTGTTTTCCAAACATTTTGGGGTGGAACACATGTGCCTACTTGTTACTTTCGTGCTTTCCATGTTTTCACATCATATACCTGCTATGTTCATTAGTACATTTATAGTACATGATTTCATTACATTTTATGCTATGTATGCCCATTGTGTGCGTACTTAGTACATTGCCTTACATTACATGCTATGTATGCCCATTGTGTGCGTACTTAGTACATTGTTTTACATTACATTTTATGCTATGTATGCCCATTGTGTGCGTACTTAGTACATTGTTATACATTACACTTTATGCTATGTATGTACTTTGTTGCATACTTAGTACATTTGTTATTCATCACATGCTTACATTTTGGATACACATTACATGATTTACATTAGACATGAACATTTTACTTTGGTAGTTTGGTTTGAGTAAGTGATTAAGTAACGTGGCGTGTGTAATATGATACAAGCATGGTGGATACGCCGCTGGTACTTCCTATATATAAGTGTTTGTATGGTATTACATATCGTAGCGTTATTTGAATCATTTCAATTTGAGACATATAACATTTTATACAAATAACATATTTTTCACAAGACATTGTTTTACAAACAACTTATCTTATACAAACTCATTTTTACATGGTTATTCATTTAACCATACATTATTCTCTTATTTATACATATCATCTGAACTTATTGATTTTCAAACGATTTACAAAACAAATCAATTTACAAGGTTCATGACTAAACTTTATTAAACATTTTCTTAAACTTACAAGTCATGAATCCTATTTTCACAAAACCTATGTATCTCACATGCATTTTTATGCTGACGTACCTATTTTCACATGTGTTTTCAGGAGTTGATGCATAGGACTTATCGAGACATACTTAGGCGGACCTGTGCCTTAGTGACTTAAAAACGAGACAAGAACTAGTTAATTTTTGTTATGTACTCTTTATTTGTTTTTTAAAGACGATGTAACTCTCTTATTTGATTAATAAAACGAAACTTTAATTTCCATGGTTGTGAAACAATTAATTCTGTTACAACACTCCCCGACGTTTTCGCCACGTTTCGTTGTCTCACGTGGTCGGGGTGTGACATCGGTGACCACCCGATCAGTGTTAAAATCCTAAAAATAGTTTGTTATGGTTAGAATAATAATTTTAATCATGTCCGTGAGGAAAAATAAATTAAAACGCTAAGAAACTCTATTTTTCAAGTTTGAGCGCGTACCGCGTGATACTGCGCAAATTAAATAAAATACTGTCAACGCAGCCAGACAAGGCAACTGGTAATTATTTAAGTAATAATTTTGAGTGATTATTTTTATAGAATGATAAAAATAATTTGAAACGCACTAAAACGGGATTAAAACGCTAGATAAAATACCCGGTATTCAGTAAAATACATGTTTTATTCATTAAATCTACATATGTATGTATATATATATATAAGATTATATGTGTGTATAAGAGAGAGAGGAAGAGTTGGCGGCCCAAGGTGGTGCCACCCCTCTTTGGTAATGTAAAAATGTGCCAAGTGTTGTATGTGTCATAAGATTAATCATCACCATTCTTTAAACACTCCATCATCATCATCATTCCTTTATCAAAAAGAAGCTCACTCTCTCTCTATAAAAATCTCGGCCGAACACCCCTTAGAACACCCACATTTTCATTTTCAAACTTAATCTTGAAGATTCATATCCCTTTCATGGTGATTTCAAGCTAAAATGGGTGTTTAGAAGTGATTTCAAGGCATTTCAAACAACAATGAAGACCCACATCACCAATCTTTACTAAAAATCATTCAAGAACTTGAAGGTATAAATTTATTTTAAAAACTTTGTTTTGATTCTTGATGATCTTAAATAATGATGGAAGTTTCTCTTGTTCTTGAGTTTAATCACAAACTTGAAACATAAAACAAATGAGTTTTATTTTGAATGAAATAAAATGGATGTGTATATATATATGTATGTATGTATGGCCGTGAGTATGTGTGTATGTGTAGGTGTTTGTGTTTTTGATTTTTGTTGAAAGATTCTTGAGTTACATGATTACTTGAAAAGTAGGATTGCATGTAAGAATCAATGTGTTTCATATTGGAATGTTCTAAAGGTGATTTAAGATTTGAAAGTGACATAATGAAAAGTGAATTTTTGGAGGTTTATGTGTGTGTATGTAGGCATGCATGTAAAAGTTTGTCATATGTTCTTAAATATGAAGGATATTAGCATTTATGTATGAATGATTGGATGATCATGATGATATGTGTGTTGTGTTTTGTAAGAACATAATATTAATGTGTTCTTGAGTACGATTAGATCATAAATGATGTTGATGATGTTGTATGAGTGCATTAGATGCACATATGTGAACATGCATGATAATATGAAAGCATGAAATGATCATTTGAGCATGATTTGATAAAAATCAATTTTAATCAGATTATAAACCCTAAAATAAAGTTATTTTGAAGTGTTTAATGATATATATAACTTTGTCATAATGTTTGCTAGCTTTGCATGTTGTACTTGGCGCATTAAAAGTTGTAAAATACGTGAAATCGCATGATTTATGTGACTTACACAAAAACTGCACTAATCGGATTATAACCACTATTTTAATCAGTAAATAAAATGTATTGTGTTAAAATATCAAGTCGTTTCAAGTTGGGATGATTATGGTAACGTTTAACGCAAAACTATGCGTTAAAACGGCCAAAAAGCGGCTCTTCGGGTATTTTTGTAAAACTGATTTAAATCAGTAAATAAACTGATGTTTTTAGCTTAAAAACAAGTATTTTAACTAATTTTGAGTTTACTTGGTGTTTGGTTGGTCATACGTGACTTCCGACGCCCAAAAACGTTACCGAATCACTAAAATACGCATTTTTCGATGAACACTAGTATGGGTAAATTTTGAGTGAACCTTATGTGATAAAATGTGTTAAGTGATTTAAACATGTAAATGTGATAATATTTTAAGTATTAATTTGATAGTGGGAAATTTAGACTATGCATGTATGTATGTACATTTTGTGCGGTAGAAACGGTAAATTTGCGTTAAATGTGTAACTCGTTTGTCGAGCATGAAATTTGATACATATATGATACTTTATGTATATTTGCTTTAAAAATGACAAAATAGATAAGTTAGCAATATTTCGCGTGTTTCGGTGTTAAATTATGTGAACATTTATGTATATATATTACGACGCGCAAATCATAGATATATTTCGTATAAACGGGAGAGTTAACAGATTTACACAATAATGGTCACCAATAAAATCGTTCAAGTCTCAAAAATCATAAAAATGTATATATATATATATATGTATATGGACTCATATATATATTAACATGCCAACATAATAAAAAATGATAACTTTTCGAGAAAATCTCAAAGTTATGTGATAACTCTAAGAAACGGAGAAACTTAAGATTTTTGTGTTATGTATATTGATTTAGAATCGTTCCTATATTAGGACGTGTAGAAAATCAATCTCTGGGATTGCGATATTAAAATACGCACCCAAAGGTGAGTGTCACTAAACCCCTTTTTTTACTGTTTTGTATATATTTTGGGGGTAGAACACGTCGTTAAAAGGGTTTAATAATGTTTTAGAAATAAAACATACCTTTTAATATAAAATATATATTTTCGCTGAAAATATATGAAATTTGATAAGTTATACGTTTCGAAGTAAAACGTTTTTGATGAATAAATATTGTATGTACGGTATTTCTTAAGTGAAACAAGACCGTACAGTTGGGGACGAATTCTTGACTTGGTCTCATATGATGGAGAGTAAGGAGAATTCGTACAACGTTGTGTATTAAATTGTCATATTAGTAGGATATATATATTGTACGTGAGACAGACATCATATTGTTCTCAAAGAGAGAACCATGCGCCCATGGTGTCGTTTAATCAGTTAAGTATTGCACGCGATGAATTGTTGGTAGATTTATCGGGTTGACAACCCCGTCGTGACCGGTCGCCCTGTGTCAAGTCAAACGACGAATTAATATTATGTTTATTGTCTAGCTTTGATTATCCCTGCATGGTTAATATATAGTTCGTATCGTCTAGCTAACATACGAGTCTGGAAATTGACGCAATAATTTAATATACAAAACTTGGGAAATATACATATTACAGTTGTCGGATTGATGAACCGGCGGAAGGCCCATGGATTTTTATTAAGGAAGTAAAACGGACTCTCAAAATTATATGGATGTTTTCAAATAAACACCTAATCAGAAAGTTTTCCTTGGATTAAAATTGGTTGTAAATGAATACGTGAACTCACCTTCCTTTGTGTTGACACTTGATTTTAACGTGTTCTACAGGTACTTGAGTTCGGCTTCGGGAAATCATGGCGTATCTTGTGTTTGATGATGCATGTTGTGTAATTTGAAAATGTTGGACAACTTTTAAACTTTCTGGGACGTTTTGTAATAAGATCTGTGAGGATCAAAGACATCTTAACTATGTAGTTGTGTCGTGTCTTAAAACGTAATGTTTAATAACTTATGTTTAAAATATACCAATATGTCCAACAATAAAATGCATCGCTCGACAATATATAAATGGGCACCAACTTCCGTCACCACTACGTTTAATATTCCGCTGCGACGTTTTTGGGGTGTGACAGAAGTTGGTATCAGAGCCATTGGTTGTTAGCGAACTAGATGTTTTCGGAGGAAAACACTAGACTTCAACCGGAGAATTTTGAAATATAAGTCCAAAATTCTCGAAGCCAAGAATTTTAAATAAACATAGAAAAATTGTATCATGTATGAAAACCCATATGTGTTTATGTGCATACGTGATTTACTATTTATTTTGGGCCTTATGTGTTACTATTCATGTTGATCACACACTTACTTGTACGGTTACATATGTGTCACAGATGTCGCACGAGGTCATCGAGATCAACGACTCAAGTAGCGAGCCAGATTTCGAGACTTCACCCAGATCCATTTTACCAGAGACACCGATCACGATTCCACAGATGGTTGGTATGGCTGAGTTTGCTTCGTCATTCCGTGTCGACCCTGCTTTCGCTAGCCAGGTAGACCCCCGATATGCTTTCACAAGCAACGGGTGGATTAATTGTGACACTCTAGGTTTTTCCGAGCAGACACCTTGTAATTACTTTGTGCGTATATATACGTTATTAAATGAAAGATGTGAATTATCCCGTTGTGCTATGTGATTTTAGTATATGTATGTTATGTATAAAATATGTATGCGTGTATAAATGTGAACCGAGACACAAGGATCCGACTCGAGACCGCTTGGCCTCGAGTGAACAGTTGGGCCGCACCCCCTTTAGTCCACCCGAAAGCCCATTAGGGTGCACTAACTTGGAATGAGTATAAAGCCTCATTAACCCCCATTGCACCAAACTTTCTCCCACACTCACCCACACTCTCCTACATTCCTTCAATCACTAAAACCCTAAAAGCTCCACCAACACCCTCCTCTTTTCTTCTCGGAATCACCATCGGCTAAGGAAGGGCTCTCGGACCTCGGTGAATCCCTACACACCTCCACACTTTGGAACCGGTTAGTGTTTCAATGTATGCTAAGGAAATTATGTGTGCTTAATGATTAAGATGCATGATTAGTTTAGAGGTCTTGTTGTATGAATTCTTGTATGATTAGTGACTTGGTAATATGATGAATAATGTGTGTGAGCTATGGTATGATAATGTCTTGTTAAGGTGTTTTTGTAGGGAAAATGATTAGGCTATCCGATTCACGTTAGATGTTTTGTTAGATAATTTTGTTAATCCAATTTATGTTATCCGATTTATGTGGTATGATCTTGTTATCCGATTTATGCTAGATGTTTTGGGACAAATGTGTGTTCAATAAGATGATGCAAGATTTACTTAATCTTTATATTTCATGCTTGAGTGATCTCATGAAGAACCTTGTGAATATGTGCCAAATATGATATGAACATATGATGAACAATGTTGATTGTGAGATGAACATTTGAATATGGTGTGTTTGATCCGTTTGGATTGGGGCATAGACAAGAAAACATGTTTATTGGGGGTAGTACACAATTTGCATGAAATCTCAATTCCATTGGATAGTACATCGGGCAGGTTCTAGAAGGTCTGGTTCATCAGGTGTGCGAGTCGAGACCTCCTGTCTCGACTCGAGACTACGCGATTGCGACTCGAAACCAAACCGTGACGACTCGAGACTACGTGATTGCGACTCGAAACCAAACCGTGACAACTCGAGAATAGCCTGGTTGTGACTCGAAACCAACCATAACAACCCGAGACCATATACACCACTCGAGACCAGCCATTCACAATTCAAAATCCCTTGGTTGCGACTCGAGACCGTATGTTCTCGAGTCCAAAACCGCATGGTCACGACTGGGCATGACTACCTTAGTTATTGGGCCTTAGTGTATTCTGTTTGGGCTTCTGTTTAACTGGACTATGTGACAAATATGTTTGGGGCTTGTGTCTATGCAAATATGCCATGTGCTGATTTACTGTTAATCATATGTTGTGCATTCAATGTGATAGCTAGGTGTAGATATACGTGATTACTTATGTCCGAACTTGACCTATACTGGTAACCATTTAGGACGTGGTGACCAGCATACTTAACCAAGTAAACTAACCTGCCGAGCAACCCAAGGTGAGTTCACAACTAATAAAGCATGCGTTCCCGGTGGTTGGGAAACGGACATTTAAACAACGCTATCCCCTTGTAAGGGATACAAACCTACTTATCTCCCCTTAAATGGGACTCTTAGTTAATTACTGTTTATACTGGATGCAACAAGCAACACTAAACAAAACTCTATCGCTCAAGTCCTCACTTCTTAATACCGATTAGTCGCCGGGGTCAGGCGAACGGGTTATTAGTTGATAGCGCTATTTAGGTCTCACCAACCTCACACCGTGCCCGCGTATGGGATCGGGCGTGAACTAATGTACTCTGGCAACCGTCAATGATGATAGAACATTGACAAACGGGGCACTCTACGGAAACGTACGGATGAATAGTATTCGGTATTGTAAAAACAGTTTAGTCGCTTACTTATGGGGTAGCTCCCCATCGCATGTATAAACGGATTAATTAACTGGTGAAACAAGTTTTTGGTAATTAAAACTGGACAACTCGTGGACTCGCCAACATTTTTGTTGATACCCTACTGCATGCTTTGCAGGTACCCAGTGACTCAGGAGCTTGCAGCTTGGGAATGTGTAGTGGTCGTCTAACCCACGTGTTGGGTTCTAAAAATCTTGAACTATGAACTTTGTTTTGAAACTGTTTGGTTTATGCTTCCGCTGTTTGTTTAAACTGTTAATCAAACTTAACTTTTAGAACTTTAAAATATGGTGCTTACTAACTATTGTCGTTGGTGAATGCCTTTACTATTGATCGATGCTCAGTATAATTGGTGGCTGGATCCTGGTCAGTCACGCCTCCAAGCGGTAGTACTCCGCATGTGGATTTTGGGGGTGTGACATATTGGTATCAGAGCCATTGGTTTATAGTGAACTTGGTTTTGAAAAGAAGAGTCTTTTTGAGAAAAACCAGACTATAACCCGTGACTCGTGACGACACTACACTCCAAGGGCAAGGCTCAGCATATCAGACCTCATAGCTCGGACTTGTGCTTACATGCTTATTTGTCTTATGTTGATTGCTCTATTATACATACTAGTGTGCCTGATTAGATAGATACGCATTCCTCTTCTATCTCATTCTCGCTACATTACGACATCACACTCATATTGTGTTTTCTGGTTATGAAGACAATGAGTGGACGCGGAAGAGGAAGCGTTAACATGACTCAGGCTCAATTCGCTAACTTGCTCAACACGGTGGCTGCAGCTTTCGCAGCTCACCCTGGAGGTAAACTCGTTACTTTAGGATGTTTAGATCCTACCCCCACATCGTCTTTTCGCCTCTAAACCTATTCGCTTCGCTTCTCACAACAGGTCAGCCTGCGCCTGCGCAGCCACGTGTTTGTACTTTCAAAACCTTCATGGATGGCAAGCCTCTCCCTTTCAACGGCACTGAGGGTGCCATAGGCCTTCTGCACTGGATTGAAAAGGCCGAAGCTGTCTTTGCTGTCTGTGAGTGTCCCCCTGCTAATTGGGTAAAGTTCGCGACTGGTACGCTTGAAGGAAACGCGCTTTCGTGGTGGAAGGCACAGATTCAGATGCTTGGTCTAGAAACTGCTAATGCAACTGCATGGGAAGATTTCAAAAACATGATCAAAGAGGAATACTGTCACAGGGATGACATCCATAAACTCGAGAACGAGTACTATGCGCTCAAGATGGTTGGGTCAGAGATTGAGACCTACACCAAGCAGTCCAACGACTATGCTGCACTTTGCCCAAACATGTCCCGACCTATGTATCGAAGGATCGAATTGTACATCAAAGGCTTAGTCCTGGAAATTCGAAGCCATGTGACCTCAGCCAACCTCAATACCATACAGCCCATGGTTCGTCTTGCTCACAAACTCACCAATCAGGCTGTGGAGGAGGGCAAGCTGCCCAAGAGGATCGGTGCTACTACTGGAACTTCTAGCGATAACAAACGAAAGTGGGATGGGAGTCAGGGAAAGGATGCCAACCCCACTCAGGCCCCAGTTCAACAAAGGAAGACTGAAAACAACAAAGGCCCTCAGCAACAGGGTGGCTATCGGGGAAACCACCCCAAGTGTAACAAATGTGACCGACACCACAGTGGGCCATGTGGCAAGAGTCAGTGTCAGCGATGCAACAAGATGGGGCATGAAGCCAGAGACTGCAGGAGCCCACTTCCAGCTAGACAGAATCAACAGCAACCACAACAGCAACAAGGAAACAACCGTGGATGCTTCAAGTGTGGAGCAACGGGGCACATGCGAAAGGATTGCCCTGAACTGAATCAAAACAACAACAATCAGGGTGCTGGGAACAATAACAACAATGCTGGGAATGGTGCAAGAGGAAGGGCCTTTGTGATTGGAGCTGGAGAAGCAAGGAATGACCCCAACGTTGTAGCGGGTAAGTTCCTCCTTAATGATCGTTATGTTTCCATGCTATTTGATTCCGGAGCAGATGCTAGTTATGTATCCCTACGTATTAGTAAGAAACTTAAGCTCACTCTTACGCCGCTAAGCTCTAAGCACACCGTTGAAATAGCTAATGGTAGAAACCTCGAGGCCTCACACGTAATTCGTAACTGCAAATTAGGGTTGTCTGGTCAGACCTTCTGTATCGATCTCTTCCCCATCATTCTTGGAAGCTTCGATGTCATCATTGGTATGGATTGGTTATCCAAACATCGAGCTGAAATCCTCTGCCAAGAGAAAGCTATACGTATTCCTCGTCCCCCTGGCAAACCTCTTATAGTTCAAGGCGACAAGAGCGGAGAAGTCACAGGCATCATTTCATTCTTAAAGGCCCAGAAGTGCCTACGAAAGGGGCACACCGCTATCTTAGCACTCGTTGCCGACACACAGAAAAAGGAAAACAGGATTGAAGATTTTCCAGTTGTACGCGACTATCCTGAGGTATTCCCGGAGGAACTGCCTGGACTCCCTCCTCACCGTCAGGTCGAATTTCAAATCGAACTAGCTCCCGGAGCAGCACCTATAGCTCGTGCACCTTATCGACTAGCCCCTGCGGAACTCAAGGAACTCTCTACTCAACTACAAGAGCTCTTGGACAAAGGTTTTATCCGTCCTAGCTCATCACCCTGGGGAGCCCCAGTGCTCTTCGTCAAAAAGAAAGATGGCACATTCCGAATGTGCATTGATTATCGCGAACTGAACAAGGTTACCATCAAGAATCGTTATCCACTTCCCCGCATCGACGACCTGTTCGACCAGCTGCAAGGGTCGAGCTATTATTCCAAGATCGATCTGCGATCGGGTTATCACCAGCTGAGAGTCCAAGATGAGGACATCTCTAAGACTGCTTTCAGAACCCGCTATGGTCACTACGAATTCCTTGTTATGCCTTTCAGAATGACCAACGCCCCTGTGATCTTCATGGATCTCATGAACCGAGTATGCAGACCCTACCTCGACAAGTTCGTAATTGTGTTTATCGACGACATCTTAATCTACTCGAAGAGCCAAGAGGAGCATGAACAACACCTGCGTCTCATTCTCGAACTCCTTCGCAATGAGCAACTGTACGCCAAATTCTCGAAATGTGATTTCTGGCTTAGAGAAGTCCATTTCCTTGGGCACATCGTCAATCAGGAAGGGATTCATGTTGACCCCGCTAAGATTGAGTCCATTAAGAATTGGCCTGTACCTAAGACTCCGACCGAAGTTCGCCAATTCTTGGGATTGGCAGGATACTATCGAAGATTTATCAAGGGATTCTCTAAGATCGCTCAACCACTTACGACCCTCACTCAGAAGGGTGTTGCTTACAAATGGAGCGATGCTCAGGAATCTGCCTTCCAGGAACTAAAGAAAAATCTTTGTAGTGCTCCTATTCTTTCCTTACCTGAAGGTACCGACGACTTTGTTGTTTACTGCGATGCTTCTATTCAAGGGCTTGGTTGCGTGTTGATGCAACGCGAGAAGGTTATTGCTTACGCTTCACGACAACTCAAGATCCACGAACAGAACTACACGACGCATGACTTAGAATTTGGAGCTGTGGTCTTCGCGCTCAAGCTTTGGAGACACTACTTGTACGGCACCGAGTGCACGATTTACACTGATCACAAGAGTCTCCAGCACATAATGGAACAAAAGGAGTTGAATATGCGGCAACGCCGATGGGTCGAACTCCTAAATGACTACGAGTGTGCAATTAAATATCACCCAGGCAAGGCTAATGTGGTAGCCGATGCCCTCAGCAGAAAGGAGACCAAACCCAAGCGTGTTCGTGCCTTACAGCTCACCATCCACTCGAACCTCCCTAATCAGATTCGAAATGCTCAGGGTGAAGCACTGAAAGTCGAAAACATCAGGGCTGAGTCCCTACGAGGCTCGAGACAACGATTGGAACAAAAAGAAGACGGTGCTTACTACGTAGCCGGGCGCATATGGGTTCCGCTTTATGGAAATTTACGTGACCTTGTGATGGATGAAGCCCATAAGTCCCGTTACTCAGTACATCCGGGTTCAGACAAGATGTACCACGACTTGAAGACTACCTACTGGTGGCCTGGCATGAAGGCCCACATAGCAACCTATGTCAGGAAGTGTTTGACTTGTGCAAGGGTCAAGGCTGAGTATCAGAAACCATCAGGCCTACTCCAACAGCCAGAGATCCCGCAATGGAAATGGGAGCAGATTTCCATGGATTTTGTTACTGGCCTGCCTAGGTCTCAGCGCGGAAATGACACCATTTGGGTGATAGTGGATCGCTTAACTAAGTCTGCACACTTTTTGGCTATCAAAGAAACAGACAAGTTCTCTACCTTAGCAGAGATATACTTAAAAGAAGTGGTTTCGAAACACGGAGTGCCAACCTCTATTATTTCCGATCGAGACGCACGTTTTACTTCTGAATTGTGGCAAGCTATGCACAAATCTTTTGGCTCGCGTTTAGACATGAGCACCGCTTATCATCCGCAAACGGATGGGCAATCGGAACGCACCATCTAAACCCTCGAAGACATGCTTAGGGCATGTGTGATCGATTTTGGCAAGAATTGGGAGAAGCACCTACCGTTAGTGGAATTCTCCTACAACAACAGCTACCACACCAGCATTCAGGCGGCACCCTTTGAGGCATTGTACGGTCGTAAATGCCGATCGCCCCCCTGCTGGGCGGAGGTTGGTGACAGCCAGATCACAGGCCCGGAACATGTAGTTGACACCACAGAAAAGATTGCCCAGATTAGGCAACGCATGGCGGCAGCTCGTGACCGTCAGAAGAGATACGCGGATAAGGATAGGAAACCACTAGAGTTCCAGGTTGGTGAACGGGCTCTACTCAAAGTCTCACCCCGGAAGGGTGTGGTTCGTTTTGGAAAACGGGGCAAGCTTAACCCGCGATATGTCGGACCCTTTGAAATTACCGAAAAGATCGGTAAGGCCGCTTACAGATTGAATCTGCCTGAAGAACTGAGTGCTGTGCACAACGTCTTCCATGTGTCTAATCTGAAGAAGTGTCTGTCAGATGAAACACTCATCATTCCTTTCAAGGAACTCACTATCGACGGACAGCTACACTTTACCGAGGAACCGATTGAGATCATGGATCGTGAGATCAAAACCCTCAAACGTAGCCAAATACCTCTCGTGCGAGTCCGTTGGAACTCGCGCCGTGGCCCAGAGTTTACCTGGGAGCGGGAAGACCAGATGAAGCGCAAGTATCCCCAGTTGTTCCCAAATGAAGCTCCCAGCACTGAAGCTACAACCGAATTTCAGGACGAAATTCCAAACTAACGGGGGGATGATGTGACACCCCGTTGAAACGTTCTCCTAGCTTGTCAGTGGCTGCCTTAACTTTCGGGACGAAAGTTCTTAAAACTTAGGGATAATGTGACACTCTAGGTTTTTCCGAGCAGACACCTTGTAATTACTTTGTGCGTATATATACGTTATTAAATGAAAGATGTGAATTATCCCGTTGTGCTATGTGATTTTAGTATATGTATGTTATGTATAAAATATGTATGCGTGTATAAATGTGAACCGAGACACAAGGATCCGACTCGAGACCGCTTGGCCTCGAGTGAACAGTTGGGCCGCACCCCCTTTAGTCCACCCGAAAGCCCATTAGGGTGCACTAACTTGGAATGAGTATAAAGCCTCATTAACCCCCATTGCACCAAACTTTCTCCCACACTCACCCACACTCTCCTACATTCCTTCAATCACTAAAACCCTAAAAGCTCCACCAACACCCTCCTCTTTTCTTCTCGGAATCACCATCGGCTAAGGAAGGGCTCTCGGACCTCGGTGAATCCCTACACACCTCCACACTTTGGAACCGGTTAGTGTTTCAATGTATGCTAAGGAAATTATGTGTGCTTAATGATTAAGATGCATGATTAGTTTAGAGGTCTTGTTGTATGAATTCTTGTATGATTAGTGACTTGGTAATATGATGAATAATGTGTGTGAGCTATGGTATGATAATGTCTTGTTAAGGTGTTTTTGTAGGGAAAATGATTAGGCTATCCGATTCACGTTAGATGTTTTGTTAGATAATTTTGTTAATCCGATTTATGTTATCCGATTTATGTGGTATGATCTTGTTATCCGATTTATGCTAGATGTTTTGGGACAAATGTGTGTTCAATAAGATGATGCAAGATTTACTTAATCTTTATATTTCATGCTTGAGTGATCTCATGAAGAACCTTGTGAATATGTGCCAAATATGATATGAACATATGATGAACAATGTTGATTGTGAGATGAACATTTGAATATGGTGTGTTTGATCCGTTTGGATTGGGGCATAGACAAGAAAACATGTTTATTGGGGGTAGTACACAATTTGCATGAAATCTCAATTCCATTGGATAGTACATCGGGCAGGTTCTAGAAGGTCTGGTTCATCAGGTGTGCGAGTCGAGACCTCCTGTCTCGACTCGAGACTACGCGATTGCGACTCGAAACCAAACCGTGACGACTCGAGACTACGTGATTGCGACTCGAAACCAAACCGTGACAACTCGAGAATAGCCTGGTTGCGACTCGAAACCAACCATAACAACCCGAGACCGTATACACCACTCGAGACCAGCCATTCACAATTCAAAATCCCTTGGTTGCGACTCGAGACCGTATGTTCTCGAGTCCAAAACCGCATGGTCACGACTGGGCATGACTACCTTAGTTATTGGGCCTTAGTGTATTCTGTTTGGGCTTCTGTTTAACTGGACTATGTGACAAATATGTTTGGGGCTTGTGTCTATGCAAATATGCCATGTGCTGATTTACTGTTAATCATATGTTGTGCATTCAATGTGATAGCTAGGTGTAGATATACGTGATTACTTATGTCCGAACCTGACCTATACTGGTAACCATTTAGGACGTGGTGACCAGCATACTTAACCAAGTAAACTAACCTGCCGAGCAACCCAAGGTGAGTTCACAACTAATAAAGCATGCGTTCCCGGTGGTTGGGAAACGGACATTTAAACAACGCTATCCCCTTGTAAGGGATACAAACCTACTTCTCTCCCCTTAAATGGGACTCTTAGTTAATTACTATTTATACTGGATGCAACAAGCAACACTAAACAAAACTCTATCGCTCAAGTCCTCACTTCTTAATACCGATTAGTCGCCGGGGTCAGGCGAACGGGTTATTAGTTGATAGCGCTATTTAGGTCTCACCAACCTCACACCGTGCCCGCGTATGGGATCGGGCGTGAACTAATGTACTCTGGCAACCGTCAATGATGATAGAACATTGACAAACGGGGCACTCTACGGAAACGTACGGATGAATAGTATTCGGTATTGTAAAAACAGTTTAGTCGCTTACTTATGGGGTAGCTCCCCATCGCATGTATAAACGGATTAATTAACTGGTGAAACAAGTTTTTGGTAATTAAAACTGGACAACTCGTGGACTCGCCAACATTTTTGTTGATACCCTACTGCATGCTTTGCAGGTACCCAGTGACTCAGGAGCTTGCAGCTTGGGAATGTGTAGTGGTCGTCTAACCCACGTGTTGGGTTCTAAAAATCTTGAACTATGAACTTTGTTTTGAAACTGTTTGGTTTATGCTTCCGCTGTTTGTTTAAATTGTTAATCAAACTTAACTTTTAGAACTTTAAAATATGGTGCTTACTAACTATTGTGGTTGGTGAATGCCTTTACTATTGATCGATGCTCAGTATAATTGGTGGCTGGATCCTGGTCAGTCACGCCTCCAAGCGGTAGTACTCCGCATGTGGATTTTGGGGGTGTGACATTAATGACAACGATGACGCTCCTCTCTCGATTCATGAGACGGGACAATCATCTGGCACAGTACCAGTCATCAATGACGTGATCAGAGATATCCCTGTATTTGGAGGACCTTTTAGTATTGCACCAGCAGTGGATGCCACCATTGTCACAGCTCGACCATTAGAGCCGTCTGTCGCTCCATCTGCTACTGTGATCGAGCCTGTTGCTGAGGTCCCTCCACCTGTTTTGTCAGAGTCACCTTTACCTATCATTGAGTCACGCGCATCTACTATGCCTCTATTAGTGTATTATCGCCGTGGAAAGAGAGTTAGGCCTACTGGAGAGGTTGCTTCTACGTCACAAGTTGAGACTGCATCTGCTTCTAAGAAGCAGAAAGGAGTTTGGATGGATCGATGTTGCCATTGTGACCGACAGTTTGCTGCCATGCGCGAAGAACTGGAAACGACTAAGGGTAAACTGAAGGACCTCGAGGGGCAAATGGATTGGTACGATGAGTTGAAGGAGTTAGATGACAGCGCGATGGATCAGATGCATTGGAGGATAGTGGATCTGGAGGAGTTGGTTAGGAAGATGCTAGATTTCATAGGAATGAAGCATTAGATGTTGTTTTTGCTTGTTTGAGGTTGTTTATTTTTGGTTGTTGTATCTGGATACTCTTTTGGTGTTTTTCTTTTGGGGGCCTGCGTGCCGATTATATTTTGTGATATTAGGTAGAAATTCTGTGAAAACTTGTTATGGGTGTTGATGTAGACATGCCAATGATAGATTTCTATGATAATATCAGATGATTAACTTTTGGTTTAAAAATTGTTCTCATTAATATGTGGATATTATACATGCGCAATGTTTGGTCCACTAATATTTAATGATTGAAATATTTTTATTTTGGTTATCGTCTCATGTGATTATTATTGTTGTAAATAATAGAAACGACGAAAATGCCGCCAAAAGCGAGACAGGTTACTGGACTACCTGCCACCCCAGAGGAGTTGGCACGACTCATAACCCAACACGTTAATACTGCCTTGGAACAGCGTGATGCTAACCAAAATGATGGCCAGAAACGTGAATGCGGTACTCCCGGGCAGGATCTTGGTGGGACACAGATTGGAAACCCTTCAGGTAAAATAATGATCGGAAAGTTTTGGTTGTTCATCTGTTATGATCTCATTGGAACGTGTTCCTGATTTCTATTAACTGTATGAACAGTGCACCGGAGCGTACACAAAACAATCCAGGGATGTAGCCCAAGATCATTTACTGGTGTCCTATGCAATGATGTGACCTCGATATATGTGATATCGGGCTGTCAGAATGAGTCGGTTATCCGAGTGTTTCAGCGATCTGAACCTGGAATTGGAAATTCGAAGAAGCGCAAACCCGAGAGCTCCAAGAAGACTCCCGAAGTCGAAAGTAGGAAGAAACGCAAATTGGAGAAAGCAAATGTAGCTAACCCTAACGAGTCAGGAAAGGGTAAGGACGGTGATGGACAAGAGAAGTGCGCCAGATGTAGCCGAACTGGACATGTGACTTCCCAGTGTTACGCTAAGAGTACATTGGATGGAGCTGTGCTTGAAGGATGCTTTGCATGTGGTGAACAGGGACACTACAAAAAGGGATGCCCGAAATCGGAAGGACAGGACGTTAAGAGTAATTCCGTTGGAGCAAGTGTCAGGAAGGCATGTGAGAGTCCTGCTACTGTTACCGGTATGTTTCGAATCAAAAGCCAATCTATGTTCATACTTATAATACTAAAGCTGACTTGAGTTTTGTTCGAAAAACTATGAACCATTATTGTGTTCACCTACAAGTAAGCTAAGTATAAAGTGTCCGATAGAACTAATAGTTGGTAAATTGATAGAAACTAGCGAGGTCGTTCATGGTTATAGTATTTAGTTAGGCGATTGTAGTTCTAGAGATTGGTTTATTATTAGTGGAGCTGAGAAGCTTTAACGAAGATGCAAGAATGAATTCACTTTCTGAGGATGAAGTGGGGACTATCGCTCGAAGCGGCTAGTTGGAATATCTCATCCTGATGACTGTAGGAAGGCAGAAGCTGTTCGCGGGAATCGATTGAGTCGAGTGTTGAGTGTTAATAGTCGAGAGTGGTCAGTGTTGTGAGGATGCTTGAGTTGTTACGAAAGGACTATCCTGCGTTTGCAGTGAATGTGATGGATGCGGAAACCGAATGTAGGAATGCCGGAGAGATTTCTATCAATCACAACTATCAGGAAGTCTTCCTAAAAAGACTTACCTGGATCTTCCCTGCGAGATGGATCGAATTTCGAATCGATCTGACTCACGGTGTTGCGCCCGATTGCACAATCTTCTTATAGATTAAGCACCGCCTGAAATGATAGAAATGACGAGAAAGTTTTAAGAGCTTTGGACAAGGGTTTCATTCGATTGAGCTTTTCGCCTTAGGATGCATCTGCTTTGAATGGAATAAAGAAGAATGGATTCTCCAGGATATGTGAGGACTTCAGAAAACTGAGCAAGTTGACTACCAAGAATCGGTACCTTATTACCGAGGATTTGACAATTTGTTCAATCAGGCTACTGGGACTCAGCCGCTATACGAGGAGTCGATCTACGACTAGGATATTATCAGTTGAAGGTAGCTACGAATAAATTTCGAGGACTGCTTTTCAATCGTAATATGGCCATTACGAGATATTAGTCATGCCCTTTGATTTAATTAATGTGCCATTTAAATTCATAAATCTCATGAATAGGGTATGGAAACCCTAATCAGGTAAGTTCGTGATAACAGTCATCGACGACATGTTTGTCTATACACGAACCAAAGAGAATTATAAGTAAGGTTTGAAGTTAACTATGGAATTGGAAAGGATGATGAAAGTATGCTTATAGATCAGTTTGAGATTGGGAAGCGTGTATCATGGACAATTGAAGATTTAGTTCTGTTAAAGGAGTTATATTGAGAGAGATGCTATAGGGTTTAGCAGAGGAAAGAAAAGCTGAGCCACATTGACTTGGTCCTTTCGAGAGCCCATCTTGAGTTGGATCAGTTGCATATGGGCTCAAGTTACCATCAGAAATGAGTGGTGTACATGCTGTACTATTCGGATGCATTTGAAGAGGTGTATAATGGGCGATACACTAATTTTGCGCTTTGTAAAATTATTTGGGAGATAAACGGAGGTTTATCTAAGCATCGAAGAAGTAGTGCGCATAGCCAGAAGAGTTATGTTACTAACCGGAAGGAGATTTTAGCATTCCAGTAGTATCTACGATCTATAGGTTGTGTAACCGGAGGATACCCGAAATGGTGGAACTTTGACTTGAATCTTCTTGATTTAGAGCTTGTGAATGTTGGACCCTGGAGAGGGTGGAGAGTGTTGAAAACGCGAGTTTTAGAATCGAGAACGTGTGTAATATAGATCTACAATGATTCTTCGTAAGAATCCAAGTTTCTCGTAGAAACTATAAGACTATATTCAATAGATTCGTTTTTGCTATTCTTATTTAGTGCTAAAACAAAACCTGTAGAGTAAAAATTTCGGGGACGAAATTTCCTAAACAGGGGGAGACTGTGACACCCGGCTTTTCAGGCCGTACCGTACAATTGTGATACGTGTTGTGAATAGGTAACAAGGCTATATTTTACTGGTTATGATGTTTATATGTGAAATTTAATATGTTGGTAAAATTAAACTTTGATAAAAATTATGTTGGCAACGATAAGATAAACGCTTATCGCGTAACGATTAAAATGCGAAACGAACATCGGTGACCACCCGATCAGTGTTAAAATCCTAAAAATAACCTGTTATGGTTAGAATAATAATTTTAATCATGTCCGTGAGGAAAAATAAATTAAAACGCTAAGAAACTCTATTTTTCGAGTCTGAGCGCGTACCGCGTGATACTGCGCGAATTAAATAAAATACTGTCAACGCAGCCAGACAAGGCAACTGGTAATTATTTCAGTAATAATTTTGAGTGATTATTTTTATAGAATGATAAAAATAATTTGAAACGCACTAAAACGGGATTAAAACGCTAGATAAAATACCCGGTATTCAGTAAAATACCTGTTTTATTCATTAAATCTACATATGTATATATATATATATAAGATTATGTGTGTGTATAAGAGAGAGAGGATGAGTTGGCGGCCCAAGGTGGTGCCACCCCTCTTTGGTAATGTAAAAATGTGCCAAGTGTTGTATGTGTTATAAGATTAATCATCACCATTCTTTAAACACTCCATCATCATCATTCCTTGATCAAAAAGAAGCTCACTCTCTCTCTCTAAAAATCTTGGCCGAACACCACTTAGAACACCCACATTTTCATTTTCAAACTTAATCTTGAAGATTCATATCCCTTTCACGGTGATTTCAAGCTAAAATGGGTGTTTAGAAGTGATTTCAAGGCATTTCAAACAACAATCAAGACCCACATCACCAATCTTTACTAAAAATCATTCAAGAACTTGAAGGTATAAATTTATTTTAAAAACTTTGTTTTGATTCTTGATGATCTTAAATAATGATGGAAGTTTCTCTTGTTCTTGAGTTTAATCACAAACTTGAAACATAAAACAAATGAGTTTTATTTTGAATGAAATAAAATGGATGTGTATATATATATGTATGTATGGCCATGAGTATGTGTGTATGTGTAGGTGTTTGTGTTTTTGATTTATGTTGAAAGATTCTTGAGTTACATGATTACTTGAAAAGTAGGATTGCATGTAAATATCAATGTGTGTCATATAAGAATGTTCTAAAGGTGATTTAAGATTTGAAAGTGACGTAATGAAAAGTGAATTTTTGGAGGTTTATGTGTGTATATATATATTTCGTATATATGTATGTATGTATGTAGGCATGCATGTAAAAGTTTGTCATATGTTCTTAAATATGAAGGATATTAGCATTTATGTATGAATGATTGGATGATCATAATGATATGTGTGTTGTGTTTTGTAAGAACATAATATTAATGTGTTCTTGAGTACGATTAGATCATAAATGATGTTGATGATGTTGTATGAGTCCATTAGATGCACATATGTGAACATGCATGATAATATGAAAGCATGAAATGATCATTTGAGCATGATTTGATAAAAATCAATTTTGATCAGATTATAAACCCTAAAATAAAGTTATTTTGAAGTGTTTAATGATATATAACTTTGTCATAATGTTTGCTAGCTTTGCATGTTGTACTTGGTGCATTAAAAGTTGTAAAATACGTGAAATCGCATGATTTATGTGACTTACACAAAAACTGCACTAATCTGATTATAACCACTATTTTAATCAGTAAATAACATGTATTGTGTTCAAATATCAAGTCGTTTCAAGTTGGGATGATTATGGTAACATTTAACGCAAAACTATGCGTTAAAACGGTCAAAAATTGACTCTTCGTGTGATTTTTAACTGATGTTTTTAGCTTAAAAACAAGTATTTTAACTAATTTTGAGTTTACTTGGTGTTTGGTTGGTCATACGTGACTTCCGACGCCCGAAAACGTTAACGAATCACTAAAATACGCATTTTTCGATGAACACTAGTATGGGTAAATTTTGAGTGAACCTTATGTGATAAAATGTGTTAAGTTATTTAAACATGTAAATGTGATAATATGTTAAGTATTAATTTGATAGTGGGAAATTTAGACTATGCATGTATGTATGTACATTTTGTGCGGTAGAAACGGTAAATTTGCGTTAAATGTGTAACTCGTTTGTCGAGCATGAAATTTGATACACATATGATATTTTATGTATATTTGCTTTAAAAATGACAAAATAGATAAGTTAGCAATATTTCACGTGTTTCGGTGTTAAATTATGTGAACATTTATGTATATATATTACGACACGCAAATCATAGATATATTTCGTATAAACGGGAGAGTTAACGGATTTACACAATAATGGTCACCAATAAAATCATTCAAGTCGCAAAAATCATAAAAATATATATATATATATATATATATATGTATATGGACTCATATATATATTAACATGCCAACATAATCAAAAATGACAACTTTTCGAGAAAATCTCAAAGTTATGTGATAATTCTAAGAAACGGAGAAACTTAAGATTTTTGTGTTATGTATATTGATTTAGAATCGTTCCTATATTAGGACGTGTAGAAAATCAATCTCTGGGATTTCGATATTAAAATACGCACCCAAAGGTGAGTGTCACTAAACCCCTCTTTTTACTGCTTTGTATATATTTTGGGGGTAGAACACGTCGTTAAAAGGGTTTAATAGTGTTTTCAAAATAAAACATACCTTTTAATATAAAATATATATTTTCGCTAAAAATATATGAAATTTGATAAGTTATACGTTTCGAAGTAAAACGTTTTTGATGAATAAATATTGTATGTACGGTATTTCTTAAGTGAAACAAGACCGTACAATTGGGGACGAATTCTTGACTGGGTCTCATATGATGGAGAGTAAGGGGAATTCGTACAACGTCGTGTATTAAAAAAATCATATTAGTAGGATATATATATTGTACGTGAGGCAGACATCATATTGTTCTCAAAGAGAGAACCTTGCGCCCATGATGTCGTTTAATCAGTTAAGTATTGCACGCGATGAATTGTTGGTAGATCTATCGGGTTGACAACCCCGTCGTGACCGGTCGCCCCGTGTCAAGTCAAATGACGAATTAATATTCTGTTTATTGTCTAGCTTTGATTATCCCTGCATGGTTAATATATAGTTCGTATCGTCTAACTAACATACGAGTCTGAAAATTGACGCAATAATTTAATATACAAAACTTGGGCAATATATATATTACAGTTGTCGGATTGATGAACCGGTGGAAGGCCCATGGATTTTTATTAAGGAAGTAAAACGGACTTTCAAAATTATATGAATGTTTTCAAATAAACACCTAATCAGAAAGTTTTCCTTGGATTAAAATTGGTTGTAAATGAATACGTGAACTCACCTTCCTTTGTGTTGACACTTGATTTTAACGTGTTCTACAGGTACTTGAGTTCGGCTTCGGGAAATCATGGCGTATCTTGTGTTTGATGATGCATGTTGTGTAATTTGAAAATGTTGGACAACTTTTAAACTTTCTGGGACGTTTTGTAATAAGATCCGTGAGGATCAAAGACATCTTAACTATGTAGTTGTGTTGTGTCTTAAAACGTAATGTTTAATAACTTATGTTTAAAATATACCAATATGTCCAACAATAAAATGCATCGCTCGACAATGTATAAATGGGCACCAACTTCCGTCACCACTACGTTTAACATTCCGCTGTGACGTTTTTGGGGTGTGACAAACAGGGTGGTAAGAATTATCAAAGAAGGAATTTTCAGAAATCAAAGTTTGCAAAGAAAACAACCTTTGTGAAAAGTTCGAGTTCGATGACCAAACAAGAATCTGAAATATTTTCAAATTCCAATGAAGAATTCTTCACAAAGAAAGTCTCACAACCACAAACTGAAGGTCAAAATCGGTTGTTGATACCCGAACGTGCTTTAAATGCAATCAGATTGGACACATTGCACGAAAGTGCACCAATCAACGACCTACATCTGTGATTGTTGAGAATCCCAAGAAGTGAACGATGCAAAAGGTAAGGCGCCTATGTTTGTTGAAAAGAAGATTCCAAAAACCGAAAATGTTAAAATCAATTCTAAAGAAGTTAAACAACCAGTCAAGAAAACTCGTGAATCTTCCAAACGTTTTTCCGCACAACAACAAACATGGATGCCAAAGTCTCAAGTCAAGGCATCAACTGAAACAAAACCAAAGGTTCCTGTTAGTTCTGCAAAACAAACTTCACCAACCAAATCGGTTGCGAAGTCCGTACCTTTGGATTTGTATCAAAAGTTGGAGAAACAAACTTCTTCGACCCCACCGGTCAAGAAGTATGTTCCCAAAAAGGTCCAACCATCTGGTCAACCAGAAAAAGATGACTTTTTCATGTACAAAAAGGTTGAGGTTGGAACTGAGAAGAACTTGGAAATGAATGACAAGAACTTCCCACCACTTTACACCATGAAAACTCACCTAAACATCAAGCTACCCGAGTCAAAAGAGGCTTGGGTTGCTTTATCTAACTAAATTGCATTTGAAATGTGCAGGAGCTCCCGAGATCGATTTCAAAGTGGATAATGGATAGCGGAGCATCCAAGGACATGACGGGGCAGAAAACCCTGTTATATGATGTTAAAGGTTTTAATGGTGGATATGTTGGTTTTGCTAGAAACCAAGGTGGAAGAATAATCAGGGAGGGCACTTTATCCAATGGTGTCGTATCTTTTGAAAGAATCTACTACATACCAGAACTGGAGAACAACTTACTGAGCATCTCTCAAATATGTGACAGAATGTACACAACTCACTTCACTGACAAAGAATGTCTGATTCTGAAGCCGGGGTTTGTTGTCACCGAAGAATGGATCATCATGCGAGCACCGAGGGAGAATGATCTGTACGTTCTAGACATGATCATAGCGACGACAACTTCTGGTCATCCTCAGTGTTTTGTATCCAAAGCTACCGAGAAAGATTCAATATTGTGGCATCGAAAGATGGGCCACATACACCTGCGAAAGATGAATCACTTGGTGCTCAACAGACCTTACAACATTTCACGAGTGATATTCAATCACATGCTGGACAATATTAAAGGTGAAAAATATGTCCAATATCCAAGATTTGTGCAGATGCTGATAGATGACCAAATTCCAAATTTGCCGAAGGATGCTAGTGATGAACTATCGTTAGATCACATGGACAGTGAAACATTGACACGTTTGTGTAACACCTCGTAAAATCACGACCAATATTATAGAGACACGTGTCATGGAAGGTAAACGTGTTATAAAACCGGATCATGTTGAAAGATATCTGAAGGGATTAAAGGTGTCAACATGTTGAAATTATTACCTCTGAGTGACCTTTTATTAATTCCAGACCTTAACATGTTTTATAAACATCTGATATAGGCTCAAATCCGGTTAACTAATGTGATAAATAATTCAAATTGCAAAGAGTGGAATCCTATGTGTTTTTACGACAAAATTTCACTCAAATACCTTCTTCAATAAGTCCAAGAACTTGTAAGTGCATAGCAACACATGCAAGGGCATGCAAGGTCTGATTATATGGTCCCCTCTACTGGAAAAAGGCATGAGATTCGAAGTTATAAAAGTTGCATGGTCAAAGCCTAAAAGTTTAAAAATTTTTGTGTTCTGGTCAACGGATGCGGACCGTATGGGCCTAGGCTTACAGTCCGCAAGGACTGTAATTGGGTAATTCAGCACAGGGTTGGTTGCGAACCGCATCAGATTGGACTTACGGTCCGTAAGAGGTGGATGCGGACCGTATGAGTTTTTGCTTACGGTCCGTAAGGCTGTCGCTGGCAGTAAAAATGGACAGATGCCTGTTCCAGCCAGTTCCACCTCCTTAGATGCATGGTTTTCGAATTCAGGAGCTTGGCCAATAGATTTTCATGCATAGGGACACTTGGGATTCATTAGTGATCAGTTGTAGACCTTGTTGGCATGATCTTGTGCAATTAAAATCACTATATAAGGCTCCATGATGCAACACTTGAACTTGTTCACACAAAAATCATTCTAACTTAATTTCTGGAGCTCCCTGGACCTCAAGCAAGATTCCCTACGCTTCATTTTCGTACTAAGTACTTCAGTAAGCTTCCTTAACCTCTCTAATTCGTGTTTTATTAGTTTAATGACCTAAAATCAAAGCCGTTGTAATTAAGCTTTGACTTAGTGATTGATTAATCACTAATGGTCCAGTCATTTTTCGAATTGAAAGTGGCTATGAGTTGGTAATTATGTGGGTAATAAACCCTTAAAAGGGGACCCTCTGATTTCCACTCTAACTAGGTCAATTGTCGGGTCAAACTTAATTATAAAAAGTCAACAGAAAGCTATTTTTCAAATAAACTCATAATTAACAATGTAGAAGCCATAAAACCTGTTTTAACACTCATATAACTTGGTAATTAATGTAAGAACATGTCTAACCATGTTCAACCCGACAGATTTTGAGTTTACGCTCGGTTCAGAACCGAAAGTCGCAAAAGTAGACGTTTGCTTTGACTTTCAGTTCTGACCCGATTTAGATTGTATTAGAAATGCCTTAGGGTTCCATTAGGACCATGTTACATATTAGTATAACCCTCTGAGTTTATACAATGTGGTTCCTTTGTAATCCTAGTTCATTGCATGTTTCCGTTATATGCCTAAAATTGACCATTATGCCCTTTTAATGTAAAAACAAGATTTTTGAGAATATAAGAGGATAAAAACCTTTATTATTGATTTATAAACTTGTCATAAAAATTTGACATCAGTTTGAGGTCTAAATTAGGAGTTATGCTCAATATCGTAATTTGAAAGCTTTTTATTAAATTAAACGGCATAATTAGCATAAAGCCTATCTGAACCCAAATTTTGACACCAAAATTTTTACCCACTGATGTAATATAATATTTTGAGATTTTTGAAGATTTTTATTTATTTTTAAACTGATCATAACATATGGTTCTTGCCTTAATTCGGTAATTGACAATTATACCCTTTTTGCTAATAAAATGAGTTTTACATAACATTTTGATACCAAACCTTTTGCTACTGATTTTATATGATAAATAAAATATTTTGAACCTTATGAACTTATCAAAGACTCAGATTTCCTGTTATAACCCGAAAATCACTTAAAAACGACTTTTTACGTGTTTTAAACGCATAGTATGAGTTAAAACTATTTTTAACATATAAGATTTAATACCCTACTGTTATGACTCATAAAAATAAATATTTTTACTGATCTTTTCAGACCAGAACCTCAGATTTATATTTAACCTCTTTTATGACCAAAATACCCCTACGGGGCTTAATTTGAGTTTAAATCCATTTTGGGCATAATGGAAGATATCCTACTGATATCACAACGTATTTAAGGCATATTAACTTAGGAAACCTGTTCATGACTCATTTGTTTACCCGTTATGCATTTTTGCATTCGGTACGATTTATGTAACTAGTTTGCATAAATTAACCGAAACGGGTCAAACCTTATCATTTCTATCTCAAAATCCAGAATGTATTTAGTTTACCCATATTATACAAGTCTTCAAACTTGTTGGGTCTAAACCACATTCTAATCCGGTCTTCGCTTAATCTTGCGTTTTGAACCGTATATCTTCCTTTAAAACTAACCGGTCTAAGTTTAGACTTAATTAAGACCCGTTAGGAATCTAATAGGTTATTAAAACCTTCGTTTCAGATTTAGGAGCCCAGTAAAAGATATCTGCATTTGCCAATTGTATACGACTGGGATAAATTGTATAATTTGCTCAGGTAAATACTTTTAAATTGTTTTCCCTTATACGGGCTTGGGGTACGGTATATAAAATACCGCTTGGTCGGGTATTGAATTTTTAATCATATGAAGGTTAAATCATTGAGATAACCCGTTTAATCTGTTTTGTTTATTCTAAGCCTTTGGGGGGTTAATGACCATGTCCTGGATATCCTCGGCTCATTCATTGAAATGGCCACGACTTAAGCACGGGGTGTAGGCATACACCTGCCGGTGCGTATGTAAAAATAATGTACCCACCTGTTCAAGAATAACTCGCCGTGGGATATATTATGTGGTGTGTCTATTAATCTTTAACCCGGTTTTCAACCCGGGCTACTGAACGTATAATAAACATGTAATACTTTAACAAGTTTATTTTTAAATAATTATCCCAAGTTATAAAAGATTATTTTGTGCCTTGTGCATTAAAATCAATTTTCTTAAACATTTTCAAAATGAGTCGGTTAATTGTATTTACCAGTGTAAACTGACGTATTTTCCAAAAAGGCTAAGTGCAGGTACTAGACGGAATAGGCTGGCTACTCCTAGCATCAATAAAGAGTCTTGCAAGCTTAGATGTTTATAAATCTGTTGAACAATGTTCCTTTTAACTTTTGATCCGCCCGTGGATCCCTTACAACCGTTTTTGTAATAATTGATATTACTTTCATTCGGTTTGTAATGTTTTTATCTTTCGACTTCTGCTGTGTATTAAACTGTGATAAATTGTCTATGATGATATCAACTACGTCACGATACTCCCCACCGGGCCCACCGGTAATACGTGGAAATATCGGGGTGTGACAGGTTGGTATCAGAGCCAACATTGAGTGAATTAAACACTAGCATTTTGTGTTTAATCTTAATGACACAGTTTGCACATTCCTCAACTTCCGAGTCTAGGCAAAGAACTTAGGACTAATCCTAATTCTTTTAAATTTGTCCTTTATTTTCCTTTGTTGTTCTTTTGTTTGTTTTGACAGGTTCAACAAAATGCCACCAAGGTTTCGAATAGGAGGACGAGGCAAGGGGCCGTTCAACGCCCCCAACGATCACGAGGCCGGACCTTCCCACCGGCGAACTCCGTCTGCAACAATGAGCACAAGTCCTCAAGAGGATTGGAGGACCTATTTGGAGCCCGTGAGGTGATCTGTCTCGCTAAGTTCATCACCCTCTTACCATCATTCTTTTGGGCCGTAATCGGAGAACGAGCCCAACGATTCGCACCACTCTTACCTACCACTGCAGCGGTCGGGGTCACATCGCGCGTTTCAAGACCCAACCCCATATTTCCAGAGCTGGTTTAACCCGGTAAATCTGATTGAAGAACCAATGGATCATAACCCATTGGGCCCTGAAGACCATTTTCCTGAAGCTCAAGACATGGATATGGATGATGACCCAGATCCTGCCGAACCACCATCTGGGACACCTACTCACCCCATCGAGATTTCGGATGGGTCATCTTTTCATGGATCACCTTATCGTGGTCCAGACAGCTATGAGGCAAGGTTTGCCCAATACGACTTGGTATTTACTCCTTCCTACCACTCAGCGCCTCAGCAGCAATAGCAGGATCCCTCTAAGGATTCACGTTTTGTAGCGGTCACTCCACCGCCACCGCTTCCAGAGCAGCAACCGCCCCCGGACCCACCGAGGCAGAGAAGATCAAAAGCACGGATGTCCATGCGAGGGGGAATCCGTATCAGCACCCCTCAACCTTCCAGTGGCAGTCACTATCCGCCACTTTATGAAGACCCGTAGATGGGTGGGCCTTCAAACCCCATTTCTAAGGTGGACTCTGCGCCAGTCGCACCACCACCAATGGGTTATGATAACCCGATTCCTTCATACGCCGGTGCAGCGGCGTATAACCCTTTTGAGCAGCCAGCCCATACTAACTACAACTACGCCGAAGTTGACCCATACCTCGTAGCGGCGAACTACAATGCTCTCCATCCTGAAGGGCCTTATGGAGCTCCCTGGGGGGCTGGATACTCAGCCTATAGGTACCAATACCCGCCACCTCCTCAACTTCCGTAACATCAGCAGCCACAACCACCGCAGATTCCACCGCCACAGCAACAGGAGATTCTTCAAAGGTTGAGCCAGGTGGAGCGGGAGGTTCAAGAAGAGCGTAGGAACCACCGAGGATTTCTCAAGGGTCTGGCGAGTCTAATCAAGGGAAAGAAGAAAATGGATTTTTGAAGATTCCTTATTTATTTATTTGTATTGTAATTTCCTTGTTTCAATTAAGTCCCTGCGTGGACATCTATTTATGTATTCAGTCCCTGCGAGGACTTGTATTTCCAGTTTAGCCCCTGTGTGGGCAAGTCGTTTCTGTTAAAATCCCGTTTAGGGCATTTATGTACTCTTTCTATTTAATTACGAAATGTGTTAAATTTAAAATTTGAATTATCATTATATGAATGAAAATAATATATGAAATAATATAAAATATCATTCCTTTTAAAAATTAATCTGCTATTATATATATTAAATAAAATCTTAAAGGCAAAACCTAGCCCATGTGTCATTTAAGACAGGGCCATGATGGTAGTTCCTTATTAAGATTCAGATCCTTGTTAACATCTGAAAACATGTTAACACTCCTGGCAAATGTGATTCGATAAAATCGCATAAGTCATCCTTATATTGGATTCTTCCAATTCCTTTTTCTTAATTATCATTTAATCATCCATTAGTTATGAAGTGCCTACGGGCCATAATTAATGTCCTTTGAGACTAAAGACAGTTGTAGTCTACGACTCCCTGTCAAAGAAAGGTAATGAACTATGATTCAAGCCTTAGTGCCTCGATCCTATAAGATCTTGGCTTATAATTTGAATGTGTCCTTGTGACTTGGCCTTTTGCGCCATTATTATATTTAATTATAACTAAGGATTATTATTGTCACACCCCGACCACGTAGAACATACAAAACGTGGCGGAAACATCGGGGAGTGTTGTAACAGAATTAATGTTTCACAACCATGGAAAATTAAGTTTCGTTTTATTGATTAAAAATGTTACAACGTCTTAACAAACAAAGAAATACAACATAATTAACTAGTCTTGCATCTTTTATTGTCACTAAAGCCCAAGTATGCCTATGTGTATCTTGATCATCTTATGCAACAGTTCCTGAAAAACACATGTGAAAATAGGTACGTCAGCATAAAAATGCCTGTGAGATACATAGGTTTTGTGAAAATAGGTTTCATGACTTATGTTTGAGAAAATGTTTAGTCATGAACCTTGTAATTTGCTTTGTCTTTGTAAATCATTTGAAAAACAATAAGTTCAGATGATATGTATAAATAAGAAAATAATGCATGATTAAATGAATAACCATGTAAACTGAGTTTGTATAAGATAAGTTGCTTGTAAAACAATGTATTGTGAAAAGTATGTTATTTGTATAAAATGTTATATGTATCAAACTGAAATGATTCAAATAACGCTACTATATGTAATACCATACAAACACTTATATATAGGAAGTACCAGCGGCGTATCCACCATGCTTGTATCATATTACACACGCATCGTTACTTAATCACTTAATCAAACCAAACCAATAATGTAAAATGTTCATGCCTAATGTAAATCATGTAATGTATAACCAATGTCAAAAGTGTTTATGTGTCAAATGTAAACCATGTAATATGTAACCAAAATGATATGTATGGCTAGTGAAAATGCATCAACTAAACCATAGATGAAATGCACAAAACAAAGCATTGAACTAAAACTTGGTTTAAATCAAAGCTATGTTTTGTGTAAATGCATGATCAATATAAATCATGTAATATGTAAACCAAACTGATCTGTATGGCTAGTGATAAATATCAACTAAACCATATGCACAAAAACAAAGTATTGAAGTAAAACTTGGTTTAAATCAAAGCTATGTTTTGTGTAAATGCATGATCAATGTAAATCATGTAATATGTAAACCAAACTGATCTATATGGCTAGTGATAAATATCAACTAAACCATATGCACGAAAACAAAGTATTGAAGTAAAACTTGGTTTAAATCAAAGCTATGTTTTGTGTAAATGCATGCTCTACTGATACGAACATCTATGCGGTATTGTTATAATGCATACATCCAAGCCTTGAGACTGAGGCGATAAACCCTTAAACCACTTAAAGGTTTATCTAAATTATGTATATCGAATTCGGTCATTCCTTTCGTCCCCTTTCCCTGGGATGTCCGGAACGGGAGTTGTCAATTCCTATGGTACCACTTCCTACTAACGAACGGCGTAGCTAATGTTAATGAATGTATTGTTCCATTGTAAACAACCCAAATGTCATAACAAAATGTAAGCATGTGATGAAAACGATGTACTAAGTATGCAATAAATGAACATACATAGCATGTGATGTGATGTGAAACGATGTACTAAGTATGAACTAAATGGACATACATAGCATAAAATGTAATGTAAAACAATGTACTAAGTACGCACGCAATGGGCATACATAGCATAAAATGTAATGAAATCATGTACTATAAATGTACTAATGAACATAGGAAGTATATGATGTGAAAACAGGAAAGCACGAAAGTAACAAGTAGGCACATGTGTTCCACCCCAAAACAGTTTGGAAAACAGTAAAAGAGGGTCTATGTACTCACTTGAGAATGCTCAGTAGTCCTTGAGTGACAACCAAACAATGCTAGAGATCACGGAAATCAAACGGCACCTAATATAGGTAACTACATTAATAAACCAGACCTAAATCGGAAGATCGGATAGAATGAGGTTTCGTAAACCAAACGAGTATAGAGACTCGTGTCATATGGTTTATCAAAGCCCACATGCTAAATGAAACCCAACCTAATAGCTTACGACCCATTACGACCCGTTTAGGTAGCTTATGCTACTTTAACGCGTCGTTCGCGTGAAACGCGTTCGGACCGCCTAACTAGTTCTACGACAAGTGTTATATGCCTAAACATGTTACATAATCAGTTATGTGACAAAAGTTTAGGTTACATATGCTTAATTACCAATTATACATGAAAAGGGTATTCTGGTAATTTACCTAAGGCATATAAACTACCTATCATACAACTACTTAAACGATGTGACCATAGGGTATAACCTCGGAAGGTTATTCCCTACCTACTATGGTCACCTAATGTATTTGGTCGGATCCTAATGATCGACCAAACTGGGTCGGGTTCGAGGGTATAGGCGATTTATCAGATCGCCTACCCTACGACCCTAGACAACGTGGTAATCAGTGGGCATAGTCCCAAGGGACTATAACCAACGTGATTACACTCACGTTGCGAAGTTCAAACGAACTTCGCATTGACCATTACTGGTCAACGCTGAAAGTCAAACAAAGTTTGACTTTCTGACTCGAAAAGCAGTAAAATAAGGAAAAGAACGAAAGAATACTTACGAAGGGTCCCCGAATGCTAACCTCGATTCAAAAATCTCAGGTATGAAACAATAGTTTCAACTTAGAGTTTCTCAAATCAAAGTTCTTGTAAGTTTAGCAATGGGGTGGATGGGTATTTATAGGAATACCCGAACCGTTAGGATCGTTTCTTGGAAAAGGGGGCACGATCAAAGCCGTACACTTGTCGGAAACTCATGGTAGCTAAAATTGGTCCTTATCATCTGACTAAGCAACTTAGAACATGTGGTGGTGGATCAAACAGCTGCAAACAGGCTGTTAAAAACACTGAATCTGGTCTGCAGACTGCTTTACGGACCTCAAAGCTGACAATGTTGAGGTCCGTAAGGTAACAACTTTGGCAGATTTACAGTTTTGGTCCCTGCAGCCTCAAAACTTGGTTTTCAATGCATTTTTGACACGTTTAAGGCCCGTTAACCCCATTTCAAAGCTCTAAAATGAAGTTAAAGTATAGGGAACTTAAAATGTGCTCAAAAATATCTAGGATGTCGGTTCGTTTAGCCGTACGGTCGCGATGTTCGGTTAATTACGACGGAATGCGCATAAGCGCGAAAAACGATCCAAATGACACGATGAATGGATTTTTCTTATGCCGAACACTAAAATAAAATATTTTAGTGCTTACATAAATTTTTGGATGTCCAGATGTATTCAGAACGTAAGTTATGCGCGAAAATGCAAACTTGTGCACTTTTTGACACTTTTAGTCCCTGAATGACCCAAAAGTTTATTTTAGCATACCGAACCCCTCAAAGCCTATTTCTAAGCTATGTGAAGGATATTTAGGGTATGTTTAACTTATGGTCATGTTCCGGAATGTCTGTTACAGTTCAAATTGGCATACTTTCACAGTTTGTCATATTTAGTCCCTGTAGACGAATTAACTTGATTTCGGCATACCAAACCTTCCAAAACTTATTTCTAAGTTATGTAAAGGTTATTTAAGGTATGTTAAGCCTATTTCACTTTTCCGGAGTGTTCGTTCCATTAAACTGGTTATATCTACGCATCGGTGCGCGTATAACCTTCCAGAAAGCGATTTAGAGTTTGAAATCGAACAAGAGTTGATATGTGTAAACGATACACATATTTTTACAAATCCCAAGTATGAAATACAATATTTCATTGGTTTGGCATTTGTTTGATGGCCATGGAGGCACAGGTGTTACAATTATAATGGAAAATCCTGAATGAAAATACTTAACAAATTAACCAATATGGTTTATTAATGCCATGGTTAATAAATTACCAAGATGACAATTCTGTTAAAGATCTCTGAATGAATCATTGTCATCATTTTATGTAGCAATCAAGCTACATGGTAGAATCTGAAGAAATTAACAGTCATCCGAGAGAGAATCATGACACCACCAGAATCAACATAGCGGGTGCAGAACTGCAGGCATTAATAGACAATGCCGTTACTCGAGCTCTGGACAGACGAGATAATGAATCAAGTGGTACTCGAAGTAAGACCCTATCTGCACCTCATTCTAAATCACACCCTAAGACTCACTATGTGGCTCATAACAAGCCACCATCTAAAACTCATGAGTCAAAGAAGGATGATGACCGACATTCATCAAATCAGCATAGTATTCCGTCTAAGAAGATTGTGTTTGATAAGGAGCCGCGAGCAAAAACCTGTTCTTATAAGTATTTTGTCTCCTGCAAGCCCAGGGATTTCACTGGGGGAAAAGGAGCCATCGATTGCATGACGTGGCTAGACGAGAAGGATACGGTAGTTGATATTAGCGGGTGTGCAGAGCAAGATATTGTGAAGTTTGTATCTCAGTCGTTTAAAGGAGAAGCACTAGCTTGGTGGAGGTCTCTAATCCAAGCTACTGAGAAGATCACGTTGTATAATCTGTCTTGGGATCAGTTTGTGACTCTGATTAAGGAAAATTTCTGTCCTCAACATGAGGTTGAGAAGATCGAGACCGACTTCCTGACATTGGTTATGAAGAATTTGGACTATCAGGCATATCTTACGAGTTTTAATACCATGTCTCGATAGGTTCCTTACTTAGTGACGCCGGAACCAAAACGGATAGCCCGTTTCATTGGGGGTTTAGCCCCAGAGATCAAAGCTAGTGTGAAAGCATCTCGACCGACTACCTTTAGATCTGTAGCCGATCTGTCACTATCTCTTACCCTTGATGCGGTCAGGCAGAGATCGATTAGAAATTCTGATTCTGCGAAAAGAAAACGTGAGGATGATAACTCACACCATTCGGACAAGAAACACAAAGGGAACTCTGATCATAAGAAGAGTTCAGGGTTCAAGAAAGAGGACCAACAGTCGGGTGAAAAGCCCAAGTGAAAATTTTGCAAGAAACGTCATCTGGGGAAATGCAGGTACGAATCGAAATCCCAATCGCAACCCAGGGCTTGTGGGATCTGTAAGTCAAATGAGCACAAGACGTTAGACTGCAAGAAGATAAAGGATGCAACGTGCTATAACTATAACAAGAAGGGGCACATCAAATCAAAACTGCCCAAAGTATACCAAGAAACCCGAAGAGGGCAAAAAGACCAATGCTAGGGTCTTTCAAATGAATGCACGGGAAGCAGTCCAGGATGATAACATGATAACAGGTACCTTCCTTATTAATGATGTTTATGCAAGGGTATTATTTGATTCAGGTCCAGGATGATAACGTGATTAGCACACTTAACTGTTGAATACTGTTGTGAAACACGTGTGTGAATTGTGGATATGTATGAGTTGGAATGTCTGCTATGTGTTATTCGGGAACTGTTGTTTGAATGCACACCATGATCATTGAGTTAATCAACACACCAGCAGCTTTATGGACCACAAGAATCGACCATTTTCATTAAGGACGCTTTAAATCACTTCCAGGAGAAAGGAACACCATGGGCGGCATCTGTATCCTATCTTAGAGCTCCCGAGGGAGGAGCCACTCCGCGCGAAGTCTTGTTAAATGTAACTTCTGGATTCGAGAGGTACCTTTTGATCATATAATCAACGAAGTGGGAATACATGTGGATCTCGCTAAGACCCGTTTAGGTTAGAAACTGATCGACAACAAAGATTCCTGCGGGGATACAACAATTCATTGGTTTCGCCAGATACCATCTCAGATTCATCGAGGGATTTTCGGAAATTGCGCTGCTGCAACCTCTTTAGCACAGCAGGGTGCTGTGTTCGTGGAAGACAAACAGGAGGACAACTTTTCAGCTTTCGAATCGCAACTCTGCAATACACTGAGCATCGTCTTTACCCGAGGGTACAGGTGATTTGGTGGTATATCATGATGGTTCGAATCAGAGTCCCAGTTTCACGCCGACGCAACACGAGGAAGTGATAGCTACATAATAGACTTACAAGAAGAATTGAACGATACACAACTTGCCAATGGAAACCATGGTCTTTGGGTTAAGTGGGAGGCATTACTTGGACGATACCAAATGCACTACTTAGATCGATCACAAGAGCCTCACGTGTGCTGGGTTTTGAAAATAGCTAAAACATGTGCTGGCATCGTTGGATGGAACCTTTGAATGACTCCGACTATGGAACCTAAACGCGTATGAGCTTGCAACTCACTATCGACTCTAACCTACCGGATCAGACTCGCTCTGTTCAAACTGGAGAACGGAAGGAAGAGGATTTTCAAGATGAATCCATGCGGGGCATGGGGGAAGCAACCTTTGGCAGGTTGGATGATATCCGCTACCTCTTGGAACGAATGTGGGTCTCATTATACGACAACTGTAGGGAACTCGTGTTGAGCAAGGCACACCAGGCTCGGTATTCTTGTCATCTGGGTATTGAAGAGAGATGTTAGGGCCTATAAAATCTTGTACTAGTGATTGGGCATGAAGGCCCACCCAGCAATGTATGTGAATGATGTCTGACTGGTGGGAACGTCAAGGTGGAGAATCAGCAACCAGCAATACCCATATGGAAATGAGACAGGCTGCCACGGATTTTGTCGCTAGTCTACTTGCAACCCGAAACGGAAACAATATCACCTGGGTAATAGTTGATTGTCTCATGTAACTAGTGTACCCTTTTGCAATCAAGAAAACTGATGAGTTTTCGCAGCTTGTGAATATCCCTCTGAGAGAGGTGGCTTTTTTAGGCACGAGGTGCCAACTCCTGTTATCTCTGATTTTGATCTATATCTGACTTAAGACAGGCATTGCACAACACTCTTGGCTCACGTCTAGACATGAGCAATATTCATCATCATGGGACAAACGGTTAGAGTAAACGAAACATCCTGACACTTGAAGACATGCTGTGAGCGTGTGTGTGATTGACTTAGTAAAAGTTCGAAAGGACACCTACCTTTGGTTGAGTTTACTGCAACAGTTACCATTCAAGTACTCAGACAACCTTGTAAGAGGTCCTGCATGGGCAGTAACGCTAATCTCCTAGTAGAATTAACGGGGGTGACAATCTAATCACAGGTCCAGGACTTGCATTCAAAACTCTTGGGAAGATTGTTTAGGTCGGAAATTGTTGGCGGCAACGCGTGACCGTCAAGAAAGCTGTTAAGCTTAGGAAACACTGAGAGTTCGCTGCAGGCGAACGTGTCATGATTGAAAGTCTCACCCTGGGGAGGGTGCGGTGAGCTTGGGAAGCGTGGCAAGCTTAATTTACGTTACGTTGGGTTATTCAGAATTCTGGAAAGAATCGGTCACGTGCCATTTATGTCTCGAAATCTAAGTCAGTGTTTGTTCGATGAAACACTTGTGACACCGTTACTAGACAAGTTACAGTTGTCAAGGAACCTATCGGAAACAGGGATCAGGAAGTCAAGGTTCGTTAACTTAGTCGAAATTCCAATCGTGAGAGTTCGTTGAAACTCAAGACGTGGACTGGAGTTCACATGGGAATGCGATCATCGGAGTAAGCTCTAGAAATCCTCAGTTGTTCAATCGGTTGTATCAACTTCTGGTATCATTGGCGAATTTCGGGACGAAATTCCCTTTCAAGTTGGGGATGATGTGGCACATGGGAAAAATCCACAGTCATCCTGATCTAACACCGAGCTGTTCTGGATTGTTTATCAAATTTCAGGACGAAATTTCTTTCAAGTTGGGGATGATGTGACAACCCGTGTTTTCAATACTTCTCTAGTTCCTTCGATGCTTGACGTGTGGGTACTGAATGAACCGCTTAAATAATTATTTGATTTTAATTGTGTACGATATATGAATGATTGGATGTATGGTTATATTTGGATGATATGAAAGTTTAGGAACCGTAATTGTTAGAAGTTATATGTCTATGTGTTAAAACGTTTTGTTCAGTGACAACTCCGTTAATCTTAAACGTATGATAATTTGGTTTAATAACATATTGGCATTTGTTGGGCCGCGCATGTTTTAGGCAACATATTCACACTTTAAACTATACACTATATTGGCCCACATTGATTACCCGAGCCCAGCCCACCCTTCGCATGTTTTGACCATCTCGGCCCGGTTTCTTGTAGCCAAAGAAGGAATGGGATCGGCCCACATGGTTAGGTTATTTGTCACACCCCGACCGCGTAAAACAACAAATCGCGGCGGAAACATCGGGGCGTGTTGCGACAGAATTAATTGTTTCAAATCCATGGCAAACAAAGTTGTATTTTATTTACAAACAAAGGTGTTACATTGTTTCAAACAGGAAATTTAAGAGTTCAGAACATAATTAAACATAGTCTATCTTCTTTTAAAGTCTCTAAGGCACAGGTCCGCCCTAGTATCATGATCAACATCCTATGGAAAAGCTCCTGAAAACACATGTGAAAATAGGTACGTCAGCATAAAAATGCCTGTGAGATACATAGGTTTGTGAAAATAAGATTCATGACTTGTGTTTGAGAAAATATTCCGTCATGAACCTTGTAATTTGATTTGTTTTGTAAATCACTTGAAAAACGATAAGATCAGATGATATGTATAAATAAGAGAATAGTGTATGGTTAAATGGATAACCATTGTAAACTGAGTTTGTATAAGATAAGTTGTTTGTAAAACAATGTATTGTGAAAAGTATGTTATTTGTATGAAATGTTCTATGTATAAAACTGAAATGATTCAAATAACGCTACGATATATAATACCATACAAACACTTATATATAGGAAGTACCAGCGGCGTATCCACCATGCTTGTATCATATTACACACGCATCGTTACTTAATCACTTAATCAAACCAAACCAAACAATGTAAAATGTTCATGTCAAGATGTAAATCATGTAAAAATGTCTATGTCAAATATCCAAGTCAAATGTCTATGTTTAAACCAATAGTCAAAAGTCCTTGTATAAACCATGTCAAATGTTGATAGTCCAAAAGTAGTCAAGTAATGTATAACCAAAATGATATGTATGGTAAGTAAAATAAGACTACTTAAACCATAAGTAAAAATGTACAAAACAAAGTATTTTGATTATATCAAAAAGTTATGTTTTGTAAAGTGATGCATGATACATTGATACGAACATTTATGTGGTGAGTTAACGCATACATTCAAGCCTTGAGACAGTCGGATAACCCTTTCAGTCAAGGTTATCAAAAGAATTGTATTCGGATTCAGTCATTCCTTACATCCAAACAAACCCGGGATGTCAGGAATGGGATTTGTCAAGTCCTATGGTACCACTACTTACTCCCGAGCGGCGTAGCAAATGTTAATGAACGTAATAAAGACCCGTTTGTGCAAACCAAATGTCATAGTAGTCGTATACATGTCATATGAAAACAATGTACTAAGTATGCTAAGTTAACATACAAAGCAGAAAAGTCATGTAAATCAATGTGCTTAGCATGTTATCAGTCAACATACATAGCAGAAAAGTAATGAAATCATGTACTATAATGTACTAACAAACATAGTCGGTATATGATATGAAAACAGGAAAGCATGAAAGTAACAAGTAGGCACATGTGTTCCACCCCAAAACAGTTTGGAAAACAGTAAAAGAGGGGTCTATGTACTCACATAAACACCTTGAAAACATTTAAAAGAGGGGGTTCTATGTACTCACTTGAGATTGCTCAGATGTATAAAGATAATCACCAAGTAATGCTAGAGATCTCGGAATCAAACGGCACCTAATATAGGTAACTATGTTAATAACCGGACCTTAAACGGATGATTGGATAGAATGAGGTTTCGTAAACCAAACGAGTGTAGAGACTCGTGTCATTTGGTTTAACAAAGCCTACATACTAAATGAAACCTAACATAATTGTTTACGACCCATTACGACCCGTTTAGGAAGCTTATGCTACTTTAACGTGTCGTGTGCGTGAAACGCGTTCGGACCGCCTAACTAGTCCTATGACAAGTATTATATGCCTAAACATGTTACATAATCAGTTACGTGACAAAAGTTTAAGTTACATATGCTAAATTACCAATTATGTATGAAAATGGTATTCTGGTAATTTACCTAAGGCATATAAACTACCTATCATACAACTACTTAAACGTCGTGACCATAAGGTATAACCTCGGAAGGTTATTCCCTACACTATGGTCACCTAATGTATTTGGTCGGATCCTAATGATCGACCAAACTGGGTCGGGTTCGAAAGTATAAGCGATTGTTTAGATCGCTTACCTTACGACCCTATATAAGCACTAAACTAAAAGTGACGAGTTAAGCATGCTAAAACATGCTTAACTAAGTTTAGAAAATAGGTTTGGTATCACAACAAACGGTTGTGATACCTAAGAGTAGTTTGGTTACAAAATACCCAAGAATACGTATTCTGCCCGAAACTACGGCTCGTCACTGAGCCTAGATAACGTGGTAATCAGTAGGTATAGTCACTAGGGACTATAACCATCGTGATCACGCTCACGTTATGAAGTTCAAACGAACTTTGCATCGACCATAAACTGGTCAATGCAGAAAGTCAAACAAAGTTTGACTTTCGGACTCGAAAGCGATAAAAGAACGAAAGAATACTTACGAAGGGTCCCCGAATGCTAACCCAGATAAAAATAGCTCAGGTATGAAACGAAGGTTCCAACTTAGAGCTTTCTTAATCAGATTTGTGGGTTTTGAACAAATGGGGGGTGGGTATTTATAGGAAAAGTAGAGCCGTTAGGATCGTTTCTTGAATATCGTGCCACGATCCGTGCCGTACATTTGTCAAAATGTTGTGGTGGCTAAAATTTGATCTTATCTTGCTGATTAGGAAAGATTTAAACATGTGGTTGTGGTTAAATTGGTTGCAACTTGCATTAGAAACATTGAATCTGCCAGAACAGTCAGTCGCGTAGCGCGACGGATAAGCCATATGGGCTCGCGCTACGCGAGCACCTCTCCTGAATCAGCAAGTTTCAAAAGTTACACATTAGGTCCCTGCATGTGTTTTAAGGCATTTCCGGCACTTCCAAGGCCCGTAAAGCCATCTTTAAGGCCCTAAAATGTTGCCTAAACATTGTGGACATGGAACATGTTCAAAAATATGCCGGATGATGGTTCGTTTGGTCGTACGAACGCGATGTTCGCTTAATTACGACGGAATGCGCATAAGCGCGAAAAACGATCCAAATGACGAAACGAATGGATTTTTCTTAAGGCGAACACTAAAATATAATATAGTCATGCTTTCATAAATTTTTGGATGTCCAGATGTATTCAGAACGTAAGTTATGCGCGAAAATGCAAACTTGTGCACTTTTTGACACTTTTAGTCCCTGAATGTCCCAAAAGTTTATTTTAGCACACCAAACCCCTCAAAGCCTATTTCTAAGCTATGTAAAGGATATTTAAAGTGTGTTTAACTTATGGTTATGTTCCGGAATGTTCGTTACAGTTCGAATTGACATACTTTCGCAGTTTGTCATATTCAGTCCCTGTAAGCGAATTAACTTGTTTTTTTGCCATACCAAAGCCTTCAAAACTTATTTCTAAGTTATGTAAAGGTTATTTAAGGTATGTTGAGTATATGTTGATGTTCCAGAGTATTTCTCGCATTAAACTGAGTACGTTTACGCACTAGTTTGCGTATAATTCTCCAGAAAGCGATGTAGAGTTTGAAATTACATAAAAGTCAAAACATGAAAAATGTATAACATAACAAAACAAACATTGGGATCAAATAACATTGTTTTATTGATAATAGAACTGTTCATAGTGATTACAAGCACAGTTGTTACAGTCTCCCCTACTTGTGGAAATTTCGTCCCGAAATTTATTTAGAGGAAACTCGTGGAAAAAGATGTGGATATTTCGCCTTCATTTGATCTTCGCGTTCCCAAGTAAACTCAGGTCCACGTTTAGCTTCCCAGCGAACTTTGACCAAAGGAATGCGCTTGCGTTTAAGCCACTTGACTTCACGTTCCATGATTTCTACTGGTTTCTCAACAAATTTCAGTGTTTTGCCAACACGAATTTCGTCAAGCGGTATGGAGTAGTTCTCATCAGCTGTACACTTCTTGAGATTTGATATGTGAAAAGTTGGATGAACATTTCCCAGTTCAGGAGGTAACTCAAGTCTGTATGCTACCTTTCCGATTCTTTCGACGATCTTGAATGGTCCAACGTATCTAGGTGCAAGTTTTCCTTTCTTTCCAAATCTGATCACACCTTTCCAAGGTGAGACCTTAAGTAATACTCGATCACCGACTTGAAATTCCAAGGCTTTGCGTTTTGGGTCCGCGTAAATCTTCTGACGGTTTCTAGCTGCCTGAAGGTTATCACGAACCTTCTTGACCTTGTCAGTTGTCTCTAAAATGAGGGCAGGTCCAGTAAGTTGAGCCTCGCCAATCTCATTCCAGCAGACTGGTGAACGACATTTTCGACCATAGAGAGCTTCGAAAGGAGCCATTCCGATGCTAGTGTGATAACTGTTGTTGTAGGAGAATTCAATCAATTTAAGATGTGAATCCCAGCTACCACCAAAATCGATCACACAAGCTCTTAGCATATCCTCCAGAGTCTGGATTGTTCTCTCAGATTGACCATCCGTTTGCGGATGATAAGCTGTGCTCAGATTAAGTTGGGTTCCCATAGCAGATTGCATGGTTCTCCAAAAATGAGAAGTGAAACGAGCATCTCTGTCAGAAATGATGTTCAAAGGAACACCATGTCGAGCCACAATTTCATCTACATAGATTTGAGCAAGTCTGTCAGTAGGAAAATCCTCGCGGATTGGCAAGAAATGTGCTGACTTTGTAAGACGATCAACGACTACCCAGATGGCATCATGACCTTTCTTTGTGCGCGGAAGTTTGGTAACGAGATCCATAGTAATGTTTTCCCATTTCCAAACTGGGATCTCTGGTTGCACCAATAAACCAGAAGGACGTTGATGTTCAGCCTTAACCTTAAGACAAGTAAGGCATTTTGACACGTATAAGGCAATGTCTTTCTTCATACCAGGCCACCAATAGTGAATACGAAGATCCTTATACATTTTATCTGAGCCCGGATGAATAGAATAACGAGACTTATGGGCTTCATCCATAAGCAATGTACGAAGATCATCCTGGCTTGGGACCCACAAACGGTCCATGAAATAATATGATCCATTGTCCTTCAGTTCAAGAGCAGGCGTTATGTGATAGGGAAATTCCTTATCCATTAAACCTTGTGAAACACAAGATTGTTGAGCCTGAGAAATGCGTGCTTGAATATCGGATCGAGCTTGAATAACAGATTGAACACGTACACAATGAAGCTTAGTACGTTCCTTACGACTCAATGCATCAGCTACGACATTCGCCTTACCAGGATGGTAGCGAATTTCGCAGTCATAGTCGTTTAAAAGCTCAACCCAACGTCGCTGCCTCATGTTGAGTTCTTTCTGGTTGAAGATATGCTGAAGACTTTTGTGGTCAGTGAAAACCACACATTTTGTACCGTACAAATAGTGTCTCCAGATCTTGAGAGCAAAGACAACTGTACCCAACTCAAGATCATGAGTGGTGTAGTTCTTCTCATGTATCTTCAACTGCCTCGATGCATATGCTTTGACTTTGTTCCTTTGCATAAGAACACAGCCAAGACCCAATTTCGATGCATCACAGTACACGACAAAATCATCATCACCCTCAGGCAATGATAGAACAGGCGCATCGCAAAGCTTCTGCTTCAGGTGTTGAAAAGCTTCCTCTTGTTTGAATCCCCAGTAAAAGGGCATTTTCTTCTGAGTTAGAGCAGTTAGAGGAACTGCAATCTTAGAGAAGTTTTCAATGAAGCGGCGATAATAACCCGCTAGACCAAGAAATGAACGAACTTCAGTAGGAGTAGAAGGTGTATCCCAATCCTTAATCGCACTGATCTTGGAGGGATCTACATGAACACCTCGTTCGTTGATAATGTGTCCCAAAAATTGAACTTCTTTAAGCCAAAATTCGCACTTGGAGAATTTGGCGAAAAGTTGCTCTTTCTTTAGGAGTTCAAGAGTAAGACGAAGATGCTGCTCGTGATCAGCTCGCGTCTTAGAGTAAATCAAGATATCGTCAATAAAAACAATGACGAACTGATCCAAATAAGGTTTGCAGACCCTATTCATTAAGTCCATGAAAACAGCAGGAGCATTAGTCAAACCGAATGGCATGACTGTGAATTCATAATGCCCATAACGAGTACGGAACGCTGTCTTCGGAATGTCTTCTTCTTGCACCCGAAGTTGATGATATCCAGAACGCAGGTCGATCTTCGAAAAATAAGAAGCGCCCTGTAGCTGATCAAAGAGGTCGTCTATGCGAGGTAAGGGATATCGATTCTTGATGGTAAGCTTGTTAAGCTCACGATAATCGATACACATCCTAAAGGATCCATCCTTCTTCTTTACAAAAAGAACGGGAGCACCCCAAGGTGAAAAACTAGGACGGATAAAACCTTTATCAGAGAGCTCCTGAAGCTGCTTAGACAACTCTTGCATCTCAGATGGTGCAAGACGATATGGAGCTCTGGCAATGGGATTTGCACCAGGTACGAGGTCAATGCGGAACTCGACTTGGCGTACAGGAGGTAGACCAGGTAAATCTTCAGGGAACACTTCAGAATAATCCCAAACGACAGGAATATCTGAAATAGACTTACCCTTGCCTTTATCTTCTGTAACATGTGCTAAGAAAGCCATATAGTTCTTCTGCAGATACTTCCGAGCTTTAAAACAAGACATGAGTTTGAGACCACCGGTAGGCTTCTCACCTTGAACCTGCAGAATCTCGCCTGTCGAAAGCGGTACACGAACAATCTTCTCAGAACAAACTATCTCTGCGTGATGCTTAGATAACCAATCCATACCCACAATGACGTCGAAGCTTCCAAGTTGCATAGGCGTGAGATCGATAGGAAAAAGATGATCGTTAAGGTTCAACTGGCAGTTGCGTAGAACAGAATTAAGAATAATGGGTTCACCACTAGCAACCTCTACTGTCAAAGATTTACTTAGTTTCGTTCTAGACACGCGAAGCATCGGCTCAAAAGACAATGACACAAAACTCTTATCGGCACCCGAATCAAAGAGAACAGATGCAGGCTGATTATTAATAAAGAACGTACCGTTCACCACGTTATCATCCGCCTGCGCCTCTTGGGCATTCATGTTAAAAACTCGGCCTAGAGCCGGAGCCTGATTCTGATTCTGGTTCTGGTTGACTAGTCTTGGGCACCGGTTCCTGTAGTGGGTCAGATCCCCACAATTGTAGCACGAACCAGGAGGAAAATGAGGTCGTGCAGCTTGGCCCTGTTGCGGGGCAGGAGGCTGAGCAACCTGTTGAGCTTGGTTACGAACTGCCTGGTTCTGATTGACAGGAATGCGGCAGTCGACAGCAAGATGACCAGATCTTCCGCAGTTGGTGCACTGACGACACTGGAGATGTGGTTGGTGATGGCCGTTACACCTGTTGCACAAAGGTGCATTGCCAAAATAAGTCTTCTTGGCAGGTGGTTGCGCAGGCTGATTTGGTGCAGCTTGAGCCTGTGCAGTAACAGCAAAATTTTGGGCACCCTTTCGTTTCCTTGATTTCTTTGATGCTTCACCTTCCTTACCCTTACCTTTATTCTTGTTTTTCTCAGAATTAGTCTCCTTCTTTTTATCACCCTTGCGGGTGAGTTTACCCTTCCTGACTAGAGTCTCAGTGAGGGTAGCAGACAACTCGATAGCTTGGCGAAGGGTAGTAGGATTAACACCAGTCAAAATCTCCAGAATAGAATCGGGTAGCCCATCAATATACCTCTCGATCGCTTTATCCGGAGGGGTAACCATGGTGGGACACAATAGACTGAGTTCTTCAAAACGATCCGTGTATGCACGGTGTTCAGCCCCATCTTGCTTTAAGCCATCAAACTCTCGTTCCAAAACTCGAATTTCATGACGGGGACAAAACTCCTTCATCATGAGAGCCCGAAGCTCTTCCCATGTCTGTGCCAACGCCACTTCGGCACCCCTATCGCGCTTAATACCATTCCACCAGGTAAGCGCTCGCTTCTCAAACACGCTTGAAGCAAATTCAACCCTACGCGCATTCTGACACTGCACGTGTAAGAATGTGCTCTCGATACTTTCAAACCACCGTAGGAGCGCAGTTGCTCCTTGCGACCCAGAAAACTTAAGCGGCTTCGCAGAATTGAAATTCTTGAAATTACAGTGTGCGTTATTGTTGTTGTTATTGCCGTTGTTGTTAAATATATCGTGGACTTGAGTTACAACCCCGGGAAGTACAGCAGCCACTTGTTGAGAAACCAGGGCTGCGATCTCTTCAATAGTAAAAGTTCGAGGATCGCGTCGAGGAGGCATTCTAAAAGAGGAAAACATGAAAGAAAGCGAGTGAGATGATTGGATGAAAAGAATGAGATGAAACAAAATCAACAAGAGCAAAGATGGTGGTCATTCGTCCGTATCACAGAGCAAACAAACAACACACAGTGACTAATCAAAGTAAATGGGTCAAAAATAATGTATAATGAAGACATGCTCGCCTATAAGTGAACACTCATCCCAAGAATTCCCAGGTAAGCACAACTGGTCTCGCGTCTGATGAGATGTATACGAAGTGCTTGCCTAGACAGAAAACCCAGAATACAGGCATTCACCCTTCCAGTTTGCACATGTTCACATTATTTAAAACCCAAAACGTTTGACGGGATTTTGAAAATTTGAAGGCACAAGGCCAAAAACCAAACTAAAAAGGGTTCAAAACCATATAAAAGAGAGTTCAAAACCTTACAATAGAGGGTTCAAAACCTTGTAATAATTTATTCAAAAACAGATGATTGTTTTTCAAAAATCGTTTCGGAAAAATTTTGGTTCCTTGTTTTGATAATCACCTAAGGATAGGTGATGTAAATGTTTTAAGATCTAAACACAACTAATTTGTGTTAGGGTCCTAGAAAAGTTATAGTCTAGGTCAAAGCATTACTAATAACCTAATTCCCTATAACCATTGGCTCTGATACCAACTCTTCTGTCACACCCCGACCGCGTAAAACAACAAATCGCGGCGGAAACATCGGGGCGTGTTGCGACAGAATTAATTGTTTCAAATCCATGGCAAACAAAGTTGTATTTTATTTACAAACAAAGGTGTTACATTGTTTCAAACAGGAAATTTAAGAGTTCAGAACATAATTAAACATAGTCTATCTTCTTTTAAAGTCTCTAAGGCACAGGTCCGCCCTAGTATCATGATCAACATCCTATGGAAAAGCTCCTGAAAACACATGTGAAAATAGGTACGTCAGCATAAAAATGCCTGTGAGATACATAGGTTTGTGAAAATAAGATTCATGACTTGTGTTTGAGAAAATATTCCGTCATGAACCTTGTAATTTGATTTGTTTTGTAAATCACTTGAAAAACGATAAGATCAGATGATATGTATAAATAAGAGAATAGTGTATGGTTAAATGGATAACCATTGTAAACTGAGTTTGTATAAGATAAGTTGTTTGTAAAACAATGTATTGTGAAAAGTATGTTATTTGTATGAAATGTTCTATGTATAAAACTGAAATGATTCAAATAACGCTACGATATATAATACCATACAAACACTTATATATAGGAAGTACCAGCGGCGTATCCACCATGCTTGTATCATATTACACACGCATCGTTACTTAATCACTTAATCAAACCAAACCAAACAATGTAAAATGTTCATGTCAAGATGTAAATCATGTAAAAATGTCTATGTCAAATATCCAAGTCAAATGTCTATGTTTAAACCAATAGTCAAAAGTCCTTGTATAAACCATGTCAAATGTTGATAGTCCAAAAGTAGTCAAGTAATGTATAACCAAAATGATATGTATGGTAAGTAAAATAAGACTACTTAAACCATAAGTAAAAATGTACAAAACAAAGTATTTTGATTATATCAAAAAGTTATGTTTTGTAAAGTGATGCATGATACATTGATACGAACATTTATGTGGTGAGTTAACGCATACATTCAAGCCTTGAGACAGTCGGATAACCCTTTCAGTCAAGGTTATCAAAAGAATTGTATTCGGATTCAGTCATTCCTTACATCCAAACAAACCCGGGATGTCAGGAATGGGATTTGTCAAGTCCTATGGTACCACTACTTACTCCCGAGCGGCGTAGCAAATGTTAATGAACGTAATAAAGACCCGTTTGTGCAAACCAAATGTCATAGTAGTCGTATACATGTCATATGAAAACAATGTACTAAGTATGCTAAGTTAACATACAAAGCAGAAAAGTCATGTAAATCAATGTGCTTAGCATGTTATCAGTCAACATACATAGCAGAAAAGTAATGAAATCATGTACTATAATGTACTAACAAACATAGTCGGTATATGATATGAAAACAGGAAAGCATGAAAGTAACAAGTAGGCACATGTGTTCCACCCCAAAACAGTTTGGAAAACAGTAAAAGAGGGGTCTATGTACTCACATAAACACCTTGAAAACATTTAAAAGAGGGGGTTCTATGTACTCACTTGAGATTGCTCAGATGTATAAAGATAATCACCAAGTAATGCTAGAGATCTCGGAATCAAACGGCACCTAATATAGGTAACTATGTTAATAACCGGACCTTAAACGGATGATTGGATAGAATGAGGTTTCGTAAACCAAACGAGTGTAGAGACTCGTGTCATTTGGTTTAACAAAGCCTACATACTAAATGAAACCTAACATAATTGTTTACGACCCATTACGACCCGTTTAGGAAGCTTATGCTACTTTAACGTGTCGTGTGCGTGAAACGCGTTCGGACCGCCTAACTAGTCCTATGACAAGTATTATATGCCTAAACATGTTACATAATCAGTTACGTGACAAAAGTTTAAGTTACATATGCTAAATTACCAATTATGTATGAAAATGGTATTCTGGTAATTTACCTAAGGCATATAAACTACCTATCATACAACTACTTAAACGTCGTGACCATAAGGTATAACCTCGGAAGGTTATTCCCTACACTATGGTCACCTAATGTATTTGGTCGGATCCTAATGATCGACCAAACTGGGTCGGGTTCGAAAGTATAAGCGATTGTTTAGATCGCTTACCTTACGACCCTATATAAGCACTAAACTAAAAGTGACGAGTTAAGCATGCTAAAACATGCTTAACTAAGTTTAGAAAATAGGTTTGGTATCACAACAAACGGTTGTGATACCTAAGAGTAGTTTGGTTACAAAATACCCAAGAATACGTATTCTGCCCGAAACTACGGCTCGTCACTGAGCCTAGATAACGTGGTAATCAGTAGGTATAGTCACTAGGGACTATAACCATCGTGATCACGCTCACGTTATGAAGTTCAAACGAACTTTGCATCGACCATAAACTGGTCAATGCAGAAAGTCAAACAAAGTTTGACTTTCGGACTCGAAAGCGATAAAAGAACGAAAGAATACTTACGAAGGGTCCCCGAATGCTAACCCAGATAAAAATAGCTCAGGTATGAAACGAAGGTTCCAACTTAGAGCTTTCTTAATCAGATTTGTGGGTTTTGAACAAATGGGGGGTGGGTATTTATAGGAAAAGTAGAGCCGTTAGGATCGTTTCTTGAATATCGTGCCACGATCCGTGCCGTACATTTGTCAAAATGTTGTGGTGGCTAAAATTTGATCTTATCTTGCTGATTAGGAAAGATTTAAACATGTGGTTGTGGTTAAATTGGTTGCAACTTGCATTAGAAACATTGAATCTGCCAGAACAGTCAGTCGCGTAGCGCGACGGATAAGCCATATGGGCTCGCGCTACGCGAGCACCTCTCCTGAATCAGCAAGTTTCAAAAGTTACACATTAGGTCCCTGCATGTGTTTTAAGGCATTTCCGGCACTTCCAAGGCCCGTAAAGCCATCTTTAAGGCCCTAAAATGTTGCCTAAACATTGTGGACATGGAACATGTTCAAAAATATGCCGGATGATGGTTCGTTTGGTCGTACGAACGCGATGTTCGCTTAATTACGACGGAATGCGCATAAGCGCGAAAAACGATCCAAATGACGAAACGAATGGATTTTTCTTAAGGCGAACACTAAAATATAATATAGTCATGCTTTCATAAATTTTTGGATGTCCAGATGTATTCAGAACGTAAGTTATGCGCGAAAATGCAAACTTGTGCACTTTTTGACACTTTTAGTCCCTGAATGTCCCAAAAGTTTATTTTAGCACACCAAACCCCTCAAAGCCTATTTCTAAGCTATGTAAAGGATATTTAAAGTGTGTTTAACTTATGGTTATGTTCCGGAATGTTCGTTACAGTTCGAATTGACATACTTTCGCAGTTTGTCATATTCAGTCCCTGTAAGCGAATTAACTTGTTTTTTTGCCATACCAAAGCCTTCAAAACTTATTTCTAAGTTATGTAAAGGTTATTTAAGGTATGTTGAGTATATGTTGATGTTCCAGAGTATTTCTCGCATTAAACTGAGTACGTTTACGCACTAGTTTGCGTATAATTCTCCAGAAAGCGATGTAGAGTTTGAAATTACATAAAAGTCAAAACATGAAAAATGTATAACATAACAAAACAAACATTGGGATCAAATAACATTGTTTTATTGATAATAGAACTGTTCATAGTGATTACAAGCACAGTTGTTACATTATTAGCACTATATTTAGATTATACGTAATCTCCATATATCTCTCATGATCACCATCTAACAAACCCTTCCCCCTTGTGAACCGTGACGGCAGTAGACACACACACTCCTCTTCTTCGAAATCCCTTCTTCCATTGGAGCTCATCTCTTGTGTCGAGTTATTCATCTTCTGGTTAGTACAAATTCTAATGATGTGAATCTTATTTGATTGTCCTAGGGTATATGTGAGGTATTGTGGTTTCTCTTAACATCGATGCTAATGATTTGTGATGCTAGAATCAGATTACGTGTAACAGTCATGTTAAACTTGTGATTGATTGCTCATCATTTAGGGTGTCTTGTTCTAGTCATTGATGGGGAACCCTTATAAGGCTTGAATTCTTGTAATTAATTGGTTATGGAAATAGGGAATGAATATTAGAGAAAGTTTCAGTCGTATAAGTAATTGGGCCAATGTGAAAATGATCATCACCCATGATCAAACAACTTACTAATTGCATCAAACATGACAGTGAATTGTATGTTTGTATTATAAATCTTAGAGGTTATCATACGAATTATTAGTGGACCTCACATGTTCTGTTGGATCGCACGATTTTGTAATGTGCATAGTGGGCCGCAATTATGATGGATCTGATTTGGTTGGGAATAACGATGATGTGATGATTAAGGTAGTGTAACTAATAATGTAAATTAATAAGGGGTCCAATATAATTGAAGGAAAGTGGGTTATTGAAATTGATAACCTTGAATGGCGGCCCATGTGCTATAGTCATAATCTAATAAAAAACCAAATGGGTATTCTAATGATGTTGTCTGTGATAGCCAAGAGTATTATGTGAATTTAGTAATGCCATGATGTTTTGCTTGAAATCTGTGTACATTGATACAGGAAACGGATATGACTAGGGTTGTAGAAATCCATAACTATCTGTTAGTGACCGCGACGAAAGTTCCCCACAAAGAATTCATGTCGACGAAACACCTTGAAATTTCATCACACCCACACACGACGAAATATATGATGTTTCGTCACACACACATCGACGAAACACCTTAATATTTCATCGACGGGTAACCTTGATGTTTTGTCGCACATTCGCCGACGAAAATATGATGTTTCGTCGCCCTGGAGTTTCGCCTTTAGGACAGAAGCTCACAAACAGACTGTAGTTTTGAATGAGTATGGTAATGAATGATTATATGTTGATCCTTGTTTGTAGATGATATCAGTTATGTCTGGGGAAAACATAATTAGGCTTTGATTAGCACACTTAACTGTTGAATACTGTTGGGAAACACGTGTGTGAATTGTGGATATGTATGAGTTGGAATGTCTGCTATGTGTTATTCGGGAACTGTTGTTTGAATGCACACCATGATCATTGAGTTAATCAACACACCAGCAGCTTTATGGACCACAAGAACCGACCATGTTCATTAAGGACGCTTTAAATCACTTCCAGGAGAAAGGAACACCATGGGCGGCATCTGGATCCTATCTTAGAGCTCCCAAGGGAGGAGCCAATCCGCGCGAAGTCTTGTTAAATGTAACTTCTGGATTCAAGATGTGCCTTTTGGTCATATAATCAACGAAGTGGGAATACACGAGGATCTCGCTAAGACCCGTTTAGGTTAGAAACTGATCGACAACAAAGATTCCTGCGGGGATACAGCAATTCATTGGTTTCGCCAGATACCATCTCAGATTCATCGAGGGATTTTCGGAAATTGCGCTGCTGCAACCTCTTTAGCACAGCAGGGTGCTGTGTTCGTGGAAGACAAACAGGAGGACAACTTTTCAGCTTTCGAATCGCAACTCTGCAATACACTGAGCATCGTCTTTACCCGAGGGTGCGGGTGATTTGGTGGTATATCATGATGGTTCGAATCAGAGTCCCAGTTTCACGCCGACACAACACGAGGAAGTGATAGCTACGTAATAGACTTACAAGAAGAATTGCACGATACGCATGGAAACCATGGTCTTTGGGTTAAGTGGGAGGCATTACTTGGACGATACCAAATGCACTACTTAGATCGATCACAAGAGCCTCCCGTGTGCTGGGTTTTGAAAATAGCTACAACATGTGCTGGCATCGTTGGATGGAACCTTTGAATGACTCCGACTATGGAACCTAAATGCGTATGAGCTTGCAACTCACTATCGACTCTAACCTACAGGATCAGACTCGCTCTGTTCAAACTGGAGAACAGAAAGAAGAGGATTTTGAAGATGAATCCATGCGGGGCATGGGGGAAGCAACCTTTGGTAGGTCGGATGATATCCGCTACCTCTTGGAACGAATGTGGGTCTCATTATACGACAACTGTAGGGAACTCGTGTTGAGCAAGGCATACCAGGCTCGATATTCTGGTCATCTGGGTATTGAAGAGAGATGTTAGGGCCTATAAAATCTTGTACTATTGATTGGGCATGAAGGCCCACCTAGCAATGTATGTGAATGATGTCTGACTGGTGGGAACGTCAAGGTGGAGTATCAGCAACCAGCAACACCCATATGGAAATGAGAACAGGCTGCCACGGATTTTGTCGCTAGTCTACTTGCAACCCGAAACGGAAACAATATCACCTGGGTAATAGTTGATTGTCTCACGTAACCAGTATACCCTTTTACAATCAAGAAAACTGACGAGTTTTCATAGCTTGTGAATATCCCTCTGAGAGAGGTGGCTTTTTTAGGCACGAGGTGCCAACTCCTGTTATCTCTGATTTTGATCTATATCTGACTTAAGACAGGCATTGCACAACACTCTTGGCTCACGTTTAGACATGAGCAATATTCATCATCATGGGACAAACAGTTAGAGTAAACGAACCATCCTGACACTTGAAGACATGCTGTGAGCGTGTGTGTGATTGGCTTAGTAAAAGTTCGAAAGGACACCTACCTTTGGTTGAGTTTACTGCAACAGTTACCATTCTAGTACTCAGACAACCTTGTAAGAGGTCCTGCATGGGCAGTAACGCTAATCTCCTAGTAGAATTAACGGGGGTGACAATCTAATCACAGGTCCAGGACTTGCATTCGAAACTCTTGGGAAGATTGTTTAGGTCAGAAATTGTTGGCGGCAACGCATGACCGTCAGGAAAGCTGTTAAGCTTAGGAAACACTGAGAGTTCGCTGCAGGCGAACGTGTCATGATTGAAAGTCTCACCCTGGGGAGGGTGCGGTGCACTTGGGAAGCGTGGAAAACTTAATTTACGTTACGTTGGGTTATTCAGAATTCTGGAAAGAATCGGTCATGTGCCATTTATGTCTCGACATCTAAGTCAGTGTTTGTTCGATGAAACACTTGTGATACCGTTACTAGACAAGTTACAGTTGTCAAGGAACCTATCGGAAACAAGGATCAGGAAGTCAAGGTTTGTTAACTTAGTCGAAATTCAAATCATGAGAGTTCGTTGGAACTCAAGACGTGGACTGGAGTTCACGTGGGAATGCGATCATCAGAGTAAGCTCTAGAAATCCTCAGTTGTTCAATCGGTTGTATCAACTTCTGGTATCATTGGCGAATTTCGAGACGAAATTCCCTTTCAAGTTGGGGATGATGTGGCACCTAGGAAAAATCCACAGTCATCCTGATCTAACACCTAGCTGTTTTGGATTGCTTATCAAATTTTGGGACGAAATTTCTTTCAAGTTGGGGATGATGTGACAACCCGTGTTTTCAATACTTCTCTAGTTCCTTCGATGCTTAACGCGTGGGTACTGAATGAACCGCTTAAATAATTATTTGATTTTAATTGTGTACGATATATGAATGATTGGATATATGGGTATATTTGGTTGATATGAAAGTTTAGGAACCGTAATTGTTAGATGTTATATGTCTATGTGTTAAAACGTTCTGTTCAGTGATAATTCCGTTAATCTTAAATGTAAGATAATTTGGTTTAATAACATATTGGCATTTGTTGGGCCGCGCATGTTTTAGGAAACATATTCACACTTTAAACTATACACTATATTGGCCCACATTGATTACCCGAGCCCAGCCCACCCTTCGCATGTTTTGACCATCTCGGCCCGGTTTCTTGTAGCCAAAGAAGGAATGGGATCGGCCCACATGGTTAGGTTATTAGCACTATATTTAGATTATACGTAATCTCCATATATCTCTCATGATCACCATCTAACAAACCCTACCCCCTTGTGAACCGCGACGGCAGTAGACACACACACCCCTCTTCTTCGAAATCCCTTCTTCCATTGGAGCTCATCTCTTGTGTCGAGTTATTCATCTTCTGGTTAGTACAAATTCTAATGATGTGAATCTAATTTGATTGTCCTAGGGTATATGTGAGGTATTGTGGTTTGTCTTAACATCGATGCTAATGATTTGTGATGCTAGAATCAGATTACGTGTAACACTCATGTTAAACTTGTGATTGATTGCTCATCATTTAGGGTGTCTTGTTCTAGTCGTTGATGGGGAACCCTTATAAGGCTTGAATTCTTGTAATTAATTGGTTATGGAAATAGGGAATCAATATTAGAGAAAGTTTCATTCGTATAAGTAATTGGGCCAATGTGATAATGATCATCACCCATGATCAAACAACTTACTAATTGCATGAAACATGACAGTGAATTGTATGTTTGTATTATAAATCTTAGAGGTTATCATACGAATTATTAGTGGACCTCACATGTTCTGTTGGACCGCATGATTTAGTAATGTGCATAGTGGGCCGCAATTATGATGGATCTGATTTGGTTGGGAATAACGATGATGTGATGATTAAGGTAGTGTAACTAATAATGTAAATTAATAAGGGGTCCAATATAATTGAAGGAAAGTGGGTTATTGAAATTGATAACCTTGAATGGCGGCCCATGTGCTATAGTCTTAATCTAATCAAAAACCAAATGGGTATTCTAATGATGTTGTCTGTGATAGCCAAGAGTATTATGTGAATTTAGTAATGCCATGAAGTTTTGCTTGAAATCTGTGTACATTGATACAAGAAACGGATATGACTAGGGTTGTAGAAATCCATAACTATCTGTTAGTGACAGCGACGAAAGTTCCCCACAAAGAATTCATGTCGACGAAACACCTTGAAGTTTCGTCACACCCACACACGACGAAATATATGATGTTTCGTCACACACACATTGACGAAACACCTTAATGTTTCGTCGACGAGTAACCTTGATGTTTTGTCGCACATTCGCTGACGAAAATATGATGTTTCGTCGCCCTGGAGATTCGCCTTTAGGACAGAAGCTCACAAACAGACTGTAGTTTTGAACGAGTATGGTAATGAATGATTATATGTTGATCCTTGTTTGTAGATGATATCAGTTATGTCTGGGGAAAAACATAATTAGGCTTTGATTAGCACACTTAACTATTGAATACTGTTGTGAAACACGTGTGTGAATTGTGGATATGTATGAGTTGGAATGTCTGCTATGTGTTATTCGGGAACTGTTGTTTGAATGCACACCATGATCATTGAGTTAATCAACACACCAGCACCTTTATGGACCACAAGAATCGACCATTTTCATTAAGGATGCTTTAAATCACTTCCAGGAGAAAGGAACACCGTGGGCGGCATCTGGATCCTATCTTAGAGCTCCCGAGGGAGGAGCCACTCCGCGCGAAGTCTTGTTAAATGTAACTTCTGGATTCGAGAGGTACCTTTTGATCATATAATCAACGAAGTGGGAATACACGTGGATCTCGCTAAGACCCGTTTAGGTTAGAAACTGATCGACAAGAAAGATTCCTGCGAGGATACAGCAATTCATTGGTTTCGCCAGATACCATCTCAGATTCATCGAGGGATTTTCGAAAATTGCGCTGCTGCAACCTCTTTAGCACAGCAGGGTGCTGTGTTCGTGGAAGACAAACAGGAGGACAACTTTTCAGCTTTCGAATAGCAACTCTGCAATACACTGAGCATCGTCTTTACCCGAGGGTGCGGGTGATTTGGTGGTATATCATGATGGTTCGAATCAGAGTCCTAGTTTCACGCCGACGCAACACGAGGAAGTGATGGCTACATAATAGACTTACAAGAAGAATTGAACGATACACAACTTTCCAATGGAAACCATGGTCTTTGGTAGGGCTGTAAACGAACCGAACGTTCAGCGAACAGTTCGTGAACCGTTCGGCGGGAGGTTTGTTTATGTTCGTTCGTTTAATAAACGAACGAACATGAACAAGAAATTGCGTTCGATTAGTTAAATGAACGAACATGAACAAAGGTCTCGTTCGTTCAATTGTGTTCGTGAACGTTCGGTAAGGTGTTCGTGAACATTCGTTCATTTGCGTATCGGTAAGGTGTTCGTGAACATTCGTTCATTTGCGTTCTTATGTTCATGTTTTAATTAAAGATTTTTATACTTTCATATATTTTATCTATACTTTTTATACTATTAAACTTTTATTTATATCATTACCCTAACAATTAAACTAGGAAACTTTCTTTCACCTTGTTTATGCACCATTTCCCTTTATTTTCTCATTATTTACATCGACGAATATGATCTACGTCCGTTCCACAATAAGGGATTCAAGTTCTAGTGCTACTCTCTGGGCCATCCACCTTTATCCTTCATCGCGTTCACCAAATTTATTTGTGTTCGCTTGTGTTCGTGAACCGTTCGTGAACACACTCATTTCCTTAATGAACGAACACGGACATAAAATCTCGTTCGGTAAGTGTTCATGAACCGTTCGTGAACACATTTATTTCCTTAACGAACGAACACGAACAAGGCCTCGTTCGTGTTCGTTCGGTTCGTTTACAGCCCTAGTCTTTGGGTTAAGTGGGAGGCATTACTTGGATGATACCAAATGCACTACTTAGATCGATCACAAGAGCCTCCCGTGTGCTGGGTTTTGAAAATAGCTAAAACATGTGCTGGCATCGTTGGATGGAACCTTTGAATGACTCCGACTATGGAACCTAAACGCGTATGAGCTTGCAACTCACTATCGACTCTAACCTACCGGATCAGACTCGCTCTGTTCAAACTGGAGAACGGAAGGAAGAGGATTTTCAAGATGAATCCATGCGGGGCATGGGGGAAGCAACCTTTGGCAGGTTGGATGATATCCGCTACCTCTTGGAACGAATGTGGGTCTCATTATACGGCAACTGTAGGGAACTCGTGTTGAGCAAGGCACACCAGGCTCGGTATTCTTGTCATCTGGGTATTGAAGAGAGATGTTAGGGCCTATAAAATCTTGTACTAGTGATTGGGCATGAAGGCCCACCCAGCAATGTATGTGAATGATGTCTAACTGGTGGGAACGTCAAGGTGGAGTATCAGCAACCAGCAAGACCCATATGGAAATGAGACAGGCTGCCACGGATTTTGTCGCTAGTCTACTTGCAACCCGAAACGGAAACAATATCACCTGGGTAATAGTTGATTGTCTCATGTAACCAGTATACCCTTTTGCAATCAAGAAAACTGACGAGTTTTCGCAGCTTGTGAATATCCCTCTGAGAGAGGTGGCTTTTTTAGGCACGAGGTGCCAACTCCTGTTATCTCTGATTTTGATCTATATCTGACTTAAGACAGGTATTGCACAACACTCTTGGCTCACCTCTAGACATGAGCAATATTCATCATCATGGGACAAACGGTTAGAGTAAACGAACCATCCTGACACTTGAAGACATGCTGTGAGCGTGTGTGTGATTGACTTAGTAAAAGTTCGAAAGGACACCTACCTTTGGTTGAGTTTACTGCAACAGTTACCATTCTAGTACTCAGACAACCTTGTTAGAGGTCCTGCATGGGCAGTAATGCTAATCTCCTAGTAGAATTAACGGGGGTGACAATCTAATCACAGGTCCAGGACTTGCATTCAAAACTCTTGGGAAGATTGTTTAGGTCGGAAATTGTTGGCGGCAACGCGTGACCGTCAGGAAAGCTGTTAAGCTTAGGAAACACTGAGAGTTCGCTGCAGGCGAACGTGTCATGATTGAAAGTCTCACCCTGGGGAGGGTGCGGTGCGCTTGGGAAGCGTGGCAAGATTAATTTACGTTACGTTGGTTTATTCAGAATTCTGGAAAGAATCGGTCACGTGCCATTTATGTCTCGAAATCTAAGTCAGTGTTTGTTCGATGAAACACTTGTGACACCGTTACTAGACAAGTTACAGTTGTCAAGGAACCTATCGGAAACAGGGATCAGGAAGTCAAGGTTCGTTAACTTAGTCGAAATTCCAATCGTGAGAGTTAGTTGAAACTCAAGACGTGGACTGGAGTTCACATGGGAATGCGATCATCGGAGTAAGCTCTAGAAATCCTCAGTTGTTCAATCGGTTGTATCAACTTCTGGTATCATTGGCGAATTTCGGGACGAAATTCCCTTTCAAGTTGGGGATGATGTGGCACATGGGAAAAATCCACAGTCATCCTGATCTAACACCGAGTTGTTTTGGATTGTTTATCAAATTTCAGTACGAAATTTCTTTCAAGTTGGGGATGATGTGACAACCCGTGTTTTCAATACTTCTCTAGTTCCTTCGATGCTTGACGTGTGGGTACTGAATGAACCGCTTAAATAATTATTTGATTTTAATTGTGTACGATATATGAATGATTGGATGTATGGTTATATTTGGTTGATATGAAAGTTTAGGAACCGTAATTGTTAGATTTTATATGTCTATGTGTTAAAACGTTCTGTTCAGTGATAATTCCGTGCTATAGTCTTAAGGTAGTGTAACTAATAATGTAAATTAATAAGGGGTCCAATATAATTGAAGGAAAGTGGGTTATTGAAATTGATAACCTTGAATGGCGGCCCATGTGCTATAGTCTTAATCTAATAAAAAACCAAATGGGTATTCTAATGATGTTGTATGTGGTAGCCAAGAGTATTATGTGAATTTAGTAATGCCATGATGTTTTGCTTGAAATCTGTGTACATTGATACAAGAAACGGATATGACTAGGGTTGTAGAAATCCATAACTATCTGTTAGTGACCGCGACGAAAGTTCCCCACAAAGAATTCATGTCGACGAAACACCTTGAAGTTTCGTCACACCCACACACGATGAAATATATGATGTTTCGTCACACACACATCGACGAAACACCTTAATGTTTCGTCGACGAGTAACCTTGATGTTTTTTCACACATTCGCCGACGAAAATATGATGTTTCGTCGCCCTGGAGTTTCGCCTTTAGGACAGAAGCTCACAAACAGACTGTAGTTTTGAACGAGTATGGTAATGAATGATTATATGTTGATCCTTGTTTGTAGATGATATCAGTTATGTCTGGGGAAAAACATAATTAGGCTTTGATTAGCACACTTAACTGTTGAATACTGTTGTGAAACACGTGTGTGAATTGTGGATATGTATGAGTTGGAATGTCTGCTATGTGTTATTCAGGAACTGTTGTTTGAATGCACACCATGATTACAATTTATACGTGAACCTTGTGAATGTAAACTGACATCGTATACGTGAATACCATAGGTTGTGTCTGTTTAAGTGTGAACAAGTAACAAAACATACCGAGCAAACTAAGGTGAGTTCACTGCTCTTTTTCCAAGCATGCGTCCCGGGGAGGGACATCTGGTAAACGTTCCGGGGAGGAATGCTGGGTAATTGGGTTTGTCTGGAATGTTAAACCTGGGTTGTTGGTTAATACACGTCTATATCTATCACTCAAGTCCCTCCTAGCGATTGTTGCCGGGGAGGCAATGGGGTATTAGTTAGTAGCGCTACTTAGGTTTGGCACCCCCACACCACACCGGGGAGGTCGGTTATGAACTAATGACCCCCATCATGACCATTCCTTTGATAGAGGCATTGGGGTTTAGGGCGAAACATCTGGAGCCATCTGTGGTAAGCGTGTGATTAACAACATCGAATCTGTGAAACCTTTTAATCTGGTAACTGGTATCTAAACACGTTAACAAAACTTTGAACTCACCAGCGTCGTCTGACACACTTGTCTGCATGCTTGCAGGTCTATAGGTTTATATCATTGGGACTTGCTGTCTGGGATGCTGGAGTGGTCATGGGTCGAGATACTTGGAATCGCAAGACAATTCTAACGGTTTTGTACATGTGGTTTAAGAAACGCTTAACAAATGATTTATGCTTCCGCTGTATACAATGAATTAAGTTTAATGTTTTGTAACACTTTATGTTAATGAATGGAAGTTTTTATTTAAATATATGTTATAGTTCATTGTGATTGGTGGCTTGGATCCTGGTACATCACACGTCCCGCGGTGTTTCCGCATGTGGTATTTTGGGGGTGTGACAAAGTGTCTATGCTTAAGGCGTCAAGGTGTTTGAAGAAAGGTTGTGTCATCTACATGGCACAAGTAACTATTGATGAACCAAAGCCCAAGGTGGAAGACATTCCTGTCATTTCTGAGTACCCAGAAGTATTTCCTGAAGAACTACCTGGTTTACCACCAGATAGGCAAGTGGAGTTCAGAATCGACATTATACCTGGAGCAGCACCTGTTGCAAGAGCACCTTACAGGTTAGCACCGACTGAGATGAAAGAGCTGAGAACTCAACTGGATGATTTATTGACAAAGGGATTTATTAGACCTAGCTCATCTCCCTGGGGAGCATCGATCCTGTTTGTAAAGAAGAAGGATGGATCGATGCGTCTATGCATCGATTATCGTGAGCTTAACAAGGTTACAATCAAGAATAGATACCCATTGCCCAGGATCGACGATCTGTTCGATCAACTGCAAGGGGCAAGTTACTTCTCCAAGATCGATTTGAGATCTGGATACCATCAGTTGAAGGTTAGGGATGAATATGTGCACAAGACTGCATTTAGGACTCGTTATGGTCACTACGAGTTCCTGGTGATGCCTTTCGGGCTCACTAATGCACCAGCAGCGTTCATGGACCTCATGAATCGCGTTTGCAAACCTTATTTGGACAAGTTTGTCATTGTCTTCATTGATGACATCCTTATTTATTCAAAGAATCAGACTGACCATGAGAAGCACCTTCGTTGTATTCTTAAACTTCTTCAACATGAGAAGCTCTACACCAAGTTTTCAAAATGTGAGTTTTGGCTTCGTGAAGTCCAATTTCTTGGGCATGTGGTTAGCGAGCGTGGTATCCAGGTGGATCCCGCTAAGATTGAAGCTATCATGAATTGGCAAGAGCCGAAGACGCCCACAGAGATTCGCAGCCTTTTGGGTCTGGCAGGATACTATAGGCGTTTTATTAAAAACTTCTCAAGGATTGCTGCGCCCCTAACTTCATTAACTCGCAAGAATATCAAGTTTGATTGGGGTCATAAGCAGCAAGAATCTTTTGACATCCTTAAGCAAAAGTTAAGTAATGCACCTGTGTTGACATTGCCTGAAGGAATAGAAGAGTTTGTGGTATACAGCGACGCATCACACACTGGTATGGGATGTGTGCTCATGCAGAAAGGCAAGGTTATTGCCTATGATTCTCGACAGTTAAAGGTGCACGAAAAGAATTACACCACCCACGACTTGGAGTTGGGTGCCGTTGTATTTGCACTAAAAATGTGGAGGCATTATTTATATGGTACCAAGTGTGTGATCTATTCTGATCACAAAAGCCTTCAGCATCTGTTCAATCAGAAGGATTTGAACATGAGACAGCATCGATGGATGGAGACACTGAATGATTATGATTGTGGAATCCGATACCATCCAGGTAAGGCGAATGTGGTCGCCGATGCTTTGAGCAGGAAGGAAAGGGTGAAACCCATCAGGATCAATGCCAAGAGCATTGAATTGAAGAACAACTTGAATGAAAGATTGTTAGCCGCTCAGAAGGAAGCTGTGTTAGAAGCCAACTATCCGAATGAAAAGTTGGGAGTAACTGCTGAACAGTTATCTTATGGCAAGGATGGAATCCTAAGATTGAATGGACGAATATGGGTTCCAATCTATGGAGCACTTCAGGATGTTATCCTTCAAGAAGCCCACAGTTCCAAGTATTCTGTTCATCCTGGAAGTGAAAAGATGTACAAGGATTTAAAGGCAAATTACTGGTGGATAGGTTTGAAGAAATCTATAGCCACTTATGTGGCCAAATGTCTGACGTGTGCTTAAGTTAAAGCAGAACACCAGAAGCCGCCAGGTTTGCTGCAACAGCCTGAACTTCCCACCTGGAAGTGGGAAATGGTGACTATGGATTTTATCACCAAGTTACCAAAGACAAAGCGAGGAAATGATACTATTTGGGTTATAGTGGATAGACTGACCAAGTCAGCTCACTTCTTACCTATCAAGGAAACACACAGCTCAGACAAGTTAGCTCAGCTGTATGTGGACGAGATTGTATCTCTCCACGGAGTGCCAGTGTCTATCATCTCTTATAGGGATACGAGATATACATCACATTTCTGGAAAAGCTTTCAGCAATCACTAGGCACTCGATTAAATTTCAGCACTGCATATCATCCTCAGACGGATGGTCAAAGTGAACGTACTATTCAAACACTCGAGGATATGCTACGAGCTTGTGTTATTAATTTAGGAGGAAGTTGGGATGATCATCTTCCATTGATAGAGTTTTCATCCAACAATAGCTATCATTCGAGTATTCAAGCTGCACCTTTTGAAGCTTTGTATGAAAGAAAGTGCAGAACGCCCGTTTGTTGAGCAGAAATTGGAGATGTCCAACTAACAGGACCTGATATAGTCCTGGAGACGACAGATAAGATTGTACAGATACGAGATCATCTCAAAGCTGCCAGGGATAGGCAGAAAAGCTACGCAGATAAAAGGCGTAAACCTCTAAAATTCGAGGTAGGTGACAAGGTTCTACTTAAAGTATCACCCTGGAAAGGGGTAATGCGATTTGGTAAGAAAGGCAAGTTAAGCCCAAGATACATAGGACCATTCGAGATCATCGAATGTGTTGGAACAGTGGCTTACAAATTAAACCTGCCTGAAGAGCTCAGTGGAATTCATAATGTGTTCCACATCTGCAATCTGAGGAAGTGCCTAGCTGATGAATCGCTGGCCATGTAACATAAGGATGTGCATAAAGATGAAGCTTAAAGTTTGTTGAAAAACCTTTGTCGATTGAGGACCGACAAGTTAAGAAGCTTCGAAAGAAGCATAAACCAATTGTAAAGGTTAAATGGGATGCCCGTAGAGGTCCCGAGTACACGTGGGAGGTAGAGTCCACAATGAAACAGAAGTACCCTCATTTATTTCAGTAAATCTCGAGGTCGAGATTTCTTTTAAGGGGGTGAGGATGTAACACCTCGTAAAATCACGACCAATATTATAGAGACACGTGTCATGGAAGGTAAACGTGTTATAAAACCGGATCATGTTGAAAGATATCTGAAGGGATTAAAAGTGTCAACATGTTGAAATTATTACCTCTGAGTGACCTTTTATTAATTCCAGACCTTAACATGTTTTATAAACATCTGATATAGGCTCAAATCCGGTTAACTAATGTGATAAACAATTCAAATTGCAAAGAGTGGAATCCTATGTGTTTTTACGACAAAAATTCACTCAAATACCTTCTTCAATAAGTCCAAGAACTTGTAAGTGCATGGCAACACATGCAAGGGCATGCAAGGTCTGATTATATGGTCCCCTCTACTGGAAAAAGGCATGAGATTCGAAGTTATAAAAGTTGCATGGTCAAAGTTGTTCATGAATCATTTGTTTACCCGTTATGCATTTTTGCATTCGGTACGATTTATGTAACTAGTTTGCATAAATTAACCGAAATGGGTCAAACTTTATCATTTCTATCTCAAAATCCAGAATGTATTTAGTTTACCCATATTATACAAGTCTTCAAACTTGTTGGGTCTAAACCACATTCTAATCCGGTCTTCGCTTAATCTTGCGTTTTGAACCGTATATCTTCCTTTAAAACTAACCGGTCTAAGTTTAGACTTAATTAAGACCCGTTATGAATCTAATAGGTTATTAAAACCTTCGTTCCAGATTTAGGAGCCCAGTAAAAGATATCTGCATTTGCCAATTGTATACGGCTGGGATAAATTGTATAATTTGCTCAGGTAAATACTTTTAACTTATTTTCCCTTATACTGGCTTGGGGTACGGTATATAAAATACCGCTTGGTCGGGTATTGAATTTTTAATCATATGAAGGTTAAATCATTGAGATAACCCGTTTAATCTGTTTTGTTTATTCTAAGCCTTTGGGGGGTTAATGACCATGTCCTGGATATCCTCGGCTCATTCATTGAAATGGCCACGACTTAAGCACGGTGTGTAGGCATACACCTGCCGGTGCGTATGTAAAAATAATGTACCCACCTGTTCGAGAATAACTCACCGTGGGATATATTATGTGGTGTGTCTATTAATCTTTAACCCGGTTTTCAACCCGGGCTACTGAACGTATAATAAACATGTAATACTTTAACAAGTTTATTTTTAAATAATTATCCCAAGTTTTAAAAGATTATTTTGCGCCTTGTGCATTCAAATCAATTTTCTTAAACATTTTCAAAATGAGTCGGTTAATTGTATTTACAAGTGTAAACTGACGTATTTTCCAAAAAGGCTAAGTGCAGGTACTAGACGGAATAGGCTGGCTACTCCTAGCATCAATAAAGAGTCTTGAAAGCTTAGATGTTTATAAATATGTTGAACAATGTTCCTTTTAACTTTTGATCCGCCTGTGGATCCCTTACAACCGTTTTTGTAATAATTGATATTACTTTCATTCGGTTTGTAATGTTTTTATCTTTCGACTTCTGCTGTGTATTAAACTGTGATAAATTGTCTATGATGATATCAACTACATCATGATACTCCCCACCGGGCCCACTGGTAATACGTGGAAATATAGGGGTGTGACAGTTTGGATGTATATAGAGGGGTGAAAACGGAAGATGAACCGAAGTATAGACAGAAGTTTGCAAAGATAAAGAAGCCGGATTACGAAGCTCCTGAGGATGATGTAACACCTGTGCCTCCACGGCCATCAAAAAAATACCGAACCAATGAAATGTTATATTTCATACTTGGGATTTGTAAAAATATGTGTATCATTTGCACATATCAATTCTCGTTCAATTTCAAGCTTTAAATCGCTTTCTGGAGGGTTATACGCGCTCTGATGAGTAGATATAACCAGTTTAATCCAACGAACACTCCGGAATAGTGAAATAGGCTTAACATACCTTAAATAACCTTTACATAACTTAGAAATAAGTTTTGGAAGGTTTGGTGTGGTGAAATCAAAGTTTAATCGCTTACAGGGACTAAAGTTGACAAACTGTGAAAGTATGCCAATTTGAACTGTAACAGACATTCCGGAACATGACCATAAGTTAAACATACCATAAATATCCTTTACATAGCTTAGAAATAGGCTTTGAGGGGTTCGGTGTGCTAAAATAAACTTTTGGGTCATTCAGGGACTAAAAGTGTCAAAAAGTGCACAAGTTTGCATTTTCGCGCATAACTTACGTTCTGAATACATCCGGACATCCAAAAATTTATATGAGCATGACTATATTATATTTTAGTGTTCGCCTTAAGAAAAATCCATTCGTCGCGTCATTTGGATCGTTTTTCGCGCTTGTGCGCATTCCGTCGTAATTAAGCGAACATCGCGTTCGTACGACCAAACGAACCAACACCCGACATATTTCTGAGCATGTTTCATGTCCACAATGTTTAGGCAACATTTTAGGGCCTTAAAGTTGGCTTTACGGGCCTTGGAAGTGCCGGAAATGGGCTTAAACACGTGCAGGGACTGAAACTGTAATTTCTGAAACTTGTTTGCTGATCAGAAGCCTCAGGCGGCCCGCCTGAGTTTTCCCTGATCCTGAAGCGGGCCGCGTCCGCATGTCTGATCAGATAATATCGAACAGTCAGCACGATCCAGCTGTTTTAACCACAACCACATCTTTCCCACTTGCATTTTCAGCTGATAAGGATGGTTTTAAGCCACCACAACTTTCCGACACTTGTACGGTTACGATTAAGGCACGATATTCGACAAACGATCTTAACGGTTACCCGAAAACTATAAATACCCCACCCCCATTACTCCAAATGCACTAGAATTCTGATTTGAGGAGCTCTAAGTTGAAACCATTGTTTCATACCTGAGATTCTTGAATCGGGATTAGCATTCGGGGACCCTGGGTAAGTATTCTTTCGTTCTTTTCCTTATTTTACTGCTTTTCGAGTCAGAAAGTCAAACTTTGTTTAACTTTCAGCGTTGACCAGTAATGGTCAATGCGAAGTTCGTTTGAACTTCGCAACGTGAGTGTAATCACGTTGGTTATAGTCCCTTGGGACTATGCCTACTGATTACCACGTTGTCTAGGGTCGTAGGATAAGCGATCTAATAAATCGCTTATACCTTCGAACCCGACCCAGTTTGGTCGATCATTAGGATCCGACCAAATACATTAGGTGACCATAGTAGGTAGGGAATAACCTTCCGAGGTTATACCCTATGGTCACATCGTTTAAGTAGTTGTATGATAGGTAGTTTATATGCCTTAGGTAAATTACCAGAATACCCTTTTCATGTATAATTGGTAATTAAGCATATGTAACCTAAACCTTTGTCACATAACTGATTATGTAACATGTTTAGGCATATAACACTTGTCATAGGACTAGTTAGGCGGTCCGAACGCGTTTCACGCGAACGACGCGTTAAAGTAGCATAAGCTACCTAAACGGGTCGTAATGGGTCGTAAGCTATTAGGTTAAGTTTCATTTAGTATGTAGGCTTTGTTAAACCAAATGACACGAGTCTCTACACTCGTTTGGTTTACAAACCCTAATGCTACCCGATCTTCCGATTTAGGTCCGGTTAATTAACATAGTTACCTATATTAGGTGCCGTTTGAAATTCGCGATCTCTAGCATTGTTTGGTTGTTACTCAAGGACTACTGAGCAATCTCAAGTGAGTACATAGACCCCTCTTTTACTGTTTTCCAAACTGTTTTGGGGTGAAACACATGTGCCTACTTGTTACTTTCATGCTTTCCTGTTTTCACATCATATACCTGCTATGTTCAATAGTACACTTATAGTACATGATCTCATTGTGTTTTATGCTAGGTATGTCCATTTAGTTCATACTTAGTACATCGTTTTACATTTACATTTTATGCTATGTATGTACATTGCGTGCATACTTAGTACATTGTTTTTCACATGCTTACATTTTGGTATGACATTTGGTTTGTTTACATGGGACAATACATTCATTAACATTAGCTACGCCGTTCGTTAGTAGGTAGTGGTACCATAGGAATTGACAACTCCCGTTCCGGACGTCCCAGGGAAAGGGGATGAAAGGAATGACCGAATTCGATGATATAAGACAGATAGACCTTTAATTTGTTTAAAGGGTTTATCACCTCAGTCGCAAGGCTTGGATGTATGCATATTCACAATACCGCATAAATGTTCATATTAAATATTTGCATGCATTTACACAAAACATAGCTTTGATTTAAACCAAGTTTTACTTCAATACTTTGTTTTTGTGCATATGGTTTAGTTGAGACATTTCACTTGCCATACATGACATTTTGACATAGACATTTGACATGGATATTTGACATAGACATTTGACATGGATATTTGACATAGACATTTGACATGGATATTTGATATAGACATTTGACATGGATATTTGACATAGACATTTGACATGGATATTTGACATGATTTACATCTTGACATGAACATTTTACATTGTTTGGTTTGGTTTGATTAAGTGATTAAGTAACGATGCGTGTGTAATATGATACAAGCATGGTGGATACGCCGCTGGTACTTCCTATATATAAGTGTTTGTATGGTATTACATGTCGTAACGTTATTTGAATCATTTCAGTTTGAGACATAGAACATTTCATACAAATAACATACTTTTCACAAGACATTGATTTATAAACAACTTATCTTATGCAAACATATTTTACTTGGTTATTCATTTAACCTTACATTTATTTATACTTATCATCTGATCTTATCGTTTTTCAAATGATTTAAAAGACAAAGCAAATAACAAGGTTCATGACTAAACATTTTCTCAAAAATAAGTCATGAATCTTATTTTCACAAAACCTATGTATCTCACAGGCATTTTTATGCTGACGTACCTATTTTCACATGTGTTTTTCAGGAGCTGTTGCATAAGATGATCAAGATACACATAGACAGACTTGGGCTTTAGTGACAATAAAAGATGCAAGACTAGTTAATTATGTTGTATTTCTTTGTTTGTTAAGGCATTGTAACACTTTTAATCAATAAAACAAAACTTTAATTTCCATGGTTATGAAACATTAATTCTGTTACAACACTCCCCGATGTTTCCGCCACGTTTTGTATGTTCTACGTGGTCGGGGTGTGACAGAAAAGATGGTATCAGAGCTAATGGTTATAGGGAATTAGGTTATTAGTAATGCTTTGACCTAGTCTATAACCTTCTTAGGACCCTAATGCGAGTTTACTTGCGTTTAGTCATAAAACAATACCGTCACCTATCCTTAGGCGACGACTACAACAAGAACATAAATTTCAAAACCGCTTTGAAAACTAATCATCTGTTCTAGGATGATTGATTACTAGGTTTTGAACCCTCTATTGTAAGGTTTTGAACTCTCTATTATATGGTTTTGAACCCCTTTGAGTTTTCGAAACTTCATCAAGGTTTTGGGTTTTAAATAATGTGAACACGTGCAAACTGGAAGGGTGAATGCCTGTATTCTGGGTTTTCTGTCTAGGCAAGCACTTCGTATATATCTCATCAGGCGCGAGACCAGTTGTGCTTACCTGGGAATTCTTGGGATGAGTGTTCACTTATAGGCGAGCATGTCTTCGCGATACATTATTTTTGACCCATTTACTTTGATTTGTCACCATCTCATTTGTTTGCCTTAGGTAACAAACAAATGATCGCAATTTTCATTCGTTACCATTCTGTATTGATTATCCAATAACCTTTCACTCGTTTCTTCCTCTGTCTTTCATTTTCTTCTAGAATGTCTCTTCCTCTTGGCACTGGTCAAACGTCCGAGCGAACAGCCAAATTTGTCCAGCAAATTGGCGAAGTGATTCAGAGGACTGTAGATTTAGGTATTGCCATGGCTCGTCTCAATAATGAAGTCTCTCGTCTCGACAATGAAGCCACTCAAGAGCCACCAAAGGATGCAGAAGTCAAGCCAGCACCAAAATCAAGGAAGCGTAAGGCTTCAAGGAAACCCGCAGCGGTTACACCTAATCAAGCGGGACCTAGCCAAGTGGCAAGGCCACCAGCTAGGAAGCCGTACTATGGAACTTCACCTTTGTGCAAACAATGTAGCCTTCATCATCAGGCTAGTGTGAAGTGCCGCAAATGCCAAACTTGTGGACTTATAGGTCATACGGCAAGGGTTTGTCCAACTGCAGCAGTATCAAATCAAGCAGGACCCATCCGGGTGTCAACACCACCTGCTAAGAAGCAATACGAGGGAACGGCACCATTATGCAACAAATGTAAGGGGCATCACCAAGCTCACTTACAGTGTCATCGGTGTGTATCATGTGGAAGAGTTGGTCACCTGGCAAGTACTTGTCGATGTAACCCGAACCAAGGTGGTCTAAATCAACTCCAAGTCAACCCTACTCAAGCTCGTTTCCCGCGTGGTACTTGCTACAACTGTGGCGATACGAGCCATTTCAGGAACAACTGCCCGAAGATAGTCAGTGCAAATCCAACCCTCGGATGAGCATTCGACTAAACAAAGGATGTGCTGTCTAATACCTTTGTTTCTTTTGTTTTCGTGTATTGTGAAACAATATGTCTTGTTCATAAATAAAAGTTGTTGTTCGCAATTCTGATATACAAGTATCATTACATGTGTTTATGGCTTTTCCCTATAATACCTGCACTAAGGAACTATGTTGTAACAACTGTGCTTGTAATCACTATGAACAGTTCTGTTATCAATAAAACAATGTTATTTGATCACAATGTTTGTTTTGTTATGTTTTACATTTTTCATGTTTTGACTTTTGTTCAATTTCAAACTCTACATCACTTTCTGGAGAGTTATACGCAAACTAGTGCGTAAACGTACTCAGTTTAATGCGAGAAATACTCCGGAACATCAACATATACTCAACATACCTTAAATAACCTTTACATAACTTAGAAATAAGTTTTGAAGGCTTTGGTATGGCAAAAACAAGTTAATTCGCTTACAGGGACTAAATATGACAAACTGCGAAAGTATGTCAATTTGAACTGTAACGAACATTCCGGAACATAACCATAAGTTAAACACACCTTAAATATCCTTTACATAGCTTAGAAATAGGCTTTGAGGGGTTCGGTGTGCTAAAATAAACTTTTGGATCATTCAGGGACTAAAAGTGTCAAAAAGTGCACAAGTTTGCATTTTCGCGCATATCTTACGTTCTGAATACATCTGGACATCCAAAAATTTATGGAAGCATGACTACATTATATTTTAGGGTTCGCCTTAAGAAAAATCCATTCGTTTCGTCGTTTGGTTCGTTTTTCGCGCTTATGCGCATACCGTCGTAATTAAGCGAACATCGCGATCGTACGACCAAACGAACCGACATCCGAGATATTTTTGAGCATGTTTCATGTTTCCTATACTTTAACATCCTTGTGAAGCTTAAAAATGGGCTTGACGGGTGTTAGAAGTGCCAAAACACGACGATACGCACACAGGAACCAAAACTGCAAAACTGCTAAAATAATAAAAAAAAAATAAAAAAAAAAATATATAAAAAAAATGCATTTAAACACAAGTTGCAACCAATTGATTCTTAACCACATGTTTTAACTTGCTTAGTCACTAGATAAGGATGGAATTAAGCTTCCATAACCTTTCAACAAGTGTACGGGCTAGATCTTTTCCCCTTTTCCAAGAAACAATCTCAACGGTTCACCAAAAACTATATATACCCCATGCCTTTCATTGTTTTTAAGCACTAGAATCTTATTAGTTGTGTTCTAAGTTGAAACCTTGTTTCATACCTGAACTATACTGATCTAGATTAGCATTCGGGGACCCTTCGTAAGTATTCTTTCGTTCTTTTCCTTATTTTTACTGCTTTTCGAGTCAGAAAGTCAAACTTTGTTTGACTTTCAGCGTTGACCAGTGATGGTCAATGCGAAGTTCGTTAGAACTTCGCAACGTGATTGTAATCACGATGGTCATAGTCCCTTGGGACTATGCCTACTGATTACCACGTTGTCTAGGGTCGTAGGGTAGGCGATCTAATAAATCGCCTATACCTTCGAACCCGACCCAGTTTGGTCGATCATTAGGATCCGACCAAATACAGTAGGTGACCATAGTAGGTAGGGAATAACCTTCCGAGGTTATACCCTATGGTCACATCGTTTAAGTAGTTGTATGATAGGTAGTTTATATGCCTTAGGTAAATTACCAGAATACCCTTTTCATGTATAATTGGTAATTAAGCATATGTAACCTAAACCTTTGTCACATAACTGATTATGTAACATGTATAGGCATATAATACTTGTCATAGGACTAGTTAGGCGGTCCGAACGCGTTTCACGCGCACGATACGTTAAAGTAGCATAAGCTACCTAAACGGATCATAATGGGTCAATAAGACTTAGGTTAAGTTTCATTTAGCATGTAGGCTTTGTTAAACCATATCACGTGAGTTCCTACACTCATTTGGTTTACAAACCCTAATGCTATCCAATCATCCGATTAAGGTCCGGTTATTAACATAGTTACCTATACTAGGTGCCGTTTGATTCCGAGATCTCTAGCGTTACTTGGTGGTTATCTTTATACAACTGAGCAATCTCAAGTGAGTACATAGAACCCCCTCTTTTAAATGTTTTCAAGGTGTTTATGTGAGTACATAGACCCCTCTTTTACTGTTTTCCAAACTGTTTTGGGGTGGAACACATGTGCCTACTTGTTACTTTCATGCTTTCCTGTTTTCATATCATATACCGACTATGTTTGTTAGTACATTATAGTACATGATTTCATTACTTTTCTGCTATGTATGTTGACTGATAACATGCTAAGCACATTGATTTACATGACTTTTCTGCTTTGTATGTTAACTTAGCATACTTAGTACATTGTTTTCATATGACATGTATACGACTACTATGACATTTGGTTTGCACAAACGGGTCTTTATTACGTTCATTAACATTTGCTACGCCGCTCGGGAGTAAGTAGTGGTACCATAGGACTTGACAAATCCCATTCCTGACATCCCGGGTTTGTTTGGATGTAAGGAATGACTGAATCCGAATACAATTCTTTTGATAACCTTGACTGAAAGGGTTATCCGACTGTCTCAAGGCTTGAATGTATGCGTTAACTTACCACATAAATGTTTGTATCAATGTATCATGCATCACTTTACAAAACATAACTTTTTGATATAATAAAAATACTTTGTTTTGTACATTTTTACTTATGGTTTAAGTAGTCTTATTTTACTTACCATACATATCATTTTGGTTATACATTACTTGACTACTTTTGGACTATCAACATTTGACATGGTTTATACAAGGACTTTTGACTATTGGTTTAAACATAGACATTTGACTTGGATATTTGACATAGACATTTTTACATGATTTACATCTTGACATGAACATTTTACATTGTTTGGTTTGGTTTGATTAAGTGATTAAGTAACGATGCGTGTGTAATATGATACAAGCATGGTGGATACGCCGCTGGTACTTCCTATATATAAGTGTTTGTATGGTATTATATATCGTAGCGTTATTTGAATCATTTCAGTTTTATACATAGAACATTTCATACAAATAACATACTTTTCACAATACATTGTTTTACAAACAACTTATCTTATACAAACTCAGTTTACAATGGTTATCCATTTAACCATACACTATTCTCTTATTTATACATATCATCTGATCTTATCGTTTTTCAAGTGATTTACAAAACAAATCAAATTACAAGGTTCATGACGGAATATTTTCTCAAACACAAGTCATGAATCTTATTTTCACAAACCTATGTATCTCACAGGCATTTTTATGCTGACGTACCTATTTTCACATGTGTTTTCAGGAGCTTTTCCATAGGATGTTGATCATGATACTAGGGCGGACCTGTGCCTTAGAGACTTTAAAAGAAGATAGACTATGTTTAATTATGTTCTGAACTCTTAAATTTCCTGTTTGAAACAATGTAACACCTTTGTTTATAAATAAAATACAACTTTGTTTGCCATGGATTTGAAACAATTAATTCTGTCGCAACACGCCCCGATGTTTCCGCCGCGATTTGTTGTTTTACGCGGTCGGGGTGTGACAGAAGAGTTGGTATCAGAGCCAATGGTTATAGGGAATTAGGTTATTAGTAATGCTTTGACCTAGACTATAACTTTTCTAGGACCCTAACACAAATTAGTTGTGTTTAGATCTTAAAACATTTACATCACCTATCCTTAGGTGATTATCAAAACAAGGAACCAAAATTTTTCCGAAACGATTTTTGAAAAACAATCATCTGTTTTTGAATAAATTATTACAAGGTTTTGAACCCTCTATTGTAAGGTTTTGAACTCTCTTTTATATGGTTTTGAACCCTTTTTAGTTTGGTTTTTGGCCTTGTGCCTTCAAATTTTCAAAATCCCGTCAAACGTTTTGGGTTTTAAATAATGTGAACATGTGCAAACTGGAAGGGTGAATGCCTGTATTCTGGGTTTTCTGTCTAGGCAAGCACTTCGTATACATCTCATCAGACGCGAGACCAGTTGTGCTTACCTGGGAATTCTTGGGATGAGTGTTCACTTATAGGCGAGCATGTCTTCATTATACATTATTTTTGACCCATTTACTTTGATTAGTCACTGTGTGTTGTTTGTTTGCTCTGTGATACGGACGAATGACCACCATCTTTGCTCTTGTTGATTTTGTTTCATCTCATTCTTTTCATCCAATCATCTCACTCGCTTTCTTTCATGTTTTCCTCTTTTAGAATGCCTCCTCGACGCGATCCTCGAACTTTTACTATTGAAGAGATCGCAGCCCTGGTTTCTCAACAAGTGGCTGCTGTACTTCCCGGGGTTGTAACTCAAGTCCACGATATATTTAACAACAACGGCAATAACAACAACAATAACGCACACTGTAATTTCAAGAATTTCAATTCTGCGAAGCCGCTTAAGTTTTCTGGGTCGCAAGGAGCAACTGCGCTCCTACGGTGGTTTGAAAGTATCGAGAGCACATTCTTACACGTGCAGTGTCAGAATGCGCGTAGGGTTGAATTTGCTTCAAGCGTGTTTGAGAAGCGAGCGCTTACCTGGTGGAATGGTATTAAGCGCGATAGGGGTGCCGAAGTGGCGTTGGCACAGACATGGGAAGAGCTTCGGGCTCTCATGATGAAGGAGTTTTGTCCCCGTCATGAAATTCGAGTTTTGGAACGAGAGTTTGATGGCTTAAAGCAAGATGGGGCTGAACACCGTGCATACACGGATCGTTTTGAAGAACTCAGTCTATTGTGTCCCACCATGGTTACCCCTCCGGATAAAGCGATCGAGAGGTATATTGATGGGCTACCCGATTCTATTCTGGAGATTTTGACTGGTGTTAATCCTACTACCCTTCGCCAAGCTATCGAGTTGTCTGCTACCCTCACTGAGACTCTAGTCAGGAAGGGTAAACTCACCCGCAAGGGTGATAAAAAGAAGGAGACTAATTCTGAGAAAAACAAGAATAAAGGTAAGGGTAAGGAAGGTGAAGCATCAAAGAAATCAAGGAAACGAAAGGGTGCCCAAAATTTTGCTGTTACTGCACAGGCTCAAGCTGCACCAAATCAGCCTGCGCAACCACCTGCCAAGAAGACTTATTTTGGCAATGCACCTTTGTGCAACAGGTGTAACGGCCATCACCAACCACATCTCCAGTGTCGTCAGTGCACCAACTGCGGAAGATCTGGTCATCTTGCTGTCGACTGCCGCATTCCTGTTAATCAGAACCAGGCAGTTCGTAACCAAGCTCAACAGGTTGCTCAGCCTCCTGCCCCGCAACAGGGCCAAGCTGCACGACCTCATTTTCCTCCTGGTTCGTGCTACAATTGTGGGGATCTGACCCACTACAGGAACCGGTGCCCAAGGCTAGTCAACCAGAACCAGAATCAGAATCAGGCTCCGGCTCGAGGCCGAGTTTTTAACATGAATGCCCAAGAGGCGCAGGCGGATGATAACGTGGTGAACGGTACGTTCTTTATTAATAATCAGCCTGCATCTGTTCTCTTTGATTCGGGTGCCGATAAGAGTTTTGTGTCATTGTCTTTTGAGCCGATGCTTCGCGTGTCTAGAACGAAACTAAGTAAATCTTTGACAGTAGAGGTTGCTAGTGGTGAACCCATTATTCTTAATTCTGTTCTACGCAACTGCCAGTTGAACCTTAACGATCATCTTTTTCCTATCGATCTCACGCCTATGCAACTTGGAAGCTTCGACGTCATTGTGGGTATGGATTGGTTATCTAAGCATCACGCAGAGATAGTTTGTTCTGAGAAGATTGTTCGTGTACCGCTTTCGACAGGCGAGATTCTGCAGGTTCAAGGTGAGAAGCCTACCGGTGGTCTCAAACTCATGTCTTGTTTTAAAGCTCGGAAGTATCTGCAGAAGAACTATATGGCTTTCTTAGCACATGTTACAGAAGATAAAGGCAAGGGTAAGTCTATTTCAGATATTCCTGTCGTTCGGGATTATTCTGAAGTGTTCCCTGAAGATTTACCTGGTCTACCTCCTGTACGCCAAGTCGAGTTCCGCATTGACCTCGTACCTGGTGCAAATCCCATTGCCAGAGCTCCATATCGTCTTGCACCATCTGAGATGCAAGAGTTGTCTAAGCAGCTTCAGGAGCTCTCTGATAAAGGTTTTATCCGTCCTAGTTTTTCACCTTGGGGTGCTCCCGTTCTTTTTGTAAAGAAGAAGGATGGATCCTTTAGGATGTGTATCGATTATCGTGAGCTTAACAAGCTTACCATCAAGAATCGATATCCCTTACCTCGCATAGACGACCTCTTTGATCAGCTACAGGGCGCTTCTTATTTTTCGAAGATCGACCTGCGTTCTGGATATCATCAACTTCGGGTGCAAGAAGAAGACATTCCGAAGACAGCGTTCCGTACTCGTTATGGGCATTATGAATTCACAGTCATGCCATTCGGTTTGACTAATGCTCCTGCTGTTTTCATGGACTTAATGAATAGGGTCTGCAAACCTTATTTGGATCAGTTCGTCATTGTTTTTATTGACGATATCTTGATTTACTCTAAGACGCGAGCTGATCACGAGCAGCATCTTCGTCTTACTCTTGAACTCCTAAAGAAAGAGCAACTTTTCGCCAAATTCTCCAAGTGCGAATTTTGGCTTAAAGAAGTTCAATTTTTGGGACACATTATCAACGAACGAGGTGTTCATGTAGATCCCTCCAAGATCAGTGCGATTAAGGATTGGGATACACCTTCTACTCCTACTGAAGTTCGTTCATTTCTTGGTCTAGCGGGTTATTATCGCCGCTTCATTGAAAACTTCTCTAAGATTGCAGTTCCTCTAACTGCTCTAACTCAGAAGAAAATGCCCTTTTACTGGGGATTCAAACAAGAGGAAGCTTTTCAACACCTGAAGCAGAAGCTTTGCGATGCGCCTGTTCTATCATTGCCTGAGGGTGATGATGATTTTGTCGTGTACTGTGATGCATCGAAATTGGGTCTTGGCGGTGTTCTTATGCAAAGGAACAAAGTCATAGCATATGCATCGAGGCAGTTGAAGATACATGAGAAGAACTACACCACTCATGATCTTGAGTTGGGTGCAGTTGTCTTTGCTCTCAAGATCTGGAGACACTATTTGTACGGTACAAAATGTGTGGTTTTCACTGACCACAAAAGTCTTCAGCATATCTTCAACCAGAAAGAACTCAACATGAGGCAGCGACGTTGGGTTGAGCTTTTAAACGACTATGACTGCGAAATTCGCTACCATCCTGGTAAGGCGAATGTCGTAGCTGATGCATTGAGTCGTAAGGAACGTACTAAGCTTCATTGTGTACGTGTTCAATCTGTTATTCAAGCTCGATCCGATATTCAAGCACGCATTTCTCAGGCTCAACAATCTTGTGTTTCACAAGGTTTAATGGATAAGGAATTTCCCTATCACATAACGCCTGCTCTTGAACTGAAGGACAATGGATCATATTATTTCATGGACCGTTTGTGGGTCCCAAGCCAGGATGATCTTCGTACATTGCTTATGGATGAAGCCCATAAGTCTCGTTATTCTATTCATCCGGGCTCAGATAAAATGTATAAGGATCTTCGTATTCACTATTGGTGGCCTGGTATGAAGAAAGACATTGCCTTATACGTGTCAAAATGCCTTACTTGTCTTAAGGTTAAGGCTGAACATCAACGTCCTTCTGGTTTATTGGTGCAACCAGAGATCCCAGTTTGGAAATGGGAAAACATTACTATGGATCTCGTTACCAAACTTCCGCGCACAAAGAAAGGTCATGATGCCATCTGGGTAGTCGTTGATCGTCTTACAAAGTCAGCACATTTCTTGCCAATCCGCGAGGATTTTCCTACTGACA